>JAKZAP010000011.1:11993675-12364939 GCA_023053575.1 Branchinecta lynchi | reverse complement strand
AAAGTTCTCACTTAAAAGCCGTTCGTCTTGTTCAACTCCGACAGGCTCCTTGATTTCCTCCGAAACATCTATCTCATTTCAACGGAGAATTCAGGTCGTAAGTCACGTCACAGGAGAAAGGGAGAACGGGCCAGAAAATAAACCAAGAAAACAATAAAATAGGCGGTTATTCTGCCTATCGCTGTCAGGCTCAGCGACTGTTTCGTCTCATCCCACAAATGTTCAATTCGCAAACACCTTGCCAAACACTCTTTCCGTCTTGTCAACTATAGAACCTGTGACTACAACTGTCTCAATTGTGTCTACCCCCATTTCTGACGGTGTAAACAGGTTCTCTTGAAAAACCAGATTCGGATCCCAGACAAATGTAAAGCGGGGGCCTGACACCTGACACTATAATTATGATGCCTATTTATTACAATCCCAAGAAGTGGGATCTCTACCCACGGATTTCAATCCCTGTCCAGGCTGTAGTCATCTGGAACATTCACAGACTGAGACAACTTCTCAAAACACATTAAGCTACGTTTACACAGAGGGTATTTACCCGTGCTCCGCGGGTATTTTTCCCCGCAACAGCAACACATCCCTGGGTATTTTGGAAGAGTAGAGTTCTTTATCGAAGAGTATTCTTTGATGTCAGCAACAGCAAAATCGGATTTTCAAGCAATAACTTTGGTATTGTCCGTATGGGAAGTGATCACAGTACGCTCCCATGAAAAATACCCCGGTACCATGTGAACACTTTCCCTTCACGTCTCCGGGGGAAAATACCCGTCGTGTAAATGATCCTTTAGTAAACAAAATTATTTTTGATCAGTGAAATAAGAAGATCGTGTTCTTATCATGTCTCTGATCATGTTCGGGGATCCGGTTTTCAAATGCCTCTCGATTTTCGAAATCATCCTAACCCGCTATCGACCGCCTTCGTTCCCATGAAATAGTCTCCAACCAACAAGCGTTTTGGAATACTAGACTCCGACAGAGCTGTCATGCTTGTAGACACAGCCCGACCAATTCTATCTGAACTGAACAAATTTGCATGACTAACTTCAATGCGCAGTAGATGCCAAAGATTGCTTTGCGATAACATTCTTTCCCTAAAAGGAGAACATTTGCACAGCGGCTCTGGGCGTGTCGCTGCCCATCATCCAGATATGTACTAGTTGCGTTTTTATCTCAATACTCTTGATGACTAACTCTCCTTGCCGATGCAAAATCTCCGGGTACCAGCGGAAGAGCCAGAAGCGGTATCACCTCAGGTATCAGAGCTGCTCCCGAAGATCGCCGTGATTGTTTGACACAGGATTTCAGTTGTTGAGTTTGAGTCTCTAATGAGACGTTTTCTCGTTCTTCCTGAGGATCACTGGCGTATTTTCGACTAAGTCAAATAGAGTATTCTCCTTCTTGCGTTTTTATCGAAAACGAGTACGGCAAAAGCTTCGTTATTCTGCAGAATCGAAACGTTGTTTTCACAGTCCCTTCTCGGTTCTCGTTCTCCAATCTCCATAGTCCTTCCTCATTCGTCAACAAAGGTGGACCTTCCATACGTATTAACAGGTAGGTATTAACGGGGGGCTAAATTGATGTTTTTGTCAAAAGTGAGGGGCGAGGAGAGCAAAAACAATAACTTGTACGAGAATAAGGAAATGGTAAGCGAAAACTGAGAATTCAGACACAAAACGCAGCACCTTTTTTCCAGGGTGCTGCGCCACTTTGACTTCAACTTGTTCAGAGTCTCTAGATATTTCACGACGAACAGGAACAAAAAAGATTAATACATGACACTAAATGAAGGACAACAGAACTCCAAAATTTCAGTCTTGACCTACAGTATTATCGCACGTTCAGCTTGTTCCCAAGTGTAAGGCCAACAAGAACGGTATTGCTGCCAGGCTGACCTAGAAACACCTCCCACGTCCGGTTCCTGCAACTCCTACACCCTACGGGAGAATTCTGTTAAAGGACTTCTCGCACTATTTACTACTCAACTGACGGTATTTAAAATATTTGAAAACTTCAAAACTAGGCTGTGCTTTCAACAGCCTTTTAAGCCTTTTCCAAGACCCGTTGAATTACAGCGAAAAAAGGGTAAAAATTTACATAACCGGTTTTTCTGATGGAAAAACTTCTCACAGACAACCGTTGACAGCGTGATACACATCGAAGGTAGCAAAACACGGCAAGTGAGAGAATCAGCGTGGTTTACTTAGAAGGGTTAGAATGTACTGTAAGAAATTGGGGTCTCCGGGTTTAGAAATACATGGAGTGATTAGGAAAGTAGGTTGCGTTAGTATTATAGGTAAGACAGGTCCTTTAAAAAAGCTGTCTCAAATATAAAAGTTTAACCTTTAGTCTCTCTCGAGCCAAAGCATCTCTTGGAACACATACTCCTCTGGAACCACAATTCCTCTTACTACTACAGCCCAACCCAACAAGCAAAAACAATAACGTAAGTGCTTCCAATATAAACAATCGAAGTGAGCATCGCTAAGGACTTCTTTTCAAGAGAGTCAAAACACTAGAATCAATTTCTCCTGGGAACTCCCGAACACATTTTAGCCGGAAGATTAAACACGGGAAGGAGTCGCGAAAAATGATTTGATTTATGGGGAAAAGGCAAACAACTTGAACAACCTTCTGAATTTAGTCGTCAGTTTGTATTTATCGAACGAGTTGGGGATACCTATGACCTCATGAATGTCAGAGGCTCAGAGCAACATTCCTCACGATAATATTCTTTATAACTAAGCCCAAAACACGCCAGCGATCCTCAGGAAGAAGGAGTAAGCGTGTCCATACGACTCAAACTCAACGACTCAAATCCTGTGTCAATCAATCACCACGATCTTTGGCAGCAGCTATGACACCACTTCTGCCTTTCTTCCGCTAGATACCCGGAGAGGCCGGAGATTTTGGATCGTAAGGAGAGATAGTTTGTTTGAAAGAATGTTGTCGTGTTTATTTACATTGTTTTGTTTAAGTGCTTTAATATGTAAATTTTACTTTTGTATTTTATTCATACTCCGCTGTTACGCAAAAAGCGGGTCATAAATAAATAAATAAAAATAAATAACAAGAGCTACGAGCTCATATGGCACTTGTACGAGTAGGCTGTACAAGAAAGTAGATGAGAACGTCACAAAATACACCCGCCATCCAAAAAGGCGGTTCGGAAATAGAAATAGGATATTTAGTTTCACTCATTTCTGAGCAGTTCCGGCATCGTCTCGATTGCAAATGCACATGACTGTTCAAACTTTCATCCCAATAAATCCATTTGTTTGATCCCTAGACGTGCTACACGATTTCCGGTACTCACTCTATTTCCACCTACCGTGGCCGAATCTGGTTCGGAATAAAAAAAAATCGACCACCTAAAGCATCTTCGTTTATACCATCTACCAAGTTTCACTCGAATCTGAGCATTTTTGGAAAGTTCCGGTACCCCCCCCCCTTCCCACCAACGTTGTCGGAGCCGGTTCGGGCCCAATCTCTTAATTCCCTCATCAAGTTTGACTGAAATTGGAGCATAGCCTATCTGCAAGTTTCCAGTACCCCCCCCCCCCCCCCTACCTTGGCCGAATCCGGCCCAGACGCCAAATAACAAATCTAGGCCGCATAAACTCGGCACTGTCGAATTGCATCTCATTCGGTCCATCCGTTTGGTTTTTGTGCATGTCAAAAGTTCCCCACCCCCAATTCCCCTAATCGTGGTCGCATATGGTTCGAACGCATGTTTTACATGTCGAGGCCATCGATTCGTATCACCCATGAAGTTTCACTCGAATCAGACCACTCGTTCGCAATTTATAGAAGTCCATATTTCTCTTCTCTTGCTCCCCCAAAAATGCTCGGATCTAGGAATGGAAGTTTCCGGGGGTACGTTGTGTCAGGTTTTTAAGTCAAGATAATTCGGGTCGCTAATATGCCTGCAAAGTTTCGTTGTCGTTTTACATCTGGAACTATTCTAACTCACGACTACCGGAATTCCAGGAAACCCCCTCCAACTCCCCCCACAAAGCCCCGAAACCATCTGGCTCCGTCAATTTCATCTAGGCCTAATGCTTGTTCCATCCATTAAGTTTCGTCCCAATCCCTCTGCTTTTAGAGTTTCTTGAGTTTTCCACCCCCCCCCATCCCCACAGGTATCGGACCCGACCCGGACGTGACACTGAACGTCCGAGGCGATAGCTCACCAGACAAGTTTCATTCAAATCCGATCACCCGTTCAAAAGTTATGCACGCCACTAGATTCCAGACTCCCCATCCACCCACTCCCCCCACGATGGTCGGGTCGGGGAAACGGCTGTTCTCAAGTCAATCTGTTCGGATCCCTGACATACCTGCCAAGTTTCATCGCCCTAGGACATCAGGAAGTATGCCGAACTCGCGGGATCACTAGAAATCCGGACCCCCACCCCAACTCCCCCACAGTGCCCTGATCCGGTCCGGTTATGTCAATGACGTGTCTAGGACCTGTGCTTGTTTTTCCCACCAAGTTTCATCCCGATCCCTCCACTTTAAGCGTTTCTCAAAATTTCCGGTTCCCTCCTCCAACTCCCCCCAGTGTCATCGGATCCGGCCCGGATTTAAAGTGAGGTGTCTGAGACACGAGGTCATCCTAAATATCAATTTTCATCAAGATCCGATCACCCGTTCGCAAGCTAAAAATACCTAAAATTTTGGCTTCACCCTCCCTCCACTCCCCCCCCCCCCCCCCAGATGGTCGAATCGGGGAATTGATGATTTCCTATTTAAGCTGGTCGGGTCCCAGACATGCCTGTCAATTTCCATCGTCCCAGCACATCAGGAAGCACGGAACTCGCGGGATCACTACAAATTCGGACTTCTCCCCCCCCCCCAACTCCCCCAAAGTGAGCGGATCCGTTCCGGTTATATCAGTCACGTATCTAGGACTTTTGCTTGTACTTTCCACCAAGTTTCATTCGGATCCCTCCACTCTAAGTGTTTTCCAAGATTTTCGGTTTCCCCCTCTAACTCCCCCCAGTGTCACCGGATCCGGTCTGGATTTAAAATGGAGGGTCTGAGACACGAAGTCCTTCCATGTATTAAGTTTCATTAAGATCCGATCACCCGTTCGTAAGCTAAAAATATATCATTTTTCCTATTTTTTCCGGATTCCCCCTCCCTCCACTCCCCTCCAGATGGTCGGATCGAGGAAGCGACAATTTCTAATTTAATCTGTTTCAGTTCCTGATATGCTTGCCAAGTTTCATAGTCCTCCCGTACGGAAAAACTCATTAAAATGTCACATAATGTCATAAGAAAATCATGATTTCCCATTTTATCATTAAATAAATCATGGAGAAATCATGATTTTCCTTTTATATGAAATTGATATCACGAAAAAATCATGATCAGACAATAGTCATAATTATTTATCAGAAAAATCACGATATTTTATATTTATGATTTCTCTAAATCATAATAAATCATGAACAGGAGTTAGGCATTTATGATTTAGTCTTCTTGACTTCAAAGAATCTTGAAAAGATCATAATTGGAACTTAAAATGATTTTGAAAATCATTAAAAAATCACTTCTGTGATGATTTAAGCCGTCGTGATCTTACAAATCGTGGAAGATCGTAGTGATATAAGTTTTATGACCTGGGAAATCATAACAAATCGTAACGACGAATTACGAAAGTTATGATTCCGTGTTTATGATTAAAAAAATCATAAACTAAACATTTTGAGAAGGATTATGATTTTGATTAATCATTAACAGATCATTTCAATGAGGAATGAAGCCGTCGTGATCTCAGAAATCATGAAAGATCATAGCGCTAGAAATTTTTTGATCTCAAAGATCATAATAACGAATCATGAAAGTTTTGAATCGGTCTTTATGATCTTGCAGGTCATAACCAGGTCATATTGCAAAGTTTTATGATTTTTTTAAATCATCAAGAGATCATTTCTAAGCTAACATAAGCCGTCATGATCTTGAAAATCAGAAAAGTATCACATCTCCTGAAATTTTGTGATCTTGGTATCATTAAAGATCATATTCGGAAGTTTTATGACTTTGATAAATCATTAAAATATCATCTCGATTTTGACTCTAGGCGTGGCAATCTTATAAATCACGAAATGTCTTAGCACCGTAAATTGTTTGACACAGGAACTAATAACCATGAACTATGAACGTTGTGATCCAGTCTTGATGTTTCAGAAATCATAAATTCACCTTGCATCATGATTTTTGTCATACCGTAGACAAAGGTCATATTGATATTGAAAGCCAGGTTTTAAGAATAATGACTTGTTGATGTCCGATATTTTTTTATTCATTTGTAGGTAAGCATAGCAGATAGCAGCATATCCCTCGACTTATTGCCTATCTGCATCTATACTCTTGTTGCCCCTGGTGAATGACTAACTGCGATTTATACATATTAAAATCCGACAACTAGATCTGTTGCAGTTCTCGCATGCTTCTCGTAGTCGGGGCCTGCATATGTGGGCCTGCACGTGGTGGAGGAAGATGGACGCACAATTCCCATTGACGGGTGAAAACACTGCATGCAGTGGACTTCGTGTCAACTCAATCTGTCGTTGCATGCTGGTCTTGCGCGTGGTCGAGTACTATGTCGCACACTGTCATAAGAAATCATGGTTTCCAAGTTTATCATTAAAAATATCATGGAGAAATCATGATTTACCTTGTGTATGACATTGGTGTCCCGAAAAAGTCATGATCAGACAATAGTCATAATCATTTATCAGAAAAATCACGATATTTCATATTCATGATTTCTCCAAATCATGAACAAATCCTGAACACCAGGTACGCATGTATGATTTAGTCATCGTGACTCCAAAAATCTTGAAAAGATCAGAATTGGAATTTTAATGATTCTGAAAAATCATTAAGAGATCCCTTCTGTGATAATTCAAGCCGTCGTGATCTTACAAATTATGAAAGATCGTAGCGATGTCAGTTTTGTTACCTGGGAAATCATAAGAAATCGTAATCTCGCATCGTAAACAGGTCATATTGAGAAGTCTTGTGATACGGGACATCAAAATGAATCATGACCATCAATTCTGACAGTTGTGGCTCAGTCATTATCATTTTCAGAATCACAAACAGATCATACCGGGAAGTTTTTAGAAACTGGTGCTACAACCCTTCTAAAACGTTGTGCTTCAAATATGTGCACGGAACTTTGATTCTGGGGGGGGGGGGGGGAGCCCTCGATCTAATGTTGTGGTGACGTGAACTGACCAAGAAAGATGTTCGAATTTTACTTAGTATCCTCTCAAAGCTGAGCGTTCGACGGCGAGCTTGTTTTGCTCATCTTTAAAATTGTATTCTTTCTTTTGTCCAAAAGAAACGCTATAATATTCATGTGAAATTCATTTTCTTTCGAATTTCAATGCCATAAAATCGGAAAAGTGAAGATCACCAAGACTGCATTTGCTGGTCTTGTCTAGAAAATTGGCCGGAATTAGTACAAATTCCGTTGAACCCGCAATTCTCAAGTGCCATAACACCTGCTGCATACGTGCCAAGTAGTTGGATTTCATGGCTAAAGCATTACCTTGTCGGTCAGTTGTAAGCAAACCTAAATCATTGCCTTTGCGTCAGGAATACAGGACTGGTAATTCCTCGTAGTTTGGTCCAAACCGTGAGAGGGATTTCGAAAACTATAGAGGGATTAAGTTCAATCCGCGCTATGACTCTTTTGCTTTTAGCGCGCGGTTCAGATTTGATTCAAATTTACCGATGAAAGGCGTTGGCGCCAATTTTGTTATGGGTATGTTTCTTATGTATTTGATTGTTGTTTAGTTTTTCGTACTATTCCGTTGATATGAAAAAATGCAGGCTTTGATAATTGAGTGTTTGATGCTCTGTTCTCTTTTGTTGATGTGTGTCCTGCTTATAAGGAGATCAAATTAGCCTATCCTATGATATTGCTTTGCTTGTCCATGCCTATTGTTGGTTATATCCAGCATTTTATAGAACAGATCAGTCGTATACATAAGAACTATTATTTACTTGTTTCCCAAATATAAGTGGATTGATATAGAAGAGGTACCCTACCTCAGACAAGATTTCAAATTTCCAGTTAAATCTATCTCGCTTATAAAGGAGCCCACAAATATGACAAACATACTAGATTGATGCTTATAGAGTGGTTTACACACTGAAGAAATAAACATTGCTTCAATATTTCTAGTTAAACCTATGTTTGTTTCCCAACCATTCCTCCTCATTGTTACCTGAGCTCGTATTCCTTGCTGTTATCCACAAGCAGCTTCAAAACCAAGAAAAGGCATAGAATTTGAGTATTTTGGGACACATGATTGTTCTAATGAGATAGTCTATTTAGGGGTAAGCAAACGTGATGAATCCGAAGATGATAATTATAATGGTATATAATATAGATATAAATAGAATGGTTTACACACTGAAGAAATAAACATTGCTTCAGTATTTCTAGTTAAACCTATCTTTGTTTCCCAACAGTTCCTCCTCATTGTTACCTGAGCTCGTATTCATTGCTGTTATCCACAAGCAGCTTCAAAACCAAGAAAAGGCATAGAATTTGAGTGTTTTGGGACACATGACTTTTCTAATGAGATAGTCTATTTAGGGTAAGAAAACATGATGAATCCGAAGATGATAATTAGAATGGTATATAATATAGATATAAATAGAATGTAAACAATTAATAGCAAAGCAGACTTGTTACCACAGCATAACAAAAATAAAGCATGATGTACGGAAAAACTCATTAGAATGTCACACAATGTCATATCATAAGAAAATCATGATTTCCCATTTTATCATTAAATAAATCATGGAAAAATCATGATTTTTCTTTTATATGACATTGATGTCACGAAAAAGTCATGATCAGACAATAGTCATAATTATTTATCGGAAAATCACGATAATTTGTATTCATGTTTTCTCTAAATCATAATAAATCATGAACAGGAGTTAGGCATTATGATTTAGTCTTCGTGACTTCAAAAAATCTTGAAAAGATCATAATTGGAACTTAAATGATTATAAAAAATCATTAAAAAATCACTTCTATGATGATTTAAGCCGTCGTGATCTTAAAAATCATGGAAGATCTTAGTGATATAAGTTTTGTGACCTTGGAAATCATAAAAAATCGTAACCACGAATTATGAAAAATATGATTTAGTCTTTATGATTCAAAAAATCATAAACTAGTCATTTTGACAAGAATTATGATTTTGATTTACCAATAACAGATCATTTCAATGAGGAATGAAGCCGCCGTGATCTCAGAAATCATGAAAGATCATAGCGGTAGAAATTTTGTGATCTCTAAAATCCTAATAACGAATCATGAAAGTTTTGAATCGGTCGGAAATTTGGAAAAATTTCCGGAAAATCGGAAATTTGGCCGGAATTAGTACAAATTAAAACTATTTTCGTTGAACCCGCAATTCTCAGGTGCCATAAAACTGCCCCGTACATGCTAAAGCATTACCTTGTCGGTCAGTTGTCAGCGGACCTAAATCATTGCCTTTGGGTCAGGAATGCAGGACTGATAATTCCTTGTAGCTTGGTTCAAACCGTGAGAGGGATTTCGAAAACTACAGAGGGATTAAGTTCAATCCGCGCCATGACTCTTTTGCTTTTAGCGCGCGGATTAGATTTGATTCAAATTTGCTGATGAAAGGCGTTGGCGCTAATTTTATTATGGGTCTGTTTCTTAATTATTTTATTGTTATTTAATGTTTCGTACTGTTCCGTTGATATGAACGAACACAGGCTTTGACATTATATTTTTCGATTCTCTGTTCCCTACTGTTGATGTGTGTCCTGCTTATAAGGAGATCAAGTTACCTAGCCTATGATATTGCTTGTCCATGCCTATTGTTGGTTATACCCAGCAATTTATATAGAAAGTTCAGTAGCATACCTAAGAACTATTTATTTATTTTTTTTCCAAAACATAAGTGTAGTGATACAGGAGAGGTACCCAACCTCACACAAGATTTCAAATATCCAGAGAAATCTTCCGTGAGAAAAATCTAACTGGCTTAAAAAGGGACCCACAAATATGATAAACATACTAGATTGAACCTTATAGAATGGTTTACACACTGAAGAAATAAATTTTGCTTCGGTATATCTAGTTAAACCTATCTTTGTTTCTCAATAATTCCTCCTCATAGTTACCTGAGCTCGTATTCCTTGTTGTAATCCGCAAGCAAATTCAAATAAAGAAAATGCACAGAATTTGAATATTTTGACACACGATTGTTGGGTTGTGTTAAAACAAGATTTTGTTCACACTTGGTGTGGGGAAATTATGGGTAAAAGAACAGGACAAGTTCATAGATGGGCTCCGTAAATCCATATTTGGGGTGGGGGAGGGGGTTCAAGTGTTGGGGCTAGCAAAATATTTTTAAAAGCTAATGAGATAGTCGATTTAGAGGTAAGAAACCATGCTGAATCCGAAGATGATAGTTATTTTCTCACCAGAATAATAGTTCGCCCTGAATCCGGCAGAATTTCTGGAAAATTTGTAAAGTTAAGGTTTTACTCGAAGTTGATTAGAGGTATTGAAACAGAGGTAAGCAGACTTGCTGAATCCTTATATTCAAATTATTTTCTCTCCGGACGAGCAGTTCACCCGGAATCCGTCCAAAACCGAAAAATGGTTGAAAGTAAAAGTTCCACTGGAAGTTGATTAGAGGTCGGATGTAGGCGTGAAGAGACGTCCTGGATCAGTGTATGAAAACTATATTCTCGCCGGACAAATAGTTCGCCCGGAATCCGGCCAAAATCAGAAAATTTGCTGAAAGCAACAGTTTTGTCTGAAGTTGAGTAGTTCGGCCGTAATTTGTAAAAAATTTAGGGCTACAGAGCCCATCTACGAACTTGACCTTACCCTTGAACCAGACAATTCTCACACCAAGTTTCATCAAAACATCTCATTCGACGGACGGACAACTTTTGCGATGTCATAGGTATCCCTCCACTTACGTTTTGAGATCCCAATAATCAAGACTTCATCAGAAAATACCCTGAAAGATCTTCAATGACCAGACTCTTCGTATTTCCGAAAATATTTTTCGAAATTCGGTCTTTTTTCAAAATCCGGATTCTTCAAATCCAATTCCGGCAGGAGATCCTATCACTAGAGGCCGGATCAATCTGGCAAAATTCTATGCGGAAATGTTAATTTGCACATAGAATCAAAAGTGAAGTCGGGGTAAATTATGATGTAGCTCCTCAGTTCACTCTAAAATGAACGTTATAATCTAGCAGATGCATTGTAGGCCCGGATTCGTACCGGATATATTGACGATTTCGACAAACTTGGTTCTTCCCATGATAATTCGAGAAGAATAAAAGCATGTATTCAAATAAAGTATACGACGGATACATCAGCTAAGATGTTTCGTCGGCGATATTTCGGCCCTTCTTGGCAAGGGTCCTCGTCAGGCTGTCAATCTTCAGGGTCAACGTCGGGGAAGGAAACAAACCTGTAATGTTGTATGATTACATGTTTGTTGCTTTCCCCTACGAGCATCGTAGCTGACGTATCCGTTGTACACATTATTTGAAACATTTATTCAAAACAATGTTTACAACGGATACGTCAGCTACGATTCTTCATCAGCGATATTTCGGCACTTCTTGGCAAGGGTGCTCGTCAGGCTGTCAATCCTCTGGGTCAACGTCGGGGAAATAAAAAAACCTGTAACAAATAACTGAAGCTTCTACCGACTATAAATATCTTATTAAAGTAAATTACCTTCAAATACCACTATAGTGAAAAAACTAGTCCTGAGATTTAATTTTTTACACGGACGCTGTTTTTGCTGCACGATTGGGGCGATGACAGGAAAGGTTTTTTTCTGCATTTTCATCAACTTCGGTTTTGTTATTAATAAGGGGCTGAAAACTTAAATATTATTTCATTAATAGCCTCGTTCTACGTTTCTATTATGGAATACTCGCCTTGTATCTATTACTTTGAAATTCATTTTGAAACATTTGTTTGTAGTTTATTTGATGTTGATATATCTGGAAGCTCTAGTCCATGTCGTTAATTTTGGTACTAGCCGTTTTTTAATCAATAAGAAGTTTCATTGATGATGATCTCTGTGTCCGACGAAGATGTATTCGTGACTCATACATATGCATCGGTCATCAGAGATGGGCGAATCCGATTCTGTATAACCCTCACTCGTACGAATCCCACCAAATTTCTAGTCTAGATCCTTCTAGCATCCGTTTCCCAATTCTACACAGTCGGCTTAGGCAATCCAAGATTTGATTTCGACCACCAACCCTCCTCAGTGATGTCTACCCCTGGATTCGGATTCTAATCATTTCATGATCGGTTTCGCCCATCTCTGATCGTAACTTGCTTTTAGTTTCCCACTTGCTTTTAGTTTCCCAGTTAACTATTTTTCCGATCACCTATGACGTCTTAAAAGTACTCCGACTGACCGTCCGTCCGTCTGATAAACACTGACAAAGAACAGATCTACAAAGACCCGATTGTCTGGATTAATAGTCAAAGAAATCATACAAAATTGTGTGATCTGTTATCTGAAACATTTGTTCCTGGTTTATTTGATATTTGTGCGTATCTGAAAGTCCATATCGTTAATTTTGGACTATATAAGCCAGTTTTTCAATAAGAAGTTTTAGTGATGATGATCTGAAAGTGAATTGTAGGATATCAGAACAGAGAGGTCTAATGACGAGCATGTTTCTGGATGCATGTATACTTAATAGCTGAGACGTGTCCACCCATAAACGATGCTCCTTTAAGTTTTAGTTCACTAGCTAGTACGTTGTCGAGCTCGCAGACACATCGCTCGACCGCTCGCAAGACCAACAGGGCACAACTTCATGCATGTTTTTGTCCATCTATGATAGGACCCTGCATCCACTTTCCTTCACCACGTACAGGCCCACATACAGCACC
Source organism: Branchinecta lynchi (assembly GCA_023053575.1). Taxonomy (NCBI): domain Eukaryota; kingdom Metazoa; phylum Arthropoda; class Branchiopoda; order Anostraca; family Branchinectidae; genus Branchinecta; species Branchinecta lynchi. The sequence goes on along the minus strand of JAKZAP010000011.1, from coordinate 12,351,969 downwards.
CGACCACAAGAAGCATGCGAGAACTGAAAAGACCGTTACTGTGTTTTTAATATGAAGAAATAATAGCAAAGCAGACTTTGTCACCACAGCATAACAAAAATAAAGCATGCGATGGCGATAAAGCCATCGAGGTCATCCAAGCGCAGCAAAACGTTCGCAGCCAGGCCCAGCAAAAATTGTTATACGTGTTGCTTTCCTGCCTACAAAAGAATAAAAGAATGTTATTCAAAATCAAGATCATTTTGCACAAAAGCAACTGAATACGTGCGTTTATACTAATTTGACCAGACTGTGACGTTCGTGATTTTTGTCATGACAAGTCGTTATCGTATCGATTATGAAGTCGAGATTTTAAGTCCTGACTATCATTATTAAGAATCAGACAAAAGTCACGATTTATTATTCATGATTTTAAGGTCAATTTGCTGATTTTCGAAATGTCAGGACAAAACAGGTTACCAAGAAAGTCACTTTCATTTGTTACGAATCATGACATGTCATGATTCAAGTTTTAAGTTTTTTTAAGATTTAACAAAGACAAGTCAAATCACCAAGAAATCATGACTTTCGTTTACGAAGAATCATGACAAAAATCAAGACAGGAATCATGACTTTTGTCATGAAATATCAAAATAGAGTCATGATTCAATTTTTGTGATTTTTATACTGATTTTCGAAATGTCATGATTTAAAAATGACAAAAATCATCACCAAGAAATCATGACTTTCGTTTATTAAGAATCATGACAAAAATCATGACATGTCAAAATGAAGTCATGATTCAAGTTTCATGATCTCATGTGTGATATTTTGTCGATTTTCTAAATGTCATGATTTCAGAAATGATAAAGCAAATCACAAAAAAAGTCATGATTTTCTATATAAAGAGTCATGATAAATATCATGACAAAAATCATGATTTTTGTCATTAAAGTCATGAAAAAGTCATGACTATGTTGTTCAAAAATCATGTACGTGTTGTTCATGATTTTTCTAGTTGTCATTTCGCTTAGTCATGACTTTCTAAATCATGATTTAGCCGTCCATAAATCATGACATTTAGTCACTAAGAAATCATGACAAAAATCATGACAAAAATCATGATTTTTGTCATGATTTTAATCATGATATGTCATAATTGCTAATCATGATTTTTTTTTGATTTTTTGATGACGTTTTTTCCGTACGGGCTAGCTTATCTGGAAGTGCCCGAACTAGCAAAACCGGGACCGACAGACCGACTGACGGACAGAAATTACAATCGCTATATGGCACTTGAGTAAGCTCAAGTGCCATAAAAATAGTCATCAAGAGTATTTCCGAACGGATTCAGATATTTCAACGAAACTCGAAGTACAATACCGTCAGGTCTGGAATGTAGCTAAGTTTTCAGAAGCTCTTCTTATCTCCAATTTATCGGTGAGGGAGGAACTTCGTAATTGACGGTCGAAAGTATTACAGGACTAGCTTAATTGGAAGGCCAATCTACAGTCCAGAATTGCTATTATCATTATTTTCGGACGGACAGTTCTATGGTGGCTTTTTGAGGGCCACATGATGATGGTTCACTGGGTCTGAACTAAAATATGTTTTACGGATGGCTATAAGCAAATAGCTAACAAAATGTATTCAAGCGGAGCGAGACCTTACCATGGTTAGTAATTAAATAGGCATTTAAATCGAAAAGATAAAGGACCTGTCTTACTTATAATAATAACGCAACCTACTTCCATAACCACTTCATATATTTCTAAATCAGTTTCGTACGGTACAATCTAACCCTTCTAACAATCCACGCTGATGTTCTCACTTGTCGTGTTTTGCTACCTTCGATGTGTATCACGCTGTTGACGGTTGTCTGCGAGAAGTTTTACGGCTGTCTGCACGAAGTTTTTCAATCAGAAAAACCGGTTTTGTTAATTGTTTCCTTGTTTTCGCTACAAGCCGTCGGGTCTCGGGAAAGGCTTAAAACAGACAAAACCGTGGGTCATTTCTTGAAAGCACACCCTTGTTTTAAAGTATTCAAATATTTTAAACAATGTAAGTTAAAAAGTAAATAGTGCGAGGGGTCCTTTAAAAAAGTTGATGCAGCGCATTTTTTTTTATTAAACTAAGGTACGTACCTAAGCCTTCAAGGAGTTTATGCTGCGTATCTTTTCCTTCCAATTTAACATCCGCAAGCTCCCCGTCCTTCGGTCCATATCGAAGTCGATAGCCGATGAGGTCGCCGTAGGTCTGGGTCGGCCGAGACCACTCAACATCAATGCTAACAGTTGGTTCCTCCTTTACAAACCTAAAAGAGAAACTCGAAAAAAGACAAAAGGATAACAAGAACAAATGCAGGTTTGCTCATATTCTCTCATGATCGACAGGCTACTGCGAGGCAGCGGTCTAAACACCTGTATTCGCTACCCAGATCTTCTTGAAAACAGATTTTTAGGGATACTTGCGACAACGTAAACGTGCCCATCCGTCTGTCTGTTAGCAGAACCCGATGAAAAATGTGTAGCCTGCGTAGCTTTATGATAGTTGAACGAAAAGTTGCATCTACTGATATGTAATAGTAAAGAGTACTATCATTTAATGTGCCTCAGACTGGGCCAATTTTAAGTAGTAGTATCCAGGAGCATCCCGTCTTGCTAATAGTAGCATGCAGTAGAATGCAGTAAACACGGTAGCCTGGAAGCAGAAGCATGTAGTAGCATCAGTTAGTACCCCATGCTACTTTTTCATACAACTTCATACTACTCTTCTGAGATAAATTTTTCATCGGGAATAACTCTCTAACAGTTGCAATTTTACGGGTCGGAAATTTTATGCCTTTATGCCTTCCTCATTTTTCTTGTAACGTTTCACACTAAGTGCCACATTGGCTCGAAGCTCTTATCTACGTTTAACACGAGGATGCCAAGGACGGATGTTTCTTCCAAGACACCCCTTTAATTATCAGAAGACTATGATAAAGAAACTTTCCGGACAGGACGTCCGGAAAGTTACATCCTGATCTCTCCACCCTAAGCTTGTCACAAGATTCCGGGACATCTCTCTTAACTACCCCACAGTAGCCGACTTCGGTCGAGGACATCATCTAGAACATTCTTGCAAACTACTCGAACTCCAGTGCCGTCTTTACCCTTAGGCCGGTTAGGCCTGGGCTGGGGGGCCAGGGGAAATGAGAGACCAAGCGGCCGGTGTAAATTGCTGAGAAACCAGGCTACGGTTGCTAGCCGTGTTGCCTTGTTCATTACCATCCAGGATCCAGGTGTGTCATTTACGTTACCGAAATATGCTCCGATTTGACCAGTGTGACTCGACCCACAATCCTGTGTGCTAATGTGCTGGCGCTTTTACAATTTTGATTCGTCAAAAAGGGCCAAAACCCATGGATGACCTAGGGTCCACCAACAGTAAAAGACGGCACTGCGAGCTCCTTCTGAATCCGATCACTCTTTTGGGAATAACGCATGTCACACATTTTCCGGGAACCCCTTCCAGCTCTCACCAAAGTGGCCGCATCTAGTACGAACCTATAAATATGACTTATAGGACGTGTGATCTTGCCTTATGTCAAGTTTCACCGAAATCGGATCAGTCGTTCAAGAGTAATGAATGTCACATGACCCTCCGCCTACTCCATCAAATTCCTCCCATTGAGGTCTCGATGCCAAACTTTATCGTCCTAGCTTACGTTGGAAGTGCCAAAACTAGCAAACGTGAGACGGATCGAGGTGCAGAGAGACAGAGGCAGACGGACAGACGTTACGGCACTATACAAAGACGAAACTTGAGAAATTAAACAACAAAGCAACGTCATGATTGACTATGTAACAGTTGGCTCGTGAGGAGAAACTCTCCACAGGATTTGACCGAACTGTGCCAGAACAACAGGAGTAAAAATACCTATTAAGTCGGAGTGTGAGTTGGCTCGGATGAACAGTCTCGCTAAAAATCCGGTGAAAACCGAAAGAAAATGAATAAGGCACGTTTTAGGTCTTCCGACTGGATAAAACGTAAAAAATGAGACAGGAAAGGCTGGCTGGTCTACACAGAGACTGAATGGGTCTGACGTGAACTTAGAAATTAACTAGTTCCCTGACGGACGTGATCAGGTGAGTTTCTGTAGGGGTAAAATAAAACGCGTGTTTCGGCTACAAAGATAAGACTAATTTAAGAACAAACTGACGCCCAAATCAGAGAGTTGCGATGGTATACAGTAATAACTGTTGTGGATAAGACACGTAAGACAGAAAGTTCGTCTCGGGTTGCCAGTTCGGCCGGAACGAGTCAAGAAACAGGAACTTTACAGACGAATGTATTGCGTGATGGAACTAATTGGAGAGTAAATCATTTGCACAAATGGCACGAACTGCCACGTTTTGCTTTAGGGTTTTTCACACCCCATCCAGCTTTAAAGTTTTTACACGCTGAACAATGTTTTAGTAACGTTACTCAAATAGGTAAATTTCCTAATTCTCGGTTCATTTCAACTCCGTTCCTTACCAAAAATTTCAACTTAGTAAGTTATTTTCTTTCCACCGGTGATCCACCTAAGTTAGACAGCCTTATCGTTAAGACAGTGGGAAGTCTGGACAGAGTCGACACGCGCAGACTACAAAATCTACCTTTCACGGGGCAAGTACTGCTATATCTGAAACATGAAAATCATTTCTAGCAAGTAAAGGACTTGGTTTGCATTTTCTTGCTTCTAATTCATCTTCTCCAAAACGGCGTTACGCCCATAAGATTCATGACTAGTTGCCGCTGAACAGATCCATGAGCTGAAATTTTACTCTCTCGTTTATTATTCCTCTCCAACGTAACAGTAAAGTTCAAATTTGAATCGCAGTCAGCTTGGGTTGAAGGAGTACTTAATATACGACGGTATTTCCTATTTCTTGCTCTTTTCAAACTTACTCTTCTCCCCCCCCCCCCAGAAGCAAAAACTAATTTGTCCGCTGGTTGGTTCGTGAGGCCGGCAAATATCCATTTCTTCCCGTAAACTTTTTCACAATTCAGGGCCGCACCGAAATGCAATCATAGCAGGAGTAAAATACAGTGGCAATAATAGCAACGCTAGGAAACAGCCGAGGGGAATGTTAAACGTTTATCATCCCTCCTGGAAGTTAACCATTTCCAAGAGGAAACTCCTATAAAAATATCTTAACCTATTGACTGCGAACGAAGATAGTTGCGACTTGAAAGGGATTTCGTTTCGTGTTTATTCAGCCCAAGCTGACTGCGAATAATGTTTGGTGTTGCTAAACGGATGCACGGGCTGAAATGTTACTCTCTAGAATTCAGAATTGCTCCCTAGAGTGATATTAAATTTCATATTTGATTCGCAGTCTATCTGATTTCACAATAGGCTATATATAAATACTCCTTGAGCCGAAGCTGACTTAGAAACGTATATTCATACAACGAATGAAATCGGAAACGTCAGCTACATATGCTTTGGCAGCGATATTTCGGCCCTTCTTGACGAGGGTCCTCATCAGGCTGTCAAACGTCATGGATATCGTTGGGCAACAGTAGAAACGAACATGCAATTCACACGAGGACCCCTGTCAAGAAGGGGCGAAACATCGCCGCCAAGGCATTTGTAGTAGACATATCCGTTGTTGTATGAGTAGATGTGTAAATATATACATATCATAGACAGTTAGATAATAGGTCAGTGTATATATATGTATTTATTACATGTATATAGATATATATCATATACAATTTACTCTCTAATGCTGCTGACATACGATCAGGTGCTCACGAACTGGAATTACAGTTAGCATTTTCGGCACTACAATCAATTCTGTATGGAACAGTGGAGATCTGTTCAACATCAAGATGAAAGTAAAGGGAAATCTAACCGGGGGTGTTCTGATCGTAAACGATCACGACACCAAATTTGAACACAAAAAGTCCAACCTCTTCGAGCCTTCGCCGGTTATCCAGCTACCAGAAGGACAGAGAGGCAGTACATAGGTATCCGTCACAATAGCGTTTTCGGATCCCAAAAAGTTAATCAAATGAAGCAGAAGAATAAATAAATTTAGTGTCACAGACATATTTATACCGCCCAAACAATCGCTCGAGGATGTCAATTGCAACGAGTCAAGGTTTTCTGGCACGAACATGAATAAACTGTATAGCTAATGCAGATTTATTGTTTGTTTCTTTCTTTCCCTATTCTTCTTTATATACTTCATTTAAGACGATTTTTTTGTCATACAAATGGCAAATAAATTCTTCAACATCATCATCGTATAATATGTATGTTTTAATATTATTTCATTTGTTGACCACATTTTTAGAAACCGAAATTGTGTTTACGATTGTACCCAAGATTTTGCAAAGGAATAGTATGCACTTGCATGTCAGTGTATTTCGATTCCGAGACAAATCTCCAACAGACAACTCGCCTCAACGACAACTGGGAAGCGACAAGCTGCCACACATACATGTCGCCACACAGATAACTAGCCACATGGAAAACTCACAGAAATAATATTTTAGGTAAAAAGAAATCTGCAAAAAATATGATGCATTTTTCTTTCCAGATGGCCCACGGGAATTTGGATCCTAGCTTCTGATCCTTTCAGTTTCTCATCCGTAATTACAATCTTTGGTCGCCGTTAGATATATAGTGGTCAGTAATTCAGTATAGTTTTAAGATGGAGACTGCCTAGTCTGCCATCTATAGAGGAAAGAAATCTGATACGAGGGTCATACCTGTGTTGAAATTCTACTCTATCTCAAATGGTACTTATTATGGCTTATAATATTATATTTTTGGGATCCCATCGAAACCTTTGCTCCTGTTTTGGCAGATCATAGCCACTACATAATACAATGAGAAAACCAAGAAGATATATGGATTCAGTTAATATATCTTGCCCCAGTTCACGGCTCTAATCGACTTCAGAATTAACTTCCACCTCAACTAAAAAAAATTTTTTTTTGAATTCAGAGAAAATTACTTCTCCGATCAGAAAATAAAGTGAAGATGTGGATTCAGTATTTTTGTTTCCTATATCGAACCTCTAATCGACTTTTACTTCTAGTGATGGTTTTAGCCGGATTCTGGGCGAAATGCTAGCCCAGCAAGAGGATAAACTGTAAAAAGTTTCTCCGAATAAGGATGCAGTATTTGCTACTGGGAATTAATCTTATCTCTACTGGGATAAGAATAATCCGAATTAGGGGTAATCTTATCTCAATAAAGACAAGATTAATCCCAGTAGTAAATACTGCAAGATTTTTTTTTTATGGTTCAAAAACAAGATTAATCCCAGTAGTAAATACTGCAAGATTTTTTTTTATGGTTCAAAAATTGTTTCGGACGTGTCTTTTCACCCCTACATGGAATCTTTTAACTGACTTCAAAACAACTTTTGCTTATAACAAATTTCCAGTTTTCCGCACTGGACTACTTGTCAGGAGAGACATTAAAGTTCGGATACAGAAATAAATTTCCGTATCTAATTTTAACTATTATTAACAAGAGCTGGAAGCTCATATGACACTTGCAAGGCTGGGTCGAAAGATGAAAGTAGGACTTCGTCCATTCGTGGGTTTGTTTTTATAATTTGTAAGCAAAACCCTTGAGATAAGAATGCTCATGGGCCCTTGGAAATTGGCTTGCAATTGGCTTTGCGCACCTTCAAGGGCGCTAGAAATTCATCTGTCACCAAAACTCTTCAAGCAAAAAGGACGATTAGCTCATTGGAAGAATGAAAATGTATATTTTACTCAAAAGTTTTGTTCGGACTTTAAGGAATCCAGTTGTAATCAAAACCCTTTAGGCATTATCATGGGCTCATAGGGATCACCAACATGTGTATTTTGCTTAAAAGTTTGTTTGTGCTTTGCGGTTAGATTAGCACATTAAGGGATATTCTGATCTGGGAACTGACAATTTCCAAGCCAATCTCGTCAACTGTCTAATTTCAAAGCCATGTTTCATCGCCCTAGTACATCTGGAAGTACCATAATTCGCGATCACCAGAATTCCGGCCCCCTCCCCCTACAACTCCCCTCACAGTGCCCGAATCCGGTCCGGTTCTGTCACTGATGTACATAGGGCTTGGGCTTGTTCTTCCCCTGAAGTTTCATCCCGATATATCGCTCCACTCGAGTCAGGAAGCGTGTCACAAAGTTTCCGGTTCCCCCCTCCGACCCCCACCTCACCTTCATTGGATCCTGTCCGGACTCGAAACGGGACATCCCAGACATGTGGTCTTTCTCAGTATCAAGTTTCATTATATTCCGATCACCCGTTAGGGAGTTACACATACCTCAAGATTTCGGATCCCCCCTCCCTCCACTCCCCCCACGATGGTTGCATCAGGAAGTTGACTATTTCCAGGTTAATCTGGTCGGGTCTCTGATTTGCTTGCCAAGTTTCACTGTCCTAGCCCACCTGGAATTAACTTAACTCGGGATCTACGGAATTCCGTAACCCCCCTCCAACTCCCCCCAAGTGGACGAATCCGGTCTAGTTCTGTCAATGATGTACCTAGGGCTTGTGCTTGTTCTTCCCACGAAGTCTCATCCCGATCGCTCCACTCTAAGCGTGACACTAGATTTCCGGTTCCCCCCTCCGACTCCCCTCCCCACATTCATCGGATTCGATCCGGACTTGAAATGGGACATCTCAGACATAACATCTTTCCAGATATGAAGTTTCATTAAGATCCGACCACCTCTTCGAAAGTTATGCATGCCCCTAAATTCTTAATTCCGCAGTCTCCCCCTCCCCCCCCCCCGATGGTCGGGTCGGCACATGACTATTTCCAAGTTAGTTTGGCCGGATCCCTGGTATGCCTGCCAAGTTTCATCGTCCTAGCACATCTGGAAGCACCCTAACTCGAGAAAAGTGGCCTGACAGACACCGACCGACCGACAGACAGACCGAAAAGTGTATATGGCACTTGAGTGGAGCTGCAAGTGCCATAAAAAGCATCAGGAACAAGAGAAAAAAACCCCACAAAATGCAAGGACTAAACGAACAAGACCAAATTTGTCGATGGGATCCCAAAAATCTAATATTTGATTCAGACAATCGGGTCTTGTCTCCGCCAGATCCAGTCTTGGACAGGCTAATCATCAGAGAAAACCAAGTTCAGATATACCTCTATAAGCCATATCTATTTTGACGATACTGACCGAGACTTCCTACCGATTTCCGACCGAACTACTAGTCCAGCAAAAAAAAAAATTCAGAAACAAAACCAGCGTATCTCCTTATCCTATAAAGAACATCTAATCAACTTTGAATAAAAGTTTGACTTAAAAAAAATCCGGTTACAACCGGATTCCGGACTAATTATATGTCCGGGTAAAAAACCATTGTCATATACCGACTCAGCCTCTCTTCTTACCCCTTAATCTGTCATCAAATCGAACTTTTGCTTTTAACAAATTTTCCGGTTTTGGCGGATTCCGGGCGAACTAGTTGTCCAGCGAGAAAATGATTTTCACCATCGTGTTCGGCATGTCATTTTACCCATAAATCAAACATTTAATTTAAACTTAAACTTTAACCAACTTTCCGATTTTCGCCGGATTTCGGACTAACTATATGTTCGGCGAGAACATTGTTTTCACCACCGTGTTCAGAATGTCTTCTTACCCCTAAATCGACCATTTAATCAACTTCAAATAAAACTTTTACTTTTAACCAATTTTCCGGTTTTTGCCGGATTTCGGACGAACTACTTGTCCGGCGTGAAAAGGGTTTTCACTATCGTGCTCAGCATGCCTTCTTACCCCATAATCGACTATCACATTAGCTGTTTAAAATTTTTTTGTTTGTCCCTTAATTTGAACCCCCTCCCCCACCCCTAAATATGGAGCTACATAGCCCATCTACGAACTTGACCTTACCCTTGACCCAAGAATCCTCACACCAATATTCATCAAAATATCTCACTGCCTTCGAGAGTTATCGTGGTTACAGACAGACAGACCGACATTTTTGCGATGTCATAGGTATCCCTCCACTTGCGTTTTGGGATCCCAAAAACACATAAATAAATCAGCAGAAACGCTTCAGAGCCTCTCGGAAGCTATCGTTTTACAAACCTTATGAGAGCAACATATGATACTTTCGCCCAACCGATAAAGGCGAAGAGTTATAATGAAAAGCGAAGACCTATCGCATCCTATCAAGGAAATGGATGCTTTCTAAAAAGCGAGAACGCCACTACCGATCTCAGTCAATCTTGTGAAAGCCAGGGCAGAAACCTGTCAGCTGTAATCACTGACACTACGGACACAAAATGATGAAGAAACAACAAAGAAACTGGAAGGGGGGGGATAAAATATTAGAAAAAGGAGCAATAAGGTCTTCCAACTCAAGTGCGCAACAAAGATGTCTGATCTTAGGTCGTTTTTTCTTCAGGACAAGATAGCTGAATGACGATAAAATGGCAAGACGAGTTGTAATTATTCGGAGATCAGTCTGAAGAACGGGATACAGATGGACAAACTTGGTCTTGCCTTCAATAGAACCCTTAAAGTTTAACTGAAAAGGGCTTAGACAGGACAATCTAGTTACCCACTTGTCATTTATGGTCACCTTTGGTTTTGCTTTCAATAGGACCTCAAACTTTAACTAAGGAGGGCTTCGATAGGATAATCAGGTTACCCATCACTTATTCACTTGAAGAAGCTTGAAAACCCGGCAAAAAACGTTACTTCGTTGTTCCGCTACTCACGAATAATCGATTTTCAAATACTGGAATTTCCTTGTCTGATTAGTATGTTCTACGCGCTTGTATCTGTGTTATAAGCTCGACGAAAAATAAGTATTCACTACTAAGAGCTACCTTCCGTAAGCAGGTTTGCCACATGAAAAATACATAGAGAGTGACTTTTGGCACAAAACTGAGAGCGAATTGAGAGTGAAATTTATTTTCATGAAATGTTCACTTTTGGTTGAATCGCCTCTGTAAAAATGGCACATCTTAATTCTACTTTCATGAAAAAAAACTTGAAATAGTCACTTCTGGTCGGAATCCTTGCTGTAAAAAGGACACACTTGGTTATTTTCTGAAATAGAGTGACTTTTATGTCCTACGTAGAACAAGAGTAAAAAAAAAAAAATAGAGTGACAATTCAAACGTGCGACACGTGGCAACCCTGTCCGTAAGCTGAGCAATGACCACTGAAAGCCGCGTATGTACTGAGATTCAATTTTTCTGCGTCATAGTAGAAATCTGCGTTGTGGTGAAAAAAAAAAAAATCCGTTAACACAATCCAGAAAATGCAGCGTATCCTAGTTATATGATACAAAAATGAACTGGCCTTTCAGTTAAACTTTAAACTCTGTCGAATGTAATGTACATTTTATGAAAATTCAGAACTCCAATCGGATAAGACTTTTCGCGAAGATTGTTCGAGCCATAGAGATTTTCGATTTTTGGCCTAAAAACCGAATTCATATCTGTCACAGCTGGTATTATTGCTTTCAATTATAGAGTTGTTTGATGATGTCTGAGAAAGTAAAAGAATCATCCATGACGGTGTAAAACGGACAAGCGAAACTAGATATTAATAACGAATAACAATAATGTTTATCTAGCTGAAAGACCATACAAGAAAGCATAAAACAAAATAAACTGTTGCATCGTCTATCTAAATTAATCCGTCTTTACGGAATTTAAGCGCTTTCAGTGCACATCACCGCGGTAAGGTTGGGGTTTCGTGGAGTTCAGAATACTGGGAAAACAGAAATCGCAAAACCAAACCACCCCAACTGATTTATTCATGGGTGTGAAGAGCAAGTAGGCTTTACTTACTTTAAGGAGACCTGGGGTCTGTTGGGCACACCTCCGGGCATTTTGACTTCCTTCACTGAACTTCTCTGACCGTCACCTTTCCTTGTAACTGCCGACACCTGGATCTGATACATTGTGTCTGGCTGCAAGTCGTTGACAACATATTCCTCCACATTGACGACATCATAACGTTTAGGAAACATCCTAATGCCGTTCTGGCCCTGCAGTTGAAATTACATGGGTAAGTAAAAGTTCCAGGAGAAGATCAGCCTGGATGCTTCACTACAGAACGCATCAAAAGACCACAGATTAAAACACTGTAAAAAAAAAATCTTGCAGTATTTGCTGCTGGGATTCTTGTCTCTACTGAGATAAGATCATCTCTAATTTCGGATTAATCTTATCCCAGTAGAGATAAGATTATTCCCATTAGCAAATACTGCAGTTAACTTTAATCTTTACTCGGAGAAACTTTTTACAGTGAATAAGCCCGTTATATAGTACTCCCATAAAAGGTTGACACCAACAAACAGACTAAGACGTGAAAAGTAGACAGTCACGTCGGATATCGCATCAGTTTCAGGCAGTGCTTCTTCACAAACGCTATCTATAAGAAGTATGAGGAAAGTTCGCTCACTTGCAAAGTTTGTTCAAAAGACTATAGACACCAACTACAAAAGAGATTTGGAACTCCCATAAAAGCTCGACACCCACAAACAGTCAAAGACGTCCCTAACAGGCATGTCGGTGTTCGATATCGCGTTGGGTTCTTGGCAGTAACCTCGCAAACAGTATCTAAAAGTGATAGGACGGTTTGCTCATTTGCAAAAAGGACGAAATGTTAAACCTACAAACTTCACTAAGGCAATTAATCGCGTGATAAAATCATAAAGGAGAAGCCGCACTAGATACTGCTTCTGTTCCGATATTCTAACATGATGCGTAATTTTTTAATACACACCCTCATGGAATACTAAGCTTCCTAAACCACCGCCTTTCCTCGTTGTTTTGTTTTGTACCTACGACTTTTTAGCGCTTTCCCGGCCTAGCCGAGTTTTGACAGTCATACAAAGCAAATTTCGCCGAAAGCTTCGTCCGCCTGCCAACAACTCTTTCCATACGAGGACATGAAAATCTTCAGAGTTTTTCTTTTTCTTTTTGAAAGACATGGTGGACTATCAGTCTATCTTTTGTTTTGATTGGTCTTCCCACTTATTAACTACGGTGCGTTCGGTTTTCAAATATTTTGCATCCAGCCGCCGAATCGGATAGCCGGATGGAGTAAAAAGGTTTCTAACAAGAAAACCGCTTATTTTACGAGGAAAGTAATGATATTTTCGAAAAACCATTTCGTCGTGTAGAGATCATTTCTAGTAGGAGTTGTGCTTTAAGGTGTGTGCACAAAAAGCCCAATTTTCCCATTCGGATGCGAAGTTCTTCCTTCAATGCGGAATTTTGACGCATCCACTTCCCCAAAGTGACACGAATTTCGCATGCGGAATTTTATCGGACTGCTTGTTCACGGGCCGCCATTCGTAGCTCGAGCGACAACTGGCGAACTGGATATACCGGACAATTCGGTTTTTCGGTCTCAAAATTCCGTAGAGAATTGTAGTCAGATTCCTGATACCAAAATTTTTCACTAAATGAGTTTTTTTTGTGAAATAAGAGGCGTGAAAGCCTTTATCAGTATTTTTTTTTTGTATTTAATTTCGACCAAGAGTTAAAACGGCTCGAAACAAACTTTTTCGCTAAATGGCGCACTAGACCGCGCTCTGAAGTATGTTTACATAATAAGCTTTCCCTTCTCCCCGGACAAAAAACACAATGAAGGAGTGAGCTAGGTTTTCATGATCGCTCTGAGGTGGGATTATATAAAACAATATATTTATGACGACGCCATCATTAACGGCCAAGAATGGCATGTCTTTTACGTCAGTCCGGAAATAATCCACTGAAGCACGCCATCACCAAGACAGGAGATATTTTTCCCCGACGGTTTTTGAGATCCCAAAACGCAAGTGGAGGGATATCAGACATCGCTACAGTTGTCCGTCTGTGAGCACGATAACTCTCGAACGGAATGAGAAGTTTGATGAAACTTGGTGTGAGGATCCTTTGGGTCAAGGGAAAGGTCGAGTTCGTAGATGGGCTCTGCATCCCTATATTTAGGAGTGGGGGTTCAAATTAAGGGGGTAAACAAAATATTTTAAAACAGCTACCGAGATAGTCGACTAAGGGGTAAGAAGACATGCTAAACACGATTATGAAGACCATTGTCTCGCCGGACAAGTAGTTCGCCCGAAATCCGGCCAAAATCGGAAAATTTGTTAAAAGCTAAAGTTTTATTTGTAGTTGATTAGATGTTCGATTAAGGGGTAAGAAGAGATGCTGAATCCATATATGACAATCAGTTTTTACCCGGACATATAGTTCATTCGGAATCCGGCTTAAACCAGAAAGTTTGTAATAGGTTAAATTTGTATTTAAAGTTGATTAGATGTTGGATATAGATAGGGGTAAGGAAATGCACTGAATTTTTTTTTTTAGCTTTATTTTTTTGACAGACAAGTAGTTCCGGAATTCCACCAAAACCGGAAAATTGGCAGAAGTAAAACGGGAAGTTTCGATCGGTTTTGTCAAAATAGATATGACTTATGAGTAAACATACATGCTGAATCCATTCCTGAACTTGGTTTTTAGTGGAGTGTTCCTTGGAACAGTCCACTATTGTGAGCGCTGTAGCAGCTTTCAACTTTCGGTTTTCACCATATTTTGTGGAGCTCATAACTCGTGAACCAGTGCAAGTATCAAGTTCAAACTTGGTAGACTTGTGGGTATTGGAGCTAGTTGTGCCTTTTGGGGGTCTCACCCCCACACCCACCCGGTTCATGGGCAAATGGGCCCAGATTGCCCAGTGAGTATTGTCATAACTTGACCAGAACTGGATAGGACGATGAAATTTCTTGGACGTTTATATCCTAGGGCTGGGAAATTGCTTTTAAAGTTGCACTTCCCCCACCCACCCCGTCCATGGGCAACTGGGCCCAGATTGCCCAGGAGTAAAGTTCGTTACCCGTGACAGGAATCAACAAGTATCAAGTTGAAACTTGGTGGGATTGTGAGCATCGGGGTCCCTTTTTACGGGTCTCAAACCCAACCCAACTTCGTTCAAGGGCAATTGGGCCCAGATTGCCAATATTTTAATGTTTTTAACTTGACACTAATTGGAGATAAGGCGATGTAATTCCTTTGTGCTTTTGGATCGTAGGGGTTTGGGAGACCTGACCAACCCCCACCCTCCCCGTTCATGGGCAAGTGGGCCCAAATTGCCCATGAAAAAAGTGTTTGACCCGTGACTGGAATCAAACTCTAAGCTGGTATACTTGAGGAGGACCCCCCCTCCCGTTCATGGGCAGCTGGGCCCAGATTTCCCATGAGATAAGTTTGTCAATGACAGGTCTCAAGTCCAACTCTTGTATATAGGGAGATATATCTACGGATGAGGATTTAGTGTAACAACAAATAAGACGACGCGACGTACTTTAATCTTTAATGAACAGTTGGAAACTTGACTGTTTTGTCATATGATCGATGATATGCCGTTCTTAATGAATTGTGACAAAGGGGAATTAGGCTGCTACGATTTGGTTTATTGCACTTGTTATTACCTTGCAAACGGAAAATAGGTTTAAACGGTGGGACTGGCTCGCAGACCATTCTGACCATTCAGTGTTCGAACAAATGCTATTCGTGCAAGATGTTCAACATTTCTTTGGATTTACACTGGCGGTTAGTTGACATTTAAAGCTTTTAAAGTGGGATGATTACAGATTAGGTTATTTCCATCGTTGTTTGGTTATTGGGGATAAGAAATGTCTTGGTTCTAAAGCTGTCTGTATATAAGATGTGATAAACATTTTACTTTTACACTCCACGTCTGAGCGCCTGCGCACTTGTCTCAGATGATTAGCTTTTTGGCCTTAATCTGTTTCTAAATTTCAATAGTACAAATTTTCAAGGAGTCTGGCGTAGACTAGATCTGGCGAAGACAAGACCCACTTGTCTGGATCAAATATTGAACTTCTGGGATCCCACCGAAACCTTTGGTCTTGTTCGTCAGATAATTGGAAGACTTCATGCTCTACGAGTTGTGCAAAATTCAATAAGGGAAGAAACTTCGTCAATCGGTGGAAACTTCTTCCCGCGAATTCAGGAGCACTTCCTTTTCAGAAACGCGTTGGAGAGCCTGGCCTAATGAGAATGTATTAAGCTCTACAGCAATAGGCTTACCAACGTCTAGAAATTACGGGCTGACAGTCCGAGAAAAAACTAGAGATTTTATTTTTGTGTCATTTAACTGAATACACAGAGTTATTCGGATTCTGCTTGTGTCATTTAACTGAATACACGAGTTATTCGGGTTCTGCTAAGTTTTTTTTCTTTTTTACACTATTAAGACACATTCACTGTTATAACATTCAGAATATCTGCGATATTGAAGACTTACTTAGTACCTGAACAAAATAACAAGAGCTACGAGCTCATATGGCACTTGTACGAGTAGGCTGTACAAGAAAGTAGATGAGAACCTCACAAAATACACCCGCCATCCAAAAATGCGGTTCGGAAATAGAAATAGGATATTTAGTTTCACTCATTTCTGAGCAGTTCCGGCATCGTCTCGATTGTCTGCAGCAAATGAACATGACTGTTCAAACTTTCATCCCAATAAATCCATTTGTTTGATCCCTGGACGTGCTACACGATTTCCGGTACATACTCTATCTCCACCCACCGTGGCCGAATAATTTCCATCCCGATCGCTGCACTCTAAGCGTTTGTCAAGATTTCTGGTTCCCTCCACCAGCTCCCCCCCCCCCCCAGGGACATCGGATCCGGTCCCGATTTAAAGTGGGACGTCTGAGACACGAGGTCATGCTAAATATCAACTTTCATCAAGATCCGACCAACCGTTCGCAAGTTAAAAATACCTCAATTTTGGCTTCCCCGTCCCTCCACCCCCCCCCCCCAGATGGTCGGATCGGGGAAGTGACTATTTCCTATTTAATCTGGTCGGGTCCTTGGCATGCTTGCCAATTTTCATTGTCCTAGCACATCAGGAAGCATCGAACTCGCGGGATCACTAGAAATTAGGAGCCCCCCCCCAACTCCCCCAAAGTGAGCGGATCCGTTCCGGTTATGTCAGTCAGGTATCTAGGACTTGTGCTTGTTCTTTCTACCAAGTTTCATCCGGATCTTTTCATCGGAGCGTTTTTCAAGATTTCCGGTTTCCCCTTCCAACTCCCCCCAATGTCACCGGCGTCTGAGACACGAGGTCGTTCCATATATCAAGTTTCGTTAAGATCCGACGACCCGTTCGTAAGCTGAAAATATTTAATTTTTCAAAAAAAATTTCCGGATTCCCCGTCCCTCCACTCCCCTCAAGACCCACCCCCAAGATTCATCGGATCCGGTCCGGACTCGAAATGAGACATCTGAGACACGAGATGTTTCCAGATATCAAGTTTCATTAAGATCCGATCACCCGTTCGAAAGTGATGAATGTCCCTATTTTCCGGATTCCGCCCCCTCCCCCACGATGGTCGGATCGGGCAAGTGACTATTTCCAACTTAGTCTGGTCGGGTCCCTGATATGCCTGCGAAGTTTCATCGTCCTAGCTTGCGTGGAAGTGCCCAAACTATTATTTATGTTTCTTGACTATGTCCAGGTTAATCAGGTCGTCAATCTTTTAACAATATATACTCCCGCATACGCTCCCTAATACATCCAATATTCCTGACAAGTTCCATTATGCTAACAATGTAATTTGTTTAGATTATCCACTTTGTCTTTACTCCCGCATTCGCTCTCTCATACATGGACTCGTGGCTCAGTTGGTAGAGCGTTGGATTTATAACTCAGAGGTTCCTGGTTCGCTCCCGCACTCGGGCAGCGCTTATTTTTGCTACTTTTCGCTCCACTTTTGCTTTATAGTTTCCGGACTCCCGGATCCGGGGAAAGTCGGATTGAAGAAATGATTAATTTTAAGTTGAGCTGGTCCGGTCCCTGATATGCCTGCCAAGTTTCATCGTCCTAGCTTATCTGGAAGTGCCCGAACTAGCAAAACCGGGACCGACAGACCGACAGACCGACTGACGGACAGAAATTACAATCGCTATATGGCACTTGAGTAAGCTCAAGTGCCATAAAAATCATAAACCTTTCTTGTAATGCATAAAAACAGAAATAAGCGCATAGAGGTACCACAAATCACATGGAAACTCGACTATTTGAAAATCAACCACTCGTGAATAGCGGAACAACGAAGCACGCACTTTCAGCGGGTCTTCAAGCCAATATAAGTGAACAAGTGATGGGTAACTAGACCGTCATATCCCAGGACTTTTCGGTCAGACTTTAAAGGACCTGTCTTGCCTATAATACCAATGCCACCTAGTTCCATAATCACTCCATATATTTTTCTAAACCCGGAGACCCCAATTTTGTACGGTACATTCTAACCCCTCTAACAAAACCACGCTGTCGACGGTTGTCTGCGAGAAGTTTTTCCACCAGAACAAGACCAAAGGTTTCGATGGGAGCCCAAAAATTCAATATTTGATCCAGACAATTGGGTCTTGTCTTCGCCAGATCCAGTCTTCGCCGGGCTCCTTGTACATTTTTACTATTAAAATTCAGCAACAGATTAAGGCGAAAAAGCTGATCATCTGAGAAAACCAAGTTCAGATTTGGATTCAGCATATTTGTGTTTACCCCTATAAGTTATTTCTGTTTTGACAAAAACTTACTGCCTTACTTCTGCCAATTTCCCGGTTTCGGGCGAATTCCGGAACTACCTGTCTGGCAAAAAAAAGAAAGCTAAAAAACGAACTCAGCGTATCTTCTTTCCCCTATATCGAACATCTAATCAACTTCAAATCAAAATTTAACTTCTAACAAATTTTCCGGTTCCAGCCAGATTCCAGGCGAACTATATGTCCGGGTAAAAAACAATTGTCATACACGGATTCAGCATATCTTCTTACCCCTAAACCGGATATCTAATCAACTACAATACAAATACTTCTAACAATTTTCCGGCTTTGTCCGGATTCCGGGCGAACTACTTGCCCGGCGAAAAAACGGTTTTCACCATCGTGTTCAGCATGTCTTCCTACGCCTTGACCGAACATCTACTCAACTTCAAATAAAACTTTTACTTTTAACAGACTTTCCGGTTTTTGCCGGATTCCGGGCGAACTACTGGTCCGGCGAGAAAACGGTTTTCACGATCGTGTTCAGCATGTCTTCCTACGCTTTGACCGAACATCTACTCAACTTCAAATAAAACTTTTACTTTTAACACACAGTCCGGTTTTGGCCGGATTCCGGGCGAACTACTGGTCCGGCAAGAAAATGGTTTTCACCATCGTGTCCAGCATGTCTTCTTATCCCACAATCGACTGTATCATTAGCTGTTTAAAAATATGTCGCTTGCCCCTTAATTTAACCCTCTCCCCCACCCCTAAATATAGGGCTACAAAGCCCATCTACGAACTCGACCTTACTCTTGACCCAACGAATCCCCACAAAAAGTTTCATCAACACATCTCATTCCCTTGGAGAGTTATCGTGCTTACAGACGGACGGACGGACAACTTCTGCGATGTCATAGGTATCCCTCCACTTACGTTTGGGATCCCAAAAACCGGTTATGTAAATTGTTTTCGCTACAAGTCAGCGGGTCTCGGGAAAGGCTTAAAACAGCAAAAACCGTGGGTTATTTGCTGAAAGCACAGCCTAGTTTAAAGTATTCAAATATTTTAAAATACTACAAGTTGAAGAGTAAAGAGTGCGAGGGGTCGTTTAAGGGAAGAAATTTCGAAGGAGGAAATTCTTGCAACGGACTGGTCGGTGAAATTACGGGGATTTGGACTTTAAGGAGTGTGCAAAGCCTGGCGAGGTTCCTCAGACTGGCTGGTTTACACAAGGAATGGTGTTTAGTATATACAGTGAAATGTAACAGCGCGTTGGTTTCTTTTGTATTTTAGATATTTCTTTTCGTTTGCTATTTCCCTTGGCATATGGTATTATGCAAAGTGAATTGTAAAGTTATTAAATGTACAAAGTTATTACTGTTTTCACAGATATCATTTCATAGTAAGGCAAAAAAAAAACAGAATGATTAGATGTATGAAGGGCCCATGATGCGCTGTTCTCGGTTTTTCACAATTCTCCTAGAACGGTTTCTCGGTGACCTTTTCCTTCTCGTTTTTCGCTAGCTGACTTGCACCTATGGCCAAAGAACTTAGCAGTGCATGATACAAATGTGGGCGTAAAAAAGCTAGCAGGAATCGAATTTTTAAGCTCATCAAAGCACCGGCAACGAAGTCATCCCCATATCACGTATATATGCTGCTTAAAGCAGAACTCGTACTAGCAATGATCTTTTCAAGAGGAAATGGCTCAGAAATATGATTCCAAATTTCAACGCGAACAGGTTCAACTATCAAGGCGGAATCAGCGATTTCCTTGTTAGCGCTTGTCGTCCAGGCAAAACAAAGAAGTCTAACGCAGAAGATGGACTGATGGTATTCTCATGTTGAAGGAGTGTCAGCGGGTCTGAAGTTTTTTGGCAAAGTATGTGTTGCGTGACTGGGGAAAACTCGGCTAGCCGAAAAGCGCTAAGAGGTCATAAGCAAAAAACGAAGCAATAGGAAAAGCGAGATTTCAGAAGCTCATAATTGGGGGGGCTAGGGATAACATGAAGGCAGTATACGTAAGAGGGATCCTTTAAGAGCCTCAACAAATATAGCCTAAATATTCCTTTAGCCCAAGCTGGCTGAATTTCGGGTTTGTTCATACACGTTCAATCACGAGCGAGCTTCATTCCTTGTAGCTACAGGCTGACAAGGACCCTTGCCAAGAAGGACCAAAATATCGCAGGAGCAAATCCTAGCTAACTTGTCCGTTTTGTATCATTTTCATATACAATACGGTTTACTTCAGATACAGGTCGTCCTCACCGAAATATATTCTCCCAAGAACCTTCTCAAGCCCTTTATGGACTCCGCTGTAGACTAGAAAAGTTAAGAACTGGTCCTGCTCCCAACTTCCCTAGATACACTTTCCCAACACGAGTGTCTCCTCTCACTTAGAGCGTGTTCCACCCTTCTAAAAATAGTAACTATTAGTTACTATTTCAGTTCCAACCTCACCAAAAGTTACTACGCTGACCGTTCCAGCCTTCTCGAAATAGTAACTAATGGTAACTATTGCTTACCACGCTCGAGAGCGTAGTAACTACGGATCTCTGTAACGTGATTGGACGGATTCGCCCGTGGCATGATATTCTGCTGGAAAATAGAAAGATCGTTCCAGCCTTGACGGCAAAAAGCCAGAATTCGTGACGTCATGCGTAGTAACTACGGTAAGTAGGATGGAACACGCTCTTGAGCTGTTATAAAGGTTAAAAAGCGGTCCTTACAGTCGACTCCTGTTCCTGGATGTGAATCTGATATCCCCGGATAATGCCATGCTGCTCCTTGTCGAGCGGAGGTTGCCACGAAACGCGGATCGCTGTCGAGTTGAGAGTCTGCACCTTAACGTTCTGCGGATCTCCGGGAACTAAATTGAAAAAGAAAGAAAAATGATTTCCTCGGAATGTTAGAAGGAAGGAATCATTCCTCATAAAATACACCGACTCGAGGAAATTGGAAAACTTGACTGGATATCAATAATTAGGCTGGAAACATGAAAACCCATGAAAAAGGAACAACTCGTTTATCTACCTACCACCACGGCGAGGAAATCGTTTTCAGCTGGAGTTCGGACCTGATTTAGGGAGAGGAACGACCATTTTTTTTACAGATGAGTTTTCACTCTGTCTTAAACAAATGGTTTGCTCGAACTCGAAGTGAAAACTGGGTACTACCTCCGTTACAGTGTAACCACGAACCGTCAGTATGATGTCTCGGTCTTAAGCTTGGTGCCTAAGAAGCTTGGTTGCGCTTACGAATTGAGTTCCGAATGAACGAAATAAAATTCGACTTGAACGTTGCGGCGCGAATTTTGTAGCCTGACCAAGCGGATTTTTGTTCGCTTGCGATGCCAAATTCGCCTAGCGAGCGCAAATTTGCGTTATGTGGGCATCTAGCCGCCGATGAGCCGGGCAAAGTCTGCGACTACGTTACAAAAAATATCGCGATCAGGAGCTTATGCTCGATGGCGAGTATATCATTATAGGGACAGTGTTGGTAAAGTGCTAGACGGACCGACAGCTGTTTAACTACAGAGTAGTATGCTACTAAATTCTTTTGTTGTCACACAGGAAAGTAGATCATGGCAACGAAAGCATTATTAAGCCAGTTGCAACTTGACCACTAACAAATACGTTTTCGTTTTTTCAACGTCCGACGAATATTCCTCAGACGAAGCGAAGCTGCGTCTATGTCGCTTAGCATTCTATATCGGCCTTAACTCTGTGCGAACTTTTCAAACTTTCTATTAAGCATTTGTTCTATTATTCACATGTACTTCAATGCAGTCAGTGTGAAACAACGGTAAAGCACGCGAGCCCAGGGAGGCATCTCGAACCAAGCTAAACGAGTATCTGGTAGATAGACTATTCCTATATTATTCTTCCACATTCCACTTGACGGCCACCATGCGATTTATTTTCTATTAGTCTCCCAATGATCAGCACTATCATCAACGATTAAATACAAATCTGCTAAGATATATGTTTAAGTTCAATTTTTCCGAAGAAAAAAGATACGAACCTCCATTAAGACGGGAGTTTTGCACTACCCTTCAATTTAAAAAGTCAAAGCTTCACTTCTCTGTGTAACTATCTCTGTGTGGTTGATGCTGATAATGAGGCGAGAAGGGACAAACAGAAATTAATCCGCTTGGAGCGCTGGCCTGATATAAGGCCAATTCCCAAGCAATAATATTTCGGCAAACTTGGGGGCACTGAAAGCAGGAATCACCCGATCTAAATCTAGTTTCTAAAGAAAAACGTCAGGACTTCACACACTGTCTAGGTCACTTACAAACAAAAAACATAAAAAAAACGTTGCTTCACAAGAAGTTTGACGGACACAAGTGCGCAAGAAGTGCTACGGACAAGAAGCCATCTGCCGACTGTAGCATCTAAGAGTGCGGACATGACTACTAGTGGGACGCCACGGGACGGGACAAAAAACGGACGTCAAAAACAAAACACAAAAATCACCAAAATTACGACAAAAATCCACTCATGTCCGCTTTACTTACTTGGACGCACTGATGAGTAAAAAACGTACCCGGGTGTGAGAAAGAGTGAGAAAAAAAATTGGTGTAAGAAAGATAAAAAGAAGAAAGTCAAAAGCGTTGAATCCAAAACAGGAAGGACCACCCCGAACTTATTGCGAGGCTCTAGCGACTAACATTATTGACGAACCCGAGCGTGAACAAAACCACAAAAGTGGATGGAGTTGATACTTCGAGCGACAAAATCGTCTCATGTATTTATCAAGTTGTTTTAGGTTCCTAGTGAAACCTTGCAGACACTATGTTGCCAACTTTACAAATTTCTATACGAATTATCGATGCGCAGTAAATATTAAAGACAACAAAAAGAAGAAACTGGTGGAGGAACTGCGGGAGCATGTGCGAAATTCGAAAAAAGCCTGTGATTAGATGTGCGAATATGTGCAAAAAAGCAAAGCGTCCTTATTTCTTGCTGTTTCTTATGCTCTCTTTTCAAGAAGCCTATCACATACTTAAAGAGCGCCGGACATAATGATCTTAAACCAATATCCGCTAAGAGGTTGACTATTTGTTCTTTTCCACAAAATCGCTGAAAACTTCTTCTTAAATCGACAGAAAATTCAGGGTTTACGCTTAGCTAATTCAAACTCTTTCAGGTGCCAAAACTTTGAATTCGCGAAACAGGAGCCAGCAAGTTTCTTCCAAAAGAAAGACTTTCGGCGGACATTGTAATAAATTACCAGTCACGGCTCGATGCAACCTCCGCGCCTGAGTGAAGGGGAGGGGGCAAGAAACAAGGACTGACGCCAAACTGTGCAGTGCTCGGTGACGAACCCTAGCGGTCAATCGGGCTTAAGGTGCGTTTTTTTTTTTTTTTTTTTAGTTTCGTAGTAGTTTCACTATAGTTCGACGTTCTTGTGTTTCAGTTGTGAAAGTACAGTATGTGTAATGGACAAATAAAACGGTACACATACTGTCCTTTCATAACTGAAACAAAAGTAAGTCAAACTACATTCAAAAAAAAAAACGCACCTTCAATATCCCTTTACCAAAAACCTTCCAGTCTCCATCACGGCATGTCAGCAAATGGAAATAAAGGCGTTAATCGATTTCTAAAGACGTTCCAACCACCTCTAACTGCCAGACCATCGAGAACTTTCAAGTCCGGCAATTTTCCCAGTAAGTCACGAACTCGCCCGAAGTTTTTCCGGACAAAACCATAATTATCCGTTACCTCGTCTAACACTGTTTTCCGGACGCGAAGAAAGGATCGGAGTTCCGTCTCTACTACATACGCTGACTAACGGATAGAAGCTGGAGTAGAAGCATGCTTCTTAGGCCTTCATCATACTTTCGGCAGCATAAAGTTCAGTTTCAGTTAAGATTAAACCTAGCAAAGTTGAATCCAGGATAGTCGATGTAAACATTTCTATATGGTATAGATACGTGAGATTTGAAGTTAGAAAATTCTGGCACTAACTTTTGTGCTACAAAATGTAAAGATGAGTTATATTGCGCAAACCTTTGATTACGAACACGTGTCGGACGTAATTTATATACTTAGGTTGCTGTCGGTCCTACCAAAAAATGAGTTGCTGCTGACGATGACAGAAACAGCTGGCAGAGGAAACAGACCCGAAATGAACCAGTAGCGTGCGAGTACTGAATCGACTGGCATTTTGATTTTTGAATCGCCCATTTTTAATTTCCCACAAAATCTATCCCAACGAAGAAAACGATTGAAAACGAAGAGGGAGGTAGAACTCAAAACACGTTGTTTGAAAGGAAGCTAAAAAAAAAAAAACTAAACCAAGAGGGTGAGAATTTAGAAACCGCCTTCAAAGAAGCATACTTCTACTATGCAAATTCCGCTACATACAGTCCGGATTTCGCAGACGTTGAACACCGTTTCCAGCTTTTATGGTGGTTTTCTATACCTCAAACAACCTTGCTTTTACCCCCCCCCCCCCTGATGGTCACTTATGGTCAAGCAGTGTTCCAAACCTTTCCTTGATTCAAACGCAAGCTCTCACTGACTGGGCGGCCTGAGCGTGCAGGGTTTAAGGTTATCGGTTCCTTGACAGCATACTAACTGCTTCACACGAATAACAAAACAATCCGCGAGGTCGTTTTTTTTCGTGTTAAAGGCAACACAGAGAGAAAATAGTTTGTGTTTTTGACTGAGTAGTTTAATTGTTGATTGTTTGATTTGTCGTCCACGTGTGGCCATATTTGTTTTTTTCCCTAAGTTCCAAACTTCCGGCAATTCGTCACAAGTCATAAGGTCAATTCACAACACGTGCAATCTTTCACGGAGCGATGTGTCACATGGTATGGCCATCACAATATAACACGGACAATTTTAACAAGGACAAAAACAATTCGCAGTAAGTCCTAACTATACGAAATTCTCACAGCTGAAAATCGGAACAGTCTACCACTGAGCTACCACAATGATTGTGGTACATAGTTCACAGTTCAGTATATCCGCAGTAATAGTATTATATATAAATAGTATCAAATTATTGCTTATTATTTCTTTGTTGTTTTGGGGTTTCACAAGGGCATGTTTTTTGTGTTTTGATTTTGGGATCCCAAAAAGTAAGCGGAGGGATACTTATGACATCGCAAAAGTTGTCCGTCTATCAGTCTGTCCATCTGTCCGCCTGTGAGCACGATAACTCTCGAAGAGAATGAGGTAATTGGCGGGAAAAAGAGATGCTGAAGAGTCATGTGAAAATCATTTTCTACCCGATCACTTCTTTATACTTTTAACGACTGGTCGAAAACATTCGGGGGGGGGGGAGGGACCTCCCCCCATACGTGGCGGCCTAGCTAGGACGACCTTATTAGATACACAATGCTGTGATTTGGAAGCTGGATTAAAAAATAATAATCAGTACAGACAGAGTTCTCTTTTGGGCAGTAGACGTGAAGAAGTGTCGGTATAACGAACTTAAATGTGACGCACTGTCGTGTAAAAAAATGATCTATGAGACGAAATGACCTTGTGACGAATTGGCCTTGCCAAGACCTGCGTGTGACCAACTTCAGACCTATAGAATTAAAAGCCGCCTGAAAATAAAATCTGCATATTTGTTATTATTTTTTATTATTAATATACATTTAATATTAATTACAGCCCTGAAAGCCTAGCAAGAACAAAAGATAAGAAATGCAGGTATATGTCAGGAGCTTTGAATGCCGGATGTGGCTATCAAATTACCAAATACTGAGTGCTCGCTTGCTATGAATTCAGCTAACACTCACCGAACTTTCTATTTAAAGGTCCATAATTAAATATTCTTTCAGCTTAAGCTGACTGCGAATCATAACTGACAGTGCTAAACGGATACGTAAGCTGAACTTTATTATAGCTATATTTCCCCCCTTCTTGGCAAGGGACTCTTCAGATTAGGCAGCTCAAGCTGGAGAATGACCTTGCCAAGAAGTGCCTAAATATAGCTCTAATAAAACTCAGCGACTTTCCCGTTTAGCACTGTCAATTATGGTCCATAATTAAAAGCGAAATGCAAAAGTGGTCATAGTGTAATCCGTCTTGTTCTTTGGGCTTTAAGTGGTCCGCTATACTAAAATAGTTTTTAATTATAATATTTTGTTGTTGTAATATGAGATAATTTCATTCCGAGGACAGACAATCAGGGTCAGGTGTTCGCGGCCTGGAAGTCCTGCCGGAACTTTCGGAACCATCTTCAATTCCATAAGAAAAGTTGAGGTTTCCTCAACTTCGTGATGAAAGACAGAAAATCCGGCCGGGGAAACCTGATAGTCCATTTGCAGAATCACACTCGTCCAATCCTTCCTTAGATCAACTTTGAGCATTTGAAACGGATGCGACGGGAATTTTTCCCGAAAACAGTTTCGCGACGAAGTTCTCCACTTAAACAGCTTAAGATGGCTTGTCAAATCGCAAAGTTGCAGAAAACCATAAAAAACATGTGCCTGACTTCTGCTCGGAAACAAAAAAAGGTCTGAGAAGATACCAACTTTTTTCCAGGTCATTGCAAGAGCCTTAAGGGTCCTATCGATGTTGGACACCGTCTTACACTTACAGCGTTACTGTGTCTGAGGCAACTAGTCACGAACATTTGTTTGTTTTCATTCTTGTTCTTGTATCTCAGAAACGCTCAATTTGCTTGCGAGTAACAAGCAGATTTTTTTCTAAGACTTTTCTCGTTGTCAGGAAGGAATGAACGAAACTGAACTGGAATAAATTTACATTCTTCTTCCGTTTTGTTTTGCTCAACTCGTTTCTCTTGCGGAATTATGGTTTAAATAAATTATTATTAATCATACTGAGGTATTTCCTTTGTTAAATTCATTATAAGAATAGATGATCTTTCTTCAGGTCTCTTCATCCTCGCCTGGTCGTTTCTTCCAAAGCAATACTCCTTCCGTGCAAATGCAAATTCCGAAATACTTAGGTTTCTCAGTGTTATGGTGTCACGGCATGGAACACGTAGCCCCTCAACAAGAAAGCACAAAGGTCTATTTGGTTCCTTATTAGTTGCGTTTTTGCAGATACCATGGTATCTGTTACCAAGGTAACTGAATCTGCGATAAGTCGTTTTTGCAGTTACCGTGGTATCTGATACACGGTTGCTCTGCAAAAACAACTATTGCCGATACTGCACTTTTCGAAGTCATCTCAAAAGAAAAACTGATATCCAGTTACATCACTAAGTGCTAAACTTCTTCTCACCAATCTGACAAAACTTGATGAAAGTGAGATGACTTTTCAGATACCACGACCAGTTACCACGGTCGGACCGTAGTATCTGAATATCAGATACCACGATAACTGGCCAGCCACGATAACTGCAAACACGCCTTTTGACCGTGGTATCAGATACGGTAATAACTGCAAAAACGACTTTAGACCGTGGTATCAGATACCATGGTATCTGCAAAAACGCAACTATTGAAAAGTCTACTATCTTTTTAAAACTGCAAAATAAAATAATGGCTTTGTGAGTATACAAGAACAATTATGATGAAATAGAGGGACACAGTTCACAGAAACATGTTATTTAATAAAATTTAGTTTGTTTAAATTTTAGTTTTTAACGGAGATGTACCCACTCGCATTACTTTCAGCGGAGCTGGGCGCGCTAATCCAAAAAAGAAAAAAAGATAATAATATAACTGCAGTAAAAAGGCTTTCGCCTATGTTAATTTCTCGAGACACTGTGTGCACTAAATTGAATTTCAGTCAGGTGACGATCAACGATTGCTTTAAACTGATAGATATTTTCGGCATTTACGATATTTTCGGGGAAATTATTCTAGTATTCTACTATCTGATTTTTGAAGCTCCATTTTGTAATGTCTTGATTGGAAATCTTGATCAGGTTTGGAAAGGCGTGTTTTCCTGATTGGTGTGAAGATCTAAAGTTTTAATTTATCAGCCTATGATGATGACTAGTTATTTAGAAAGTGTCTTGTTTTTATCTACTTTATCGACATGCAGTCCATGGGCTGCTACTGATAGATAATAAAACCAATTCATTCATTCATTCACCACCATGTTCCCCAGCAAGCTGTTAAGTTCTACCATACAGTTTATGTATCTAAACAGCTGCATCAACTGTTCGTCTC
Organism: Branchinecta lynchi; assembly: GCA_023053575.1. Taxonomy (NCBI): domain Eukaryota; kingdom Metazoa; phylum Arthropoda; class Branchiopoda; order Anostraca; family Branchinectidae; genus Branchinecta; species Branchinecta lynchi. Next base: position 12,323,313 of record JAKZAP010000011.1, on the reverse strand, counting down.
GAACTATGCACTTTTTATGCACACTTGGCAAGCCAGGGCATGCACGGAAGTGGATAATCCTGAAGCGGCGTTAGAAGGAATTTTCGTTTGCTCAGTGATTCCAGCGCGCATATAGGAATTATTTTCAGCTTTTATTTATTTTCTTTTATTTACTCCGCTTTTCCGAAATGGCGGGTTACAAATAAACGTACTTACTTAGTTTTGGGCAAAAGCGTGGTTCCCGCTGACAGTTTTAACAGACGATCTGGAAGGACGATTGCTATTAAGTCTCAAACCGGATCCGACAAGCATCGAAAAATTAAACGCAAGTCTAACACAATATACTCATCAGAATTGGGAAGCTTAAATCATCGAGATGACACTATAAATGATTTTTTTTTTTTTTTCTCAATCGAGTCAACTGCTTAGATGCGTAAGACTGTAGTTCTACTACCTCCACCTTTAACGGTCAAAAAGAAATCTTACCATCTTCCTCGGTTCGGATATTAATAACATAAGAAGGGGGTCCATCACCAACCACCGTGTAAGCAAGAATCCAGATCTTGTACTCGGTGTATTTTTTTAGATCGTCAATAACGAAGTCTCGTGCAATGCTGGTAAGAGTGACCTGAAATTAAAACGTCATCAAACAGAAAACAATAGCATCTAAGATTTTTTTCCAGGCTCGTTGACGACTCGCAAAAACAGGGACATATTTGCACGACCAGTTTTCTGAAGAATAAGCTTCTTACGAACAAGAGTTAACGAAGATAAGCTGGGCAAGTGAGGAAATCAGTGAGGGGGTTGTTAGTGGGTTAGAATGTGTACTTCGGGTCTCCAATAATAAGAATGGTTATAGCGATCACATAAGCAGGCTGCATCAATCTCGCGAGTACCACAGGTCCTTTAATTCCGTATCGAAACCTGGACATGCTAACAGAGCCGTCACTAGCCAAAATGTTTGGGGGGGACGAGGCATTTACCGACTGGCTGGTAATTTTTACCAACTGTTTTTGCAGAAAAAACGACTGATTTTCAGAAAAACCGATTATTTTGACGAAGAATCGACCAACTTTCAGAACAAGACCGAGAGTCTCGGTGGGATCCCAAAAATCTAATATTTGATTCAGACAAAAGGGTCTTGTCTTCGCCTAAAGTTCAGATATACCTATATAAGCCATATCTATTTCGACGATAATGTTCCTGCTTTACTTCTGCCAAGTTTCCGGTTTTCCGGCAAGCGGATTCTGGACTAATTATATGTCCGGGAAAAAAATGATTGTCATATACAGACTCAGCCTCTCTTCTTACCCCTTAGTTTGTCATCTAATCAAACTTTTGCTTTTGACAAATTTTCCGGTTTTGGCCGGATTCCGGGCGAACTAGTTCTCCGGCAAGAAAATGGTTTTCACCATCGTGTTCAGCATGTCTTTTTACCGCTAAATCCAACATCAACTTCAAATGAAACTTTTACTTTTAACCAACTTTCCGTTTCTTGCCGGATTCCGGACAAACTACTTGTTCGGCGAGAAAATGGTTTTCATCATCGTGTTCAGCATGTCTTCTTACCCCTAAATCGACCATTTAATCAACTTCATATAAAACTTTTACTTGTAACCAACTTTCCGGTGTTTGCCATATTCCGGACGAACAAATCGTCCGGCGAGAAAATGGTGTTCACTAACGTGCTCAGCATGCCGTCTTGCACCATAATCGACTATCACATTAGCTGTTTAAAAATATTTTATTTGTCCCTTAATGTGAACCCCCCTCCCCCCCCCTAAATATCGAGCTACAGAGCCCATCTACGAACTTGACCTTACCCTTGACCCAATGACTCCTCACACCAAGTTTCATCAAAATATCTCATTCCCTTCGAGAGTTATAGCGCGCACAGACGGACGAACGGACAGACGGACAACTTTTGCGATGTCATAGGTATCCCTCCACTTACGTTTTGGGATCCCAAAAACCGACTTTTTTCTTGAAAAAAATCAACTCTTTTGACGAAAAATCGCGGCGCTTATCGGTTATATTTATAGACTGGCCGACAGTTATTTTTTTCCGACAGCAATCCTCTGCATACTAATCCTAATCCAGTCTTAAAGGACCCGACGTGAGTACAGCGCCAAGGCAACTCGCTTCCGTCTGCTCTCATTCTCAAGCTTGGAGACCCGAATTCCGTACGGTATGTTCTAGCCCCCTTACCTCCTGATTTTCACACTTGCAGTGTTTCACTATTTTCTATGCGTAGCACAGTCCCAACGATTGCTAGCGGGAAGCTTATTCACCAGGGTTTTTGCTAGAAGTCAACGCTCCTGGAGAAAAGCTTCTTGTCCTACATGGCAACCAATTTCGAGCAAGGATAGGAATAGTAATGAAAGGAGACAGTCGAGATACACATACGAGTCACACACACACAAAATATGCTGGTATTCAAAACATGCAGATGTCATATTGCATGAAGGGGAGTTAGGAATCCCGGCATCGGCGAAAGGCACAGTTACAACTGGGCTACAGTAGCAACTGAAAGAAAGTGAACGTCTGTGCGTTCTTTTCAACAGTTGTACTTTTGTGTGAGGGAGAAGTTGCTGGCATTACACTATTTAGAGAGGAGTTGGTTTTGAGCAAGAACAGAGCATTTTGAGGCTCTTATTGAACAACACGCGTTCAGATTTGCAAAGTTTGTCCTCCACCTTGGACCGGATCACGCCGCAACATTATATTATGTCCACGTCCACCATTACATTACTGAGAAAATTATCGAAAATCGGTAATCTCCCCACAGTGAGGACATTTTTACATGTGATACTGAGGCTTACGAAAGAATCCAAAGGAGAGCTACCAAGTTCGTACCAGATCTACGCGAGCTGCCCTACCAAGTCAGATTAGCCAAGTTCGGCCTTCCTTCCATCGCATACAGATTTTGTAGAGGAGACTTGATTGAAACGTTCAAATTAATCAATGGAAGTTACGAGAACTCTGAAGTGACCGATTTAATAAGATTCAGCATTTTCGGCATCATAGTTCAAGCTTGCAATCACGGTTCTATAAGGACGTGTATAAGCGGAACTTTGGTAACAGAATCCTTGGAACAGCCTTACCGAAGATGCGGTTAATACTGAATAGATCAATAGTTTCAAGCGGGTTGTTGATAGGATTTTTAACTCAGATTTCTCGAGTTATTCAAAGGCGAAAGCCTTTTCTGTTGCTCTAAATTATAATGACTATTATGATTATTAGACCGACGTGCCTATTACTGCGACTAGTACACTGCTACAGACTTACACTTGTTTGCTTTCTTGTCTTCCGTACCTGCGTCACCGTTCTACAATGCACCTTCGGAGAAGAGCACATCCAGTTCGCAGACCGACGAAAGACTTAACAGAGTTTTAACAAAGAACCTTTTAACTAAGACAAATGTAATCTCAACAGGGACTTCCAGTGCTTATTCTATTTGTTCAACCCTGATACAACTATTATAAAGCTAAAACAACAAAGGTAGATAATAATACATAATAATGACGACGACAAACTGGGAGAGCAGGCCCCGGTCCTAGAGATACTTACACATCCTGTTTTAATGGTTCCAAGAATTCCTGACAACGGAGTAAAACAGACAATTCAAGGAAAAGTAACCAGGAAAACGTCCTTCTTGATCGGGTCTTAACTGAATGTCTCTGGAGAACATTAATAATTAATGAACCCTTTTCACTCGAGCTATCGCCATTCTATATTATCTCCCGATACAGATATATTACTGAGCATCTAAAAAACAACAGCTACCAGCTCGTATGATACGTCCCGAAGATGGTCCGAGAATGTAACTGAGGACGTCGGAAAATCCCCCACTGTCGCCGGATGCGGTTCGGATTTACAAATGGATCCTCCAGGGTATCTGCTAATACCACCGATCAAGCTTCGCTCGAGTCGTCACCCATTCACATTGGGCATTAACTTGGACATTAGCCATAGTTTATATGTTGTAATTCTGTCTTTGTGTGTTTATGTATTTAGCTGATGCAGATCTATTGCGGTTGCTGTTTTGTTTTTTCTTTCCTTTTTCTTCTTTTCATACTCCATTTAGGACGAATTTTTCGTCATACAAATGGGTAATAAATATATAATTATCATCATCATCATTGAAAAATACATTCCTAGGAAACGTCATGTACTTCCATAAACTCCCAGAATCGAGCTCAGATCCGGCGCGAACCCCCAAACAAGTAAATCTAAAGCATGTACCTTTGTACGGCAAAAGTTTTAAGCAATTGCTCCACACGTTTGGTCCCTAATCAGGAATAAAATTTTCGGGACCCTACTGTAAGGCCGGCTACGGCTAGGGCCCTGCCCCTTCCGCTCATCAAGTTTCACACGATTCGGATAATCTGTTCCTACTACTGAAACTCGCATTTTCTCGGAAATTTCCTGTACTCATCCCTCGTCCAACTCCACCCACCGAGGCCGGATCCATTTGGACCCCAAAATGCCACTTCTAGGGCATAATTATGATCATTTTGCCGTCTAAGTTTCATCCCACTCCCTCCGTTCTGTTGGTACGTACGCGAGCCACACCCAAAACTGAGCTGAACGCTACACGTGCCAAAGAAATATCCCTCACTCTTCATCCCCAAATATCCGCTTATCCTCATAAACTGTATTTTTGTTCATAGCGTTTGTATTCTTATGGTTTGTGTAGCTTGTCCAATACTAACTCGACAAGAAAAAAAAAGAGATTGGGGGTTCCAAGGATAAATTATTCCACAGATTCAGTCATCCACCTTCATTACCGTGCTTTATTTACCTGAATTTGGAGCAAATTAAGATCTGTTGAATGCCCCTGAGTTGAATCGGTGGTATCTCATAGCAGGTATGAGCAGGACGGGATATCCCACTCATACTTAGCCTGCACTTATTCTTATTTTCTTCGTTAGGAAATTGGAAGGGGAAAAATACTGGAGTAAGCAAATTGACATTAGCATGCGATGATGCGATGACGCAGTGTTTTAACTCATTTTAATCTCATGATCACCGAGGCCGATGGCATTTACTGACTGATGTACAGAGCAAATTATTTATATTAGGTTATGCCCTTGTCAAGTAGGTTTTATAGTATTTTAATGGATAGCCCGGGCCCCCGTGGAATGCCAGAGGGCAGCTGCACCTCCAAAAAAGAACAAAAAACTGACGCATCTGCTTAAGAGAGGAAGGATAGTGACAAGCCAAATGCCAGCATTACAAGAGAAAATGACTTACCAGAGTAGCAGAGCTGTCCGGCTTGGAGTTCTCGACATAGTTCAATCGATAGCCCATAATGATGCCATTTTGCTTATCCTCGGGAGGGGGTTCCCAGCTGACTCGGATCCTCTGGGAATCAAGAGCTTCGGCACGAACATTCTCTGGAGCAGCTTCGGGTTCTATTTGAGAGGAAAATTTGCATAATGGCAAAATAATAGGTAAATAACTGAACTGGGATGAAAGGCGAAGGAAAAGGATAAAATAACCGGCAAATAATCCTAAATAACTGAGAATAAGAGGTAAACAAGGATAAGCTGAAAGGGGTAAGTCTGCAAACAAAGCAACGGAAAGGTAGTCTTAAGGGTCGTCTACAGGTCTGGAAGAAAATTAGCATGATGGAAAAATAATAGGTAAGTGGCTGAAAAGGGATGAATGAGTAGGGAAAAGGATAACTTAAATGGAGTAACATTAAGAATGCTGTAATATTCAGATTTTCCGAGACAGTTTCAGGCTCTAATTTCAAGAAAAATTTGCAGTGTCAAAATAGGCAAAGAACTGAGCTCAATGGAGGCTTCTCAAGCTGTAAGCGATCTACCTTAAATAAACTAGACTGAATGTAAATTTGGTACCCACGAAATGTTAATGAAGTGCGATGGAGCTATGAGAAAAGGATAAATGACCCGATTAAATGACAAGGGGAACGAATGTTAAATAAAAACAGGGACAAAAATACGGACAAGTTAAAAAATAAGTTTAAGCCGGAGAAAAACGAAGTTAAGCAGGACAAAATTTACAGCCTTTCATCAAAAACATAATAATACAGAAAATGGTAGTTACTATGAAATAAATCTAAAAACGAGCAGAAACTGAACCAGACGAACGGTGATACAGGGAAAAGGGGTGTACAAAATAAAATGCCGTATGAAAAAAAAAACATTTCGTTAACAGCTTCTCTTTAGGAAGATCGAAGCTTATCTGATACCCACTCCATAAAATATGACAACACAATCCTGCTTGACATAGTAGGTTATAAGGAAATAGGGAGAAAGACTTTCGAAACTAACCACTCCAAAATACGGGCTAGCTCCAGTTCATCTCGTTGTGTGCAAGAATATAAAGGTGCACAAGAGAAATTTGTAAATAACGGACGCCCGTTCATGCTGCGTGACATTAAGTTCCAAGTGTGCACTGTGTGACGTGAGCGTGAGCGCGTGTAAGAGGCAAGTGCTCAAAAAGTATGCGTCCGTCAAACCTTACCTTCTACCACCGCACTCGGAGAGGGGTTAGTCAACCTAATGCACACACAAGACCTTACTTACTGTACTGCTGGGTTTTCACAGCGATTGGAGTCGTGTACGCCCCCTCCCCCCGTCGAGACTTGGCAGCTAGCCAGATGTGGTAGAGAGTATTGGGTTGGAGTTTGTCCAGCTTGTAGAATTCGTTCACTGGAAGTGTTCGGTGGCCTTTCTCCTAAAAAATAGACAGGAAAATGATCAGCCTGTTATCTATATATTTATATATTTAGTGTACACAGTGTCTCAAGAAATTAATAGAGGCAAAAGCCTTTTTACTGCAGTTATGTTATACAATATCTAGGAAACTAAATAGGTTTGGATAATTTCGTAAACCACATTCGCCTGACATATTACACAAAAATCAACGAAGAAACCAACGAAAGGGGTTGGTTAATATTCGCATTTTATCTCATAATGTCCGTTGCCACCGTTGGCCTTTACAAACCCCTTTCCGTTGGTATCTTCGTCGATTTTTTGTGATAAATAGGCTTGAGATCTCGGCTACCGATGGAAATGTTATTTGTCGAAGCGTTTGGCCGTTGTCCTTTACAAACCCCTTTCCGTTGGTATCTTCGTTGATTTTTTGTGATAAATAGGCTTGAGATCTAGGCTACCGATGGAAATGTTATTTGTCGAAGCGGTCTGGCAGATCGAATTGTGCCGAAGATGCGCGACTGTTTGACTGTTTCCTGGCACCGTAGCCCAAACATCACCTTCAAGCAATTAACAGAAAATTCAGTACCATTGCCCACAAGTGCTGCCATCTTTCGGATAATTTTTTCATGCATAGTCGAAAGCTTTTGTTTGCATATTATACAAAGCAAGAGAAAAGGCTTTCACCTCTAAATAACTCTAAGAAATTTTGAGTTAACGAACTGTCACGAGTTAAAAATCCCATCAACAATACATTTGAAACTATTGATTGATGCAGCATTAACCGCATCTTCGGTAAGGCTGTTCCAAGGATCAACAATTCTGTATAAGCTGTCCATACAGTTACTGACTGCAACAAGGCGATCGAGACGATCCAAAGATCAAATATCCAAGATGAGAATGGGATGTACTTACGTTAATGGAGGTGTCGTTCCAGTAAAGCTCATAGCTCACTATATTTTCGCTTGAATGAGGGGGCTTCGTCCACTCGAGAGAAACTGAGCTAGCTGTCACGTCAATTGCTCGAAGACTCAATGGCTGCGATGGAACTAAATGGAACAAAACTAGCTTAATGGCTTAGGCCTGCAAGAATATCGTGAACTAAGCCTCAAAGGACCCGTCGTACCTATAGTGCCAATGCAACTTACTTCCGAATTACAGTCCTTGAGCGTGTTCCACCCTCGTACCAATAGTAACCATTAGTTACTATTTCCGTTCCATCCTCACGAAAAGTTACTACGCTGACCGTTCCAACCTTCTCGGAAGCATGGTAAGCGTAGTAACTACTCGTCTCTGTAACGTGATTGGTCGGATTCGCCCGTGGCATGATATCCCGCTGGAAAATAGAAAGATCATTCCAGCCTTGACGGCAAAAAACAAGAGTTGGTTACGTCATGCGTAGTAACTACGGTAAGTAGGTTGGAACACGCTCTTTAATTCTTAAACCTGAAGATCTTAATTTCATATGTTACAGCCTTGACGGCAAAAAACAAGAGTTGGTTACGTCATGCGTAGTAACTACGGTAAGTAGGTTGGAACACGCTCTTTAATTCTTAAACCTGAAGATCTTAATTTCATATGTTACATTCTAAGCCCGCTAACAACACCACACGTTTTTCCATGCACATATGCTTCCAATGAGTGTTCGCGTACCGGGTTTTTGCTAGAAGTCAATGGTTCTGGGAAAAGGCTGAAAGGACTCCTCGCACTATTTACTCCTCAACTTCCAGTATTTTAAAATATTTGAATACTTTAAGACTATGCTGTGCTTTCAACAAAATAACGCACGGTTTGGCTGTGTTAAGCCTTTCCCGAGACCCGTTGGCTTGTAGCGAAAACAGGGAAAAGATTTACATAACCGGTTTTTCTGATGGAAAAACTTCTCACAGACAACCGTCGAAGCGTGATACACATCGAAGGTAACAAAACACGGCAAGTGAGAAAATCAGCGTGGTTTTGTCCGAGAGGTTAGAATGTACCGTACGAAATTAGCGTCTCCGGGTATAGAAATATATGGAGTGATTGTGGAAGTAGGTTGCATGAGTATTATAGGTAAGACAGGTCCTTTAAAACAGCCAAAGTCGTGGATAATTTGTTAAGTAGAGCTTAGTTTTACAGTATGCAAATAGTTTTGCATATTGGAACATAAACAGTATGAAGTGCGAGGCGTGCTTTAAACACGAACACAAAATACTACACATTAGACCTTTCCGGCTTATTTTCTCGGCCCGTAAGAGGTTGGGAGGAAAGGAAGTTGGTTTCGAGTGTGGGAGGTAAGTACTGTGGTGACCTCCGAAGATTGGACAGATTCTTGAATGCTGCTACGCACCACCGTGAATTATTTTTATTTATTTATTTATTTATTCATTTATTTCCCTCAGAACTGAGGAGTACAAAATAATGTATAAAAAGATCTATGCCTAAACCATCTAGTCCATTCATTAACACATAAATACTATAAAAAATACACACGATGTCGACAATTAAGTTACAATTATGTACGCACTATTTTATTCACTTGTTAAAAAATGGGTACAGGTTGTGGGTTTGGAGGGCTACCAAACCTTTTTTATAAAAGTTGGTCATCTCTTTCCTCAAAATTAGAACTGGGTCTTTTAATTTAAAATTGGAAACCAACTGTGAATTACTGAAAGAAATGGGGAACCCGAGGAGAAATTTGGAAAATTTGAAATATGAAATTTTAATAGCAGATACGTCGCAAATTCGAAAATTTTCTACGATTGTTGCAGCAAAAAGAACATGAGGTAAAGCAACAGCGGTGAACAATGACCCGAGGATGTCTTTCCTGTATCGCCCACGAAAACGAATTAAGAGGCCAAATGCCTTGCAAATTCTTTCTTGTATATGGTTGACAATTATAGACTGAGAAACCTTAACTGACGATGCATATGGGATCCCTAAGTACGTCACTATATCACATGCTGAAAAAATAATCCCATTACCGCAATCAAGACATTCATTTCCTTCCACGGTGCTATTTACCACAAAAAACTGGCATTTACCAGCACTAACGGAAAGACCCTTTGCTGACAGAGAAGTGGCAAGACGGTTAAAATTCTCAGCCAACGCAGCTTTTGATTTACTCAGTAAAATTATGTCGTCGGCATTCTCTCGGCATTATCTATGCAGACGATGATTTCCGGTTTGTTTTAGTTGGATTTTTTTCTCAGTCCTTGAAGGGTTTGAAAGAGACAGAGCCATATTAGTAAAGCAACAATATCAATCTAACCACCAGAATTTAACTGCATACAATTTTCTTTGTATCCCGCGGATTTCCCTCCCTTCATTTCCCATAACCTTTGTCGTATTCAAACACAGTTCGAGGAAGGCAATTTAAAAAGAAGTATACGATAAAAGTTTATAATCTTTAGTTATTTTATCCGGTTTAAGGTTGATTTGTGCATGTTTATAGTTACTATACCCAGCTGTATTTAGTGAGCGCGGTAAAAATAAATAATTATTACACTATCCGGATATATTTCTGGTCCTCCTGTCCACCTGCAAAAGAACCGTCAACAATTTTGAGACATTTGTCGCCAAAACTTGCAGTGGATAATGGTTTCCATCCCATTCTTCAAGCATCCTAATACGTATTTCATTTCCCACAGTGAAACTAGCTTTAGCAAAGAAATACTAGAGTAGTGCGTCTTTCTGACCCACATCCATTCTGGCCAGCATGTCCAAAGATGTGATCATCTGATATCTTACGACGGAGAGCGAAAAGAGGAAGCTAGTACCCAGTGTTGCCAAGTTTGACACTTTTGGTGCTTTTTGACACACTGTGCCTCTGGGTGACACCGTGACACTTTCTCTCTCAAAGTGACACCTTTTCATCCAAAGAACACTTTTTAGGTGAGAAATTACCATTTCATTTACTTTACTAAAGTTACAGACTATCGCCCCAAAAACATGTACTTTGCTTTGACTTTGAACAACACCTTAAAACAAAGCTAATTTCCGATTAATTTGGGTCACAAAACTGTGATCTAACAATTAAGAAATACTTTCAAAAATGTCCCTACAAAGGATATTACCAATTATTCGCAGTTTTGCATTGCGCAAGCGGAATGAGAAAAAAAAATCGAAGTGTCAAAAAGCACTTTTTTGCCGGGAATTGTGAAACTTTTATGACTCGAGCTCTTGCCAACGCTGCTAATACCTCCTTGTTGTGTCTTCACTTGAACAGGTGCGGAGAAGGGTCCAGGTCCAATATTTGTAAAAGCTTGTACTCTGATGGTATAGATAGTATGAGGTGTCAGGTCGGGAATGGTGGTAAGGGTAGTCGAATCCACATACTGGGAGTCCCAGTCGGTCATGGCAAGATGAGGATTGGTCGTGTAGTAGGTCTTGTATCCCTAGAAAAGTTAATCACAATGAAAATCAACAATAGTTTTTTTTTAGTTTAGTTTCGTTGAATACTCTTTATTATACAAACCAACTTCTCCACGCTAAGCTACATGAACACACCTTTTGTAACCCTCTTAGCATCCTTTAGACATGTTGCTAATACCAAAATTTATCTCAAAATAGTACTATGAAGTAGTACGAAAAAGTAGCATGCAATACTTTGTTACTGATACTGGTTAAATAGTTCATGTTGTTTTGTTTAGTTTGTTTGTTGTTGTTTTTTCGTTATTTATCGTTTTGTTTCTTTCATAATACTCCGTATTTTGTGTTTTACACTTTACGGGTAATAAAGTTCATTCATTCATTCATTCATGCTAATCATGCTACTACATGCTTCTACTTCAAGGCTACCGTGTTACTGCATACTACTATATGCTACTATTAGCGAGACTGGATGCTATTATGGCAAGACAGGATGCTACTGGATACTACTACATAAGATTGGACCAGTGTGAGGCACATTAAATGATTGTATTCTTTGCTATTACATAGTATTACATGCAACTTTTTCGTACTACTACCATACTACTACGCATGCTACAAATTTTTCATCGGGGATCTGACTGCAGGAAAGCCCGATTGGGTCTTAAGGGCAGTCAAAAAAAAAATTCACTTTACATTAATTTTCACATACTTTTCAAAAAAGAGAAGAAAACTGAAAGAGGAAGTACGAAAAAAAATTGAAGGAAGAAAGCAAAGAAAACAAGACCAAAGGTTTCGATGGGATCCAAAAACTCAGTATGTGATCCAGACAATTGGGTCTTGTCTTCGCCAGATCCAGTCTTCGCCAGACTCCTTGAACATTTTTACTATTAAAATTAAAAAACAGGTTAATCATGAGAGAAAAACAAGTTCAGGTATTGAATAAGCATGTGTGTTTACCCCTATAAGCCATCTCTGTTTTGACGACAACTTCCTGCCACTTCTGCCAATTTCCCGGATTCGGCCGAATTCCGGAACTAATTTTCCGGCGAAAAAAGAAAGCTCAAAAACGAACTCAGCGTATCTTCTTTCCCCAATACTGAACATCTAATCAACTTCAAATAAAATTCAACTTATAACAAATTTTCCGGCTCCAGACGGATTCCCGTTGAACTATATGTCCGGGTAAAAAATGATTGTCATACACGGATTCACCATCTCTTTACCCCTAAATCGAATATCTAATCAACTAGACCTACGTTGCCCGGGCAACGTGAAGTGTTGCGGCAACCTTTGTCCGGCTTCGCCGGCTAAAGTGTTGCGAGAGCAACACTTTGGTTTTGTTTCTTCGCTGTCGGTTAAAAGCTGAAATTGTCAACTTATCGAAGCTTTTAAAACGGTATGTTCTAAAAAGAATAATCACATAATCAAAAGATGTTCTTTAGCGTTGTAAAACCAAGAACAAAACAATATAGGAAGAAGGCTATCCGTAACGTTTCAGGATTAAAATACCATAGATGACACTATTAATTATTACAAAACTACCTTATTGTTTTACATTACCGTATCGTTTGTACCCGTTGCGTAAACAGTTAATCCTAGGTTATAGCGATAGACCATCGATACAAACTTTCTTACTGTCATATTTACAGAAATCGAATACAATGTGCACCAATTTTCAAAAATTTCTAGCCCCTCGTGCTTACTTACAAGTCCCTCTCCCGTGATTGACATCAAATTCACCGGAAACAAATAATGGATACACCAGCTATCAAAAGTTGCAAACCCCTCATCGCTGAAGATGATTATAGCATAAAAGCCGATTATTACTTACAAGTCCCATGCATGTCTTACAATTGGGAACAAAATTGTTCTTACCATCGAATACACCTGAGACAAATAGCAGGTATACCAACTAGCAAAAGCTGCAAACTCCTCGTTGCCGAAGATGATTATGAGCTAACAGTCGACTGTTGCTTACAGTCGACTGTTGCTTACAAATCCCTTACATGTCTCACAACTGGTATCGCCTATTTTTGGTTTCAGTGTGTACCTTACTCCTAAAGTTGTCAACCCCCTGAAACTTTCAAACTGGTTTATCTCATGAAGGATTTTTGTTCAAAAAAATGGATGGCATATATTTTGATCAGCTCTTCAAGGGCTATCGATTGCCCTAACCACAACAAAAGCATATCGGAAAAAGGGACTAAATTGACTTTGCAGTCAGTTGAACTTTATCCTTTTCAATCGTAGACATCGTGACGGATGAAAACTTGGAATAATATCCTATATAATCTAGTTGGTATTATAAAGCTATCCGTAACTTTTTAGGATTAAAATACCATAGATGACACTATTAATTATTACGAAACTACCTTGTTTTACATTACAGTATCGTTTGTACCCGTTGCGTTAACAGTAAATCCTAAGTTACAGCGATAGACCAACGATACAAACTTTCTTACCGTCAGATCTATATAAATCGAATACAATTTGCAACAATTTGCACAAAATTCTAGCCCCTCGTGCACCGATTCTACTGACAAGTCCCTTTCCCGTGATCGACATCAAGTTCACCGGATAAAAATAATGGGTACACCGACTAGCAAAAGTTGCAAACCCATAATCGCTGAAGATTTGTGTAGCATAACAGCCGATTAATACTTAAAAGTCCCTTGCAAGTTTTACATTTGGGAACCAAATTGTTCATCAAATGACAGGTACGCCAACTAGCGAGAGCTGCAAACCCCTCATTGCCGATGATGATTATGAGCTAACAGTCGCCTGTCGCGTACAAGTCCCTTAAAAGTCTCACAACTGGTATCGCCTATTTTTGGTTTCAGTGTGTATCTTACTACTGAAGTTGTCAACCCCTTGAAACTTTCAAACTGGTGTATCTCATAAAGGAATTTTTTTACAAAAAAATGGATGACATATACTTTGATCAGCTCATCAGCGGCTATCGATTGCCGTCGAAGTCGAACTTTATCCTTTTCAATCGTAGATATCGTGACGGATGAAAACTTGGAACAATATCTTATATAATCTAGTTGATGTTATAAAGCTATCCGTAACTTTTCAGGATTAAAATACCATAGATGACACTATTAATTATTACAAAATTACCTTATTGTTTTACATTACCGTATCGTTTGTACCCGTTGCGTAAACAGTTAATCCTAGGTTATAGTGATAGACCATCGATACAAACTTTCTTACTGTCATATTTACAGAAATCGAATACAATGTGCACCAATTTTCAAAAATTTCTAGCCCCTCGTGAACCGATTCTTACTTACAAGTCCGTCTCCCGTGATTGACATCAAATTCACCGGAAACAAATAATGGATATACCAGCTATCAAAAGTTGCAAGCCCCTCATCGCTGAAGATGATTTTAGCATAAGCTTTTTAAACGGGATGTTCTAAAAAAATTAATCATATGATCAAAAGGTATTCTTCAGCGTTGTAAAAACAACAACAAAATAATATAGGAAGAAGGGACTAAATTAACTTTGCAGTCAATTGTACTTTATCCTTTTCAATCGTAGACATCGTGACTTATATAATCTAGTTGGTAATAGAAAGCTATCCGTAACTTTTCAGGATTAAAATACCATAGATGACACTATTAATTATTATGAAACTACCTCATTGCTTTACATTTTCGTTTGTATCCGTTGTGGAAACAGTTAATCCTCGGTTACATTGATAGACCATCGACACAAACTTTCTTACCGTCAGATTTATAGAAATCGAATACAATGTGCACCCATTTGCAAAAATTCTTAACCCCTCGTGAACCGATTCCTACTTACAAGTCCCTCTCCCGTGATATACATTAAGTTAACCGGAAACAAATAATGGGTACACCAGCTAGCAAAAGCTGCAAACCCATCATCGCAGAAGATGATTGTAGCATAACAGCCGACTATTACTTACAAGTCCCTTGCATATCTTACCATTGGGAACCAAATTGTTCTTACCATCGAATACACCGGAAACAAATAACAGGTATACCAACTAGCAAAAGCTGCAAACCCCTCATTACCGAAGATGATTATGGGCTAACAGTCGACTGTTGCTTAAAAGTCCCCTATATGCATCATAACTGGTATCGCCTATTTTTGGTTTCAATGTACCTTACTATGAAGTTGTCAACCCCTTTGAAATTTTCAAACTGGTGTATCTCATGAAGGAATTTTTGTACCAAAAAATGAATGACATATACTTTGATCAGCCCATCAATGGCTATCGATTGCCGTCGAAAAAAAAATTCTACCTGTCTTAGTTCAAAAGTTGACTTTTTTGCTGTAGGCCAACTTTCTAACGTCACGACTTAGAAAGGAGCAAAGGATAAGCTCTAGTTTCTTTAGCAATGAGAGAACTTTTAAAGTTTAAGAGGCACATCTGATACCGTTACTCTACCACAAACCAAAGTGCAAAAAAAAAAAATTATAAACTCAGCTGAAATCGTCGCAGACATAGACAGAAACAATAGATGGCATCACTTTCGGACCCGTGGGAAAAAGCCACTTTTTTGTCTCTGTAGATTTTTCTATTTATCACTCAAAGAAGATATGTTGGCTGTGGGGCCGGGTAACTGCCGCATATATTTAACACTTATAGATTTTAGTCCATCTTCAATTTGAAACTGGTGCCTGCCTGCTTGCGTGCTAGAACGGAGCTTTCCACTCGAAAGCAGAAACATCTTTTGATGAAACGAAAGGTTCGCTACACAACTTCAGATAGTCCTCTCTGACATAGGCTATACAACTCCACTTCACTTCGCAAACCGTAGGCTCTGGCTCGATGACAAGCAAAAACCATCCTTATTGGCCCCAGGCAAGAGTTCTACGGAGCTTTCCAAAATGTAATGTCATATTCGTCAATCCGGCCTAAGGTCCACACTTTCCGTAAAAACCGCACAGGTTAGACCCTTCTCAGTTACCAGGAATAAAATGAAATCGGAGTCATAGGAAAAAAAAAAAAAAAAAAAAAAAAAAACGAGGACAAAACCAAAGTGTTGCTCTCGCAACACAACTACAAATAAAACTCTAACTTTTAACAATTTTCGGTTTTGGCCGGATTCCGGGCGAACTACTTGTCTGGGTAGAAAATTATTTTCACATAAGTGTTCAGCATGTCTTCTTACCCCTAAATCGAACATCTAATCAACTCCAAATAAAACTTTTACTTTTAACAAACTTTCCGGTTTTCACCATTGTGTTCAACATGGCTTCCTACCCCTAAATCGAACATCTAATCAACTTCAAATAAGACTTTTGCTTTTAACAGACTTTCCGGTTTTGGCCGGATTCCGGGCGAACTACTTTTCCGATGAAAAATTGGTTTTCACCATCGTGTTCAACATGTCTTCTTACCCCATAATCGACTATCACATTACCTGTTTAAAAATATGTAGTTTTCCCCTTAATCTAAAACCCCTCCCGCACCCCTAAATGTAGGGCTAAATAGCCCATCTACGAACTTGACCTTACTCTTGACCCAAAGAATCCTCACACCAAGTTTCATCAAAATATCTCATTCCCTTCGAGAGTTACAGTGCGCACAGAGGGACGGACGGACAGACGGACAACTTTTGCGATGTCATAGGTATCCCTCCACTTACGTTTTGGGATCCCAAAAAGAACAACAAACAATAAGTGGGAAACCCTGCTGTCGTCACAAAATCAACCAATCAACGAAACAAATCAAGTAAAATCCAAGTCTAAGTCACTTCTGAGAGGCCTCGTTTTTCAGCATCCTATTTCAAATTTGTGGCACCTTTTATTTCTTAAAACAGATTCTACAAAATCGTTAAGAAACAAAAAATATGAAAATACAAAATATGAGAATTCCCACATTCCAAATCTCTTTTGAAAATAAATAAAGAACAATTAAGTACCATGAAGTTTGGAAGCGTTCCCCTATTTCCCATTATCTTTGTTTATTTGTTTGTTTTTGTAGCTGTTTTAGATTAATCAGTTCGTTTTGGCGGTTGTCTGCGATGGCGGTTATTTTCAAAGACGGTTCAATTTTGTTTGACTATTTTTTTTTCTTTTATTAATGGTTTTATTAATGGAAGGATTTGAACCATTCGAATTAGTTTTTACCCGGTTCAAACCCTGAAAGAATTTTGCGCGCAGACTAGTGTGTTGACAATTTAAGTTATGTACTGATTTAGTGATAATAACAGAAAAAAATTTGGAACCTTGGAGATATCCTAAAAAACTGCAATTTCCCGTCCCCCAACGTCAAGCACGAAACAGGGCAAAACCCGCGCAATATCTCCTTGCCGACTGAACAGGTTATGGGGTCAAAATAAAGTAAGCTTATTTATTTCTTAAAACCACAGTCGGACGAGACGAAATTATGGCTAAACAGAATTTCAAATCGCGTGAATAAACATTAGCAGTACATACTGCTCAATGCTTATATGAAATTATTTGGAGTTATCGTTTGAATTATACAGATTTACGAACGAAGGCGAAGAAAGTCACTTTAGGGACAAAGAGACACGCGGAATCCACATATGAATTTATTCTTTGTCGGATTACAAGTCCGCCCAGAATCCGGCAAAAGCGGAAATTAGGGACGAGTTAAAGTTTGCCCTTAATAATAAAATAATGTAAAAAAAATAGGCCATTGGCCTCTTAAGTGTACGCCTAAACCGAAAACTTTTCATCATATTTTTTTCAGCCCAGGCTACGGGTTGTCGAGGGAATTCTTGAATGCGTTGGTGAAGTCAGTAAAAACTACTTCAGATGATAGGATGACTAGACATTCAAATAGGACAGGGAGACACGCTGAACCTATTTTGGATCTTCATTTCCTTGTCGGGCAAGTAGTTCGCTTAGAAAAAAAGCTTCGCCCTTCGAGTCTCGCTCCGCTAGCTGCATTCAAAAATAATTGCTATGTCATGGAACAATCATTTTTCTCTACGCGAAATTTTCCCCTGTTTTCGGTTCCTGGAATCAAAACATCAAATCTTTGATGTGCATGGGGATAAAAGTTGGTTAGGACCGGGGAAAAACTTAGATGAGGGGAATAATCCGCTTTTTTATCGTACATATTCCGTAAGTTGTGAACTTCACAGGAAACATTTCCTTGACAATTCATATTCTGGAAGATTCTGAGAAAAAAACTCTAACCCGGCTGCAACACAAGTTACGGGAACAAATAAACAGATAGCGACACAAAAAATCATGAAACAGAGCAAAAACCAAGCAAAGACTCATTTTAGACTGAGCCCAGATGTTGGGGACATAATGAGAAACTGTATAGAAAGCTGAAGTTGCTGACCATCGATTGGGACCATGGTCTTACCCAAATTATTTTTCTTTTCATCATCTTCAATTTGTTATATTTATTTTTTTAATCCACAGTTTACGATTTTGGCAGTATGCGAAGTAAAAAATAAAATAAAACACAGACTGATCCCAGCTCGTTGCTAAGCAGCTGACCTTCGTAAGGAAGGTGTCGAATGAGGGATAGTTGGTGCGATGGCTCCACCCATCATGTCTTAGAGCGTGTTCCACCCTTCTAATAATAGTTACTATTAGTCACTATTTCCGTTCCATCCTCACGAAAAGCTACTTCAATGACTGTTCCAACCTTGTCGGAGTAGTAACTAATAGTTACTATTTGCTTACCATGCTCGGGAGCGTAGTAACTACGCCTATCTGTAACGTGATTGGTCGGATTCACCCCAGGCGTGAAATCCTGCTGGAAAATAGAAAAATCGTTCCAGCCTTGACGGCAAAAAGCCAGAATTCATGACGTCATGCGTAGTAACTACGGTAAGTAGGGTGGAACACGCTCTTAGTTTTCAATTGGCATCTGCTGATTTAAGCGCGTTGTATTCGTGTGACGTGTGACGAAACCAACCTCCCTAAACGAAAGACGACGATCCCCAACACGCCTCCGAAGGCTGAGTACTTCCCCACCGCTTGACGCTAACAAGAAAGGGCTTCGGATAAGAACACCCAAGTGGAGCCAATAACCCATCGGTTCATTCAACTATCTCATTGGTATGGCTTCGTACCTTATGGGGCAGTCTGAAAGTACCAAAGGGAATTTGCGGGCGCTATTTGAGAACTAAAGAGAAGGTACCACTAGTCAAAATGCCAATTATTTCGGAGCCATTTTTTATTTTATTTCTATCCGCCAAAATCGACGAGTACGTTACAAAGAAAAAACAGACTAGAATAGTCTGTTCCGAAGTATAGCCATTAACATGATTGGGCCTCTCACCCCTTCAAAAAGTAGCCACAAGTTTCTGCTGGTAATTTCGGACTACACTACAGGGGACGCAGAGGCCAAACCAATGAGGGCCAGACTGGTCGCGACGAAGTAACGATAGGGCAGGTCCGTATCCAGGAATTTATTTCGGGGGGGGGGGGGGGTTTGCTTGCTGGTCGGACAAAAGAGTACAAAAAACACACAGATCAGAGGGAAAGGCCTATAAAAATCATTAATTTTGTATGTTTCGGGGGGGGGGGGGTCAACCCCCTAACCCCCCCCCCCCCCCTGGATACGGCCTTGCGATAGGGTAGCTGATACTGAGGGGTCCAGGGCTCAATGAAATAACCTTGCGCTCGCAATCTCGGCTTTGTTTCTTTTTCTTCTTCTTTTTGTGTAACTCCGTCTTGTACGGGCTTATATTAAAATAATAATAACACCTTCTTGCAAACCTCTCACATAAGACAGGGATGTCTGGCCCCTCAGAGCGGGATAATCAATCAATAGTTGATCAATCGTGAATCGTGACACGGGAATCAGATATTCGCACTGCCAAGCCAAAAATGAAATGAAACTTTTATGATCTTACAAAAGAAGGATAATAGAAAGAATGGCCGGCACGCAGGCACTCAAAGTTGTATGGAGAGAGGGGATAAGAGTCGTTACTAGCCAAAATGTTTGTTGTTTTTTATTGTGGGGGGGGGGGCAGGTATTTATCGACTGGTTTACAGAAGAATCGACTGTTTTGAAGAAAAATTTTACTGTTTCAAGAAAAAATCGAATGTTTTAATTACAAATCGACTGTTTTTTAGAAATAGGCTACTGACTGCTTTTAAGAAAAATAGTGTCGCTTCACGTCGACTCATTTATTTTTACCGAGATTTTTTCCGACTAGTCGGACACATTGGTGGATTTCCCCTACCCCTACGTGCCGTCTGTGGAAGGGGAAAATTGGGCCGTATGAGCGAAGCAGTAGAGATAAGTGGAGGCCAAAAGTAGCTCTGTCGCCTGCAGGCCAATATCCAGGAATTTATTTCGGGGGAGGGGGGTTGCCTGCGGGTCGCACAAAAAAGACATAAATCAGAGGGAAAATGAGTATTTTTGTATGTTTCGGGGGGAGGGGTCAACCGCCCCCCCCCCCCCCCCCCCCCCCGGATACGGCCTTGGTCGCCTGTCACATAACATGTAAAATATAAATCACCGTCGAAATCCGATCTACCCTCAAATTCCTGGGGTTAGACGAAAACTTACGGGGAATGAGAAAGGGACTCTTGAATTTGACGATGAATTTTGAATTAATCGGCCAAACGACTGTCAAGTTCGGAGACGGGCCACGTAGTAGGTATGTTTACGGGTAGGGGAGAGGGCTCCAAATTAGGGCACATTTAAAAGCTATGTAAACTGCCGATTTAGGGGTAAGAAAAGCTGAATCCGTATAATACTGAACTTTGTTAAGTAGCTTACACAGAATCCGGCGGAAGTAAAAGTTGTGTTTGAAGTCGGTTAGAGTGTCAAAAGAGGTAAGAAGACATATGGGTAAACGCTTTACTTTATACCTGTCCGGCCGATACTCTGCAATTCGTAAAAACGGAATTTCGGTAGTGCTCATAATTTCTTCATAATTTCATAATTTCTTGTGTCAATGGCAGGATAAGCCAACATGCAGAATCGATCTATCTAGTTTGCGATCATGCTTGGTTGAAACTAAGTATGGAATCCGGGAAAAGTGGAAAATCGCGTCATGTCTACATAGATAGATAGATGTCGCTTTTATTCTTTTCAAACTATCATGGTGAAATCCAAATCTGTCGAAATCGTCATATATACGTCTATTACACTGTCAGAAATTTCATAACAGATTGCGCATAACACTTTGAAGAATAACACCTTTACTTACAGGATCACTTGGTATTTCCATCATGTTTTCAATCTAGTAATAACAATCTCAAACTTTGAATGTCCCTGTGATACTTCACAGTTGTCCAAAAAATGATAGAAATATCTTGAAAGAAAGATCTACTCCCAATATTTTTCCTTCTGACCTATCTTGACAGATTAGTAAAAATACAATAACAACTCCAATACTTGAGCTGGGATCCATTTCCGTCATAGCAGATCTTCTTATAAGAAAATTCTGATTTCTTGTTCAAAATACACTTATCCCATTGGGTATTTAAAAGTCTTGAACCTGATTGGCTGGTTTTCATCTTTTTTCTTATACCTCAACAGCAAAATTTTCAGCATCATCATCAGCACCATGTGCTTTCAAATTACGTACGGCAGCCCGTACGGAATTAAAAACAGAAGGAAATAGAGAGTGATCCTGTAGAAATAAAGTGTTATTATTATTATATATTATACAATCAAGTTTATACTATTTCGTGCCTAGATCTCCAACAACACCTTAAATAGGTAAAAATACTAGACTGTCAGAAGTTACATAACGACAACAGAAGGATGCGCGGTTTCAACAGATAACACTTTGGGATGTTATCCGTTATGTTTCTTTCGTTCCCGTTAGTATTTTTTTTTTACCAAATGAAGGTGTTGTTGGAGATCTAGGCACGAAATAGTGTATACTTAAAGTGGGCCACAAAAAAGGGTATTTCTACCACATACACAATGCTAACCATCCCTACTGTCACTATGAATGTTTAAAACCACTAAAAACACCGTAGAACAATGAGCAAATTAACAATAACCCACCACATTTCCTAGGTTTGAAATAACTCTGTCTGGACTAAATCTCAGCCGATTATCCCGGACAGCTGTTATGACACGTAGAGAGCCAAGGGTCAAAACAATAATTTCCATCTAGTGCTCCAACTGTTTATAACAAATACAAATAAATTAAAAAACCAAGACCAGTGTGGTACCTCTGAAGACATACAAAAATTATCAATTAGATCTTATATTCTTCGCTAATCAATCCTGGAAAATCTCGTCATCTAGAAAAGAAGACATTCGGCGTGTGTTTTTTCTCGAGCCGAAACAGCAACCCGGCAATCGCGTTCAATTCAAAATAAACTTGTGGCATGCGATTACTAAGAAAAGGTAAACGGAATGTTTGGATTGGGACTTTAACTGGTCATTACACTTTATTTCTAAGTGTTAAGGTGTTGTTCTTGAAAGTGTTATACGCTATCTGTTATGAAACTTCTGACAGTATACTATCGATAAAGAGTTTGTCGGATCCGAATATTGTACGAGCTTTCTACTAGCACTAATGTTCCGGTCGGATAGACATGTCGGATGAGAACCGGTCTATTTTAACCCCTGTGACTACTAACCTGCAAGTTAAGGTTACCCGTAGCACAGACGCCTGACGAGACCGCACGTAAAATCTACGGAGCGCTATCTCAAGTCATTTGCTCCCTACTCTGGAAAGCATTTCAACGGATCGGAATTCTGAAATTAAACAGACATGCTCGCAGTAGACGTCTATCCCGGAACGGATAACAGCTTAGCGGAGGAAAGAGACTTGATTAAAGGTGTTGGTATTAGGCGTTGTGAATGACAGTGCATTTTTTCTGCTGAAGCTGATTTTCGGTTTATTTTTGCTTTTTCTTTGTTAAAGTGACTTACATTTTAAATCCACGCCAAGCCGCCATCGGCTTCATTTATAAAACTTTATCCATTCATTCATTCATAGTCTAGACACAGTTAAGCCATTCTGGGAGAGATGTTTGCAAAATTTTATGTCGGAAATACGTTTATCAACTGCTGGTGCAGCGAAGCCTGCAGACAGCTCGCTATGCAAAACTGTCGGATAATTTAAAACGAATCTCTTCGAGGAGACACTGAAATCCCAGGAAAGATTCTCAATAACGCCAGCACGGTTTGATCCCGGGAAACAAAGGTAGGTCTCGTAGCAGAGAGAATCTGCATTTAACTACAGAGCAAGGAAAGGGTAATGGTTTAGACCAAAACTATCACAGTCAGGGGCGTCCAGAGCCTTTCTTCATACGGGGGGGGGGGGAGAACCTGGTAAAAACTGACCGAATCGGTACCTGATATTGGCCGAATTTAATATTTGTTTCTAAACCAAGGCGAGTAGCCTTCAACAAGTTATAATGAAAAAAGTTGCATAGTATGTAAGTCTAAAGAGAAAATTTGGTGTGTTTTCACGCTCTTCCGCTTCTTTTTTTGTTCAAGGATACGCCGTCATTAGCCTTTTACCTTTGGGGGACGTCCAGTCTTGGCAACAGGACTTGAAATGTGCCGGGAAAAAAATGCAGTTGCTCCCAAGCGACAACGTCGGTACGGCTGTACCCAGGAAAATGAAAGCGCCGCATGCAAAATTTTTTGAATCCGCTTTTTTTCTGGCAAATTCTAGCTTTTAACGTGGTTCAAGCGCCCCAAAACTCCAAGCCTCAAACGCCAACTAAATGACGTATCCTTCTTCTAAATAGTGAAGAGTTCTAAACGTGCCGCGGGCAAATTTTTTTTGAAACACTCATGATCAAAGTGCCTTTTTGCGATCCCAAGGCTACCTACTAAACCATAGTGCTGCCTGGCAAAAAAAGGGTCCATCCAGAGAAGTAGATGTAAAGTTCATTTATTCTGAATTTACGGCAAACAAAAATAGGCTAGTTTTCACGTCGGGAGACGTGCTTATTCCTGAAGTTGTGCAATCATGAGAAGTGTAAGTTAAGTAAGGAATGGAAACCAGTTGAAGCTATCGTTGAATGGTAAAGAACAAGAGCTAAATAAATGCCAATTAAATTACCAAGCAAATTACCATTAAATTACCAAGTTCACTGGGGTGAACCAAATAATGAATTCGTGCTTTTTAAATAAAAAAATAAGGAGCAGATCGGGAGCGGTACAACGACCGAATTCCGGAATGGAATAAAACTCTTGGTAGAACCACTTAAAACAACCGAATGTGGTAAATCTGGTAACAGATGCGGACCAACCAAAAATCAGGTGATTTACCGAATTCGGTAACGAATTGGAACCTAATGACCCTGATCAGTCACCGAATTATGAAATGGATTTACCGAATGCGATAGAAAAGATACGAACTTGAGAAAAGTCCGGTGAACAATCGAATTCGCTAACGATAATGAGACCAAATAAATATGTTAAATCACCGAATTTACGTAAGGACGTACTGAATGCGGTGAAATCGACTCGGACGGAACAAAAGTTGGATGAATTGTCGAATTCGGTCAATCTGATAAATGACCGAATTATGAAATTGACTGACCGAATGCAGTAGAACAGATAAGGACTTGAGATTAGTCAATATGACCAAATAAATACGTTAAATCACCGAATATACGTAGGGACGTACCGAATGCGGTGAAATCGGCTCGGACTGAACAAAAGTTGGAATAATTGCCAAATTCGATAAAGAATGGGAACCAATAAACACATTAAATCGCCTAGTTTAGAAATGTGGGTACACAAGATTTTGTAAAACGCGAATTTTCGCCGAAAAATCTGACCAAATGCCAAAAACGTAGGAAGGACGCTGCCCCCCCCCCCCTCGGGACGCCCCTGATCACAGTAGGAAGACATTTATTCAAACAATGTTTGCAACGGATACGTCAGCTATGATTTTTCATCAGCGATATTTCGGCCCTTCTTGGCAAGGGTCCTCGTCAGGCTGTCAATCTTCTTGTTCAACTTCGGGGAAGGAAACAAACCTGTAATAATCATTATTACAGGTAATAAATCATTATTAATCATTAATACATTATTACAGGATTATTACAGGTTTGTTTCCTTCCCCGAAGTTGAACAAGAAGATTGACAGCCTGACGAGGACCCTTGCCAAGAAGGGCCGAAATATCGCTGATGAAAAATCATGATTATTACAGGTTTGTTTCCTTCCCCGAAGTTGAACAAGAAGATTGACAGCCTGACGAGGACCCTTGCCAAGAAGGGCCGAAATATCGCTGATGAAAAATCATAGCTGACGTATCCGTTGCAAAACATTGTTTGAATAAATGTTTCAAAGTCAGCTTGGGCTCAAAGAATATTTAGTAGGAAGACAACTATAAATTAAGAAATTGGGTTTATGTCTCTCTAACATACTGAAGGGACTGGACTAACACCAGAATGACCAACTTTGTGAAGATATTAATTAGCAATGAGCCAATGCTAGGGACTGCCGGATAGTTCGCAACTCTCACAGGGCTCTACCTTTTATCACATTAGTTGATCTCCCGGATTCGTATTGCTCTTGCCAATGAACAGGCGTAGAGAACAGCCAAAGATATTGCGGGGTTGTAGGTTTTTAAGCTTCATGATACAGTTCTCCGTACTCAAGCATTGGTCTTGACCCTAATGACTGTAAAATTGTACCGTGTTCTTCAAAACTGTGCTAACTACATTTTCATAATTTTTTGGCCTAGTTTTGTGTATGCCATCTGCATGAAGAAAGTAGGAACTCAGAAAGTTAAAGCTAATCTACCTGTTAGATGGTGCTCATGTCGTCTTCTAACACTTAGTGCAATTTAACAGAATACCAAATCAGCTATGTTCTTTCCAATGGTATAGTTAACTTAGTTTTCAAACATTTTTCAGTTAGCAAAGTTTTGAAGAACACGGTACAATTATCAGTGGTCTGAGCACTCATTCCTCAAAAGTGATATATAACGAGTCTTAGTTTGAGCTACTGCAAATGCCTAGCATAGGTTGTTTCCCTTAAGACTATATGAATAAAGAATAAGCCCCGGCCAAAGCCAGGCCTTATGGTGGGGCCATAAACAGTTAATGGTGTTTTTTATTTTTATGAATAAACAGAACTGAACTAGAGTGAGGTCCAGGGCGTGTACTTGTAAGGTCCAACGGCATTATAACAATTACGGTATTACTACTGAATGATGCAATGGTCAGGCTTTCGCCTCTTTCAATGGAGTACACCGAACCCTCGAAAAGCCACCTCGTATGCACAAATGTCGAAGATCATTCTAGCGACTTCATTACATTTAATAAGGTATCCTATAGGACTTCCAACACTTGGACTTTCCCAAACTACTCTAGTGTCAACAGGGACCATGGATTGAGGTCTAGGTCTGGCAAATCTGTAACGGTCCTAAATAGATACGTCAGCTACGATGCTTTGGCAGCGATATTTCGGCCCTTCTTGGCAAGGGTCCTCGTCAGGCTGTCGAACGTCAGGGACAACGTTGGGAAAGAAAAGAACTTGCAATCTCTCTTCGGCCAAGACGGCAGATATATCGCTGCCGAAACATCGTACCTGACCTATCCGTTTTAAGCATTGTTTGAACATAGGTTTCGCAGTTCGCTTGAACTAAAGGGGTATTTTTACTTAGCGACTCAAATAAAAAAGTCGTGAAACATGTGATCACAATACCTGTTAAATCTTCGTCAACCTCACTACTAAAACAGCACATTAAAAAGCAATAAGAACCTCGACTTTAACTTCCCCCCCCCCCCCCCCCCCCCCCCAAGGACCACAAAGCTTCCAATTCTCTTGACTACCGGTTGAATGCCCGAGACGCCTCTCTCCCCTTCGCTCCTCCCCACCCCGTTTTTAAATGCTGGAGGTGAAAAGAAACGGCAATAAACTGTCGATTCGGGAGCTGGCGTTTGGGATTGTTTCTCCCTTTTTTCTTTCCTCGTCTCTCAAATTCCTGTCAAATTTCTCCCCCGCGGATGGATCCTACATGGGATACTCCGGAAGAAACGAGGAGAAATTAACCGCATCAGCCACTCTGTTCCGTGACTTCATTTCCCCACGATACGTGGCCTTCTACAAAACGCAATCAAATCAAGCGACAGTTTTCGGGGATATTCCCCGACGAAAACAATGCAATAAAGCAGAAGCCGAGAAGCTCGTCGCTCTCGAGTCATATTTACTCTCTCCCTCTGCGTCTTGTTGATCAAGGTGTTTATTCGACAAGAGATAGAGTGGTCACACGACAAATGTATTCCTAGTCCCGACGATTCATTTTAGCAACATGGCTTAAAGGAAATGCGGCATTGGGCATGGCTTCAACCGGAGTAACCGACAGGAACTTAAGTTCCCAGATATTACCGAGGGGTTGCCCGGTGCCATGGTTCCACGGTGCCAGCACGGGCTCACACCAGCCGGCACCGATTGTCTGGTGTCAGTAAAGAGTTCACAGCAGGTGCCGGAGAGTTGGTAAACCCTCGGATTTTACAAAGATTGGTAATTTACAAAATGGTCATTAAAATATTGAAATTGTGAATAACGTAACAAAACACAACGTAATGTATCAAATGCTGTAAAGTGAAATCTCTTTGTATGCATTATCGTCATCGTCATCGAGCCTTCTCTCAGCCAAATTGGCTCTTTATCTTGAATTTAGTTTGAAACAAGCAAAACTTGAACTGGAACTTGAAGTATTGTCTGATGGTTGCAGAAGGGTTATCACACTAAGTGTGATAGAAAGGAGAGCTTCAGCTTCAGTGTGAACCAACCTGGATTCACATCCATTTGTAGATAATATACGGCTTGTCCCCTACAAATTAACCTTACCCCTTCTGAAGTAATATTACGACACCTCTACCTAAGATCGTCCCAAGTGTAATGAATTATTAGCTCCCTTTCTCCTCTTGCTGCATTCAATATGCCTGCGAGTGCATGAGGCTGAAAAACTGATGTCCTGGAAAATAATTTTCTTAGGGCCGAAAAGCATTCCAGATTAATGGAATAGGTGATGAAGGATTAGCGCGAGGTCGATGAACTCTAACCGATCCATCTGGCCAATCCTGTATCGCCGGGATTCAAGGTAGTGCACAACATAATATTTTAATAGGTGTTACACAGGGTGATTGAAAAGCAAGGAGAGAGGTAGTAGAAGAGAAATCATGGGCAATTTTGGCTAAAAAAAACAAACAAGGCTTTAGCCAGACATACCTTCTATGTCTGATGATACCTTCTATGTCTATATTAATACGGAGGTTTGGTAGATGCCAGGCTTCTGTTAAGACCTTTCTTTTCAGAGCTTACTGTACTTCGCTGTACTGTTTGCCACTGGTGTGTAACACAAGAGTTTAGTGTCTAGATACATTTCGAGTTCTATATAACAACTCGGTGGCTTCACAGACTTGAATGGAACTGTAGTGCGTGTGGTATGTTTGTGGGTGAGGGCCTTCCTTCTTACGGGGAACTTCGGCGTCGGGCTATCTTTTCTCTCCAGACCCGAATTCTTTGCTCTCGAAACCCCATGCTCGTGATTCTTTCGAGTCCCCATATGGAACCGACGTTGCCTGTGTGGTTAGTTCTGAACTGCGAACTTTACGCGTGCGGCGTAGAAGGCTCGCAATCTTAAAATGTATTTTGTTGTTGTTTTTAAGTGTTGTATGTTTAATGGCTCTAGAAGCCGTAATCAACGTTAAATAAATAAATAAATAAAATAAATTTAGCAGAATTATCTGTTCTTCGTCCATTCGCCCACGCGTAACTTGTAACGTGTGTAACACGTGTAACAATAAGTTGAAGCCGGCCGTTATCTTTGTACCCCGTGAATCAACGCCCCTTTCTCTTATCCCTTCTCAAGCCCTGCTGTTTTAGCCCTCGTTTTTTCCTTCGACGCTGCTACAACTTAAACCTCTTTTTCGGCGGCTATACTAGTATCTACGCTAAAACTTAGCCAAAGTAAGAAGCACATCCTCCAGCTCACCAACAAATCTGCTGAATTAATTTCCAGCAATCACTTAATTTCCAATTAGCGGGTTTCGATAAGAGGTCTGGTAAAGCCCTATCCACTGAACTTGCGAACCACTTCAGCAAATGAGAAGATGAGAGAACTTAATTGGAAGAAAGACATACCACCTAATCATGCCCTCGTCTTCAAATTCTAACCAGGCATGAACTCTGGTTAGCCCAAAGGAATTCTGAAGCAGAAATAAGAGACCGAAATTCTTATGTAGCAACTCCAATCAAATTAAGAAGCATCATATCTTTGGGATCTTCGGAAGGACCAATAATGATCCCTGCACACTTCACAAGCCAATATCTACCAGAGAAAAAAGAAAGCCACCCCTTGGGAACGTATAAGCAAAAAAAAAATGAAACATCGGACTGAATAATACGGATGAAATTCGAAGTTTCGGGGAGGAGCACCTGCAATCGGTTTTTGCCGTATCCTACTCATTCATCAACTCAGTTTTCATAGTCTTGTTCTAGCATTAGTTTCAGTTCATCGTGCATAGTTAACTTGTTGTCTTTTGTTTGTATGTCATTTTGAAATACTTTGCGTGTCTTCGACTGTTTCTAATATTTGTCTTCAACGACCTCTTCTATCTTTTAGTTATTAGGTTGAATCAAGTTGATTTATTGTTTGCCTATCTTTTAGTGGGAGGTATAAGAAATCAGATTCCAAAAATTCAATATCTGATCCAGACAACTCGGTCTTGTCTTCGCCAGATCCAGTCTTCGCCAGACTCTTTGAACGTTTTTACTATTAAAATTCAGAAACTGATCAAGGCCAAATAGCTAATCACCTGAGAAAACCAAGTTCAGATATGGATTCAGCATGTCTGTTTACCCCTATAAGTCATATCTGTTTTGACGAAAGCTTCGTTCCACTTCTGCCAATTTCCCGGTTTCGGCCGAACTCCGGAACTACTTGTCCGGCGAAAAAATAAAGCTAAAATACGAACTCAGGGTATCTTCTTCCCCCGATAATTAACATCTACTCAACTTCAAATAAAAATTTAACTTATAACAAATTTTCCGACTCCAGCCGGATTCCGGTGGAACTATACGTCCGGGTAAAAAATTATTGTCACACACGGATTCAGCATCTCTTCTTACCCCTAAATCCGAAATCTAATCAACTACAAATAAACTTTTAACTTTTAACAATTTTCCGGTTTTGGCCGGATTCCGGGCGAACTACTTGTCCGTCGAGAAAATGGTTTTCACCATCGTGTTCAACATATCTTCCTACCCCTAGATCAAACTTCTAATCAACTTTAAATAAAACTTTTACTTTTAACAAACTTTCTGGTTTTGGCCGGATTCCGGACGGAGTATTTGTCCGATGACGTGTTCAGCATGTCTTCTTACCCCATAATCGACTATCATATTAGCTGTTTCAGAATATTTTGTTTGCCCCTTAATTTGAACCCCCTCCCCCACCCCTAAATGCAGGGCTACGAAGCCCATCTACGAACTCGACTGGTCCGATGACCCAACGAATCCCCACACCAAGTTTCATCAAAATATCTCATTCCCTTCGAAAGTTATCGTGCTTACAGACGGACGGACAGACGGACAACTTTTGCGATGTCATAGTTATCCCTCCACTTACGTTTTGGGATCCCCAAAACAAGGTTAAAGGAGTGTGCAACATTTCGAAGCTAAGTCTGAAACTATCTGGATCCGACACAAAGTATGTGCCTTTATCACGTCTGGCGTTCACAAGAATCCCTAGCCAAGCACAGATGCCTAGGCACGTGCTCAGGCGTAGCCAGGCACGGAGTTCTAGATCCCGGAACTCCGTGCCTGGCCCAAAATCTGTGCCTAGGCATTATTTTTTATTTTATTTTATTTTATTTTAAATAAGGCCAACATGGGCCACAATATAACAAAAACACACTAAACAAACAAACAAATGTAAATACCAGATCACTTACGTGACTCCTGTCAAAAGCCCCGCATACAACTCACGAGTCCACGCAAGCCATACAGGCAGAGAAAGCCGCATCTGAGGCCCACAAAGGATCCTAAGAAGTGGGCTAGGCGATCGGAGGATCCTGGTTTGAAGGGAAGTGTGAACGGTGGTGCTAGGCACGTGCCTAGAATCTGTGATTGGTTAGGCATGCTTGTGAACGGGGCTTAACCAAAGAACTTACCGTAACTATTCCGTTTGGGTTATCAGGCTCCTCCCACTGAACCAGCATGCTTGTTGAGCTAAGAGGGCGAGCTTGAACATTCCTCGGGGCAGATCTCGGTTCTAATGGAAAGAAAGTGTAAATGCAATACTGATAATGCTTAACTGAGTTGGTGTTCCACGGAAGTTATTACGACTTAGGATGATCAGAGGAGGAGTCAGTCTTTTACTCGGGTATTTACAATTTTTTCGTGAATGAAAATAATAATGGTGCAGACAGATGTCGCCATTCTGACGGGAACTCCTGCTGAATAAATGGTTGATATCGCTTATGACGCTCCCGACCATCATACGTAAATTATAAGGATCGTAACTCTCGTGGGAGGAGCTGATTTCTTATCTTGCCGGACTGTGGAACGCAAATAATAACAGAATCGTAACAGTCGTAAGTGATGATAACTCCGTAGAACGCAACCTGAAACTCTATACTAGGACATCAAATTAGTGCCAATAAGTCCTAAGTGACGAGGCACCATCCCTCGCCCTCCCCGCCATGTTTGGTTTATATCTGTTATATGCGGTTAATAGGTGTTATAGGTGCGAACAGAACGCGAATTTTTCCCGCCAGCGAATTTTGTTTTTTCGCGCCGCTCAGCGAATTCGACCCAACTGGCAGTGAATACGTGAACAAATTTGCCAGGACTATATCTGTATACTTGGATACGATACGTAGGACTAGAACGACAATACGGTGAAAAGCCCACTTTATGGTTGTATACTCTATATCTGGTTATATACTCTAATTCGGCCAGGTTGATTGTTGATTTCTTGAATTTTCTCAGCACGAACTGGTGCGACTCGAAAATAATTCGACTTGGAGTTTAAACGGCGCGGCGCGAAATTTGTGCCTAGCGAAGCGAATTTGTTCTGCTAACGACGTCAAATTCGCCTAGGCGAACGCGAATTCGCGTTCTGTGGGCACCTATCTTTATGCGCCTGGGATCAGACGAACATCTACCGAAACGATCGGAAACCAATATCAGAGTGACGAAGCTCCCTGACTGTATAGTGTTCTAGATCGAGCAAATAGAATAAGATAAAGCCTTTCGCTTCAAATGCAGGGTCTCGCCAAAAACGTACGACACAAATGGAAACTAATTCGCTTGCAAAAGCTTGGTCTTGATAATGAAGCCCTGGTATACTTTTGTTTATGTTTTCATAGTAGAGTTTTGTGAATTTTCCTTCATTTACTTCTTCTTTGCCACTCTTCAATGGGTTACTGACAGAATGGTTGATGATTCACTTTTTTACGAATTAGTTAAACTACCAGTCAAAGGACTAAAACGGGATATTCCTACTGGCCTGGATCTTTGGTTCCAAAACCTGGGAGTATTCAAAGAACATATAATCCAATCCAACCTCCGTCTTTGGTCCCATGCGGTGACTATGGATACCCTGACAAAACTGAGCAGAGCTCGAGGTATTTGCTGTGAGCTTTGAGTTGATCCCCGTCTACTTCCCTCTTCGCCGCTGCGCATACCATATGAAAAACTGTAGGATGCCTGCAGGCGTCGAGAGCTCGCTTTGCAGCGCGTCACATGTGACGTCATATTGGTAGACAACCAATCAGCTAAAAATAACGACTAGGACGGCGTTCACAATGAGATTTCTTGTGCGGTGCTCTACTGCGATGTAGCTGTTTGAAGAGATAACAAATTAGGATGTTCCGCGTAGCTCCTACCCTCAGCTCGCTTGCATCGGGCAGGGTATCGAGAATATATTCGACTCTGCATGGTCGTTTCACAGAGATACGGAGACGGAGGTTCTTATGATCATTTGTTCTTGGTATTTTCCCATCCGCAATTCCACAAAGAGCCAGTGGCTCAAAAAGAGCGTATCGGTCAGCTTGTTTTTAGAATCTATAGGAACAAAGGTGAGCTCGGCAGATGAATTGTCGCTCAAACAGCGACGCGCAATTATTCTATTTTGTTTGGACCGAAACAGAAAGGATTTGGTGGGAATTACGGGGCCACACGTTTGACCTTATGGCACTCGTTTTGACCGTTAAAAGAGAAAGGAAATAATGAAGAAAAAAACCTTTCCTCATTCTTTGCCACGACCTTCAGCAGGATATTCAGGGATAGATGTATTTGCGAAAAACGTGTCTCCGGGATATTTATATGCATATATGATTCCACCGGTCATAGTTCTGTCGTTCCACCGGTTATAGCGTATTTGGAAGATAAGAAAGTATTTGAATACACAATGGCTGTACCATTGGTTTCAGTAGCCGTTTTGATGGTCAATGTATAGCCGCGATCAAACGTCTGGCCCACAAGTCTGTTTCCAAGACCAATAATTTCCTTGTTGCTCGCATGTAGCTCAATTCTGAACAAAAAATACCCAAAATGATTTTCAATCTTGTGGCTGGATTGTGACGAGAATTTGAAATTTCATGAAAAGTCCGAATAATTAAATCCGCTACTTCATCCAACAGATGGATATCAAACTTAGGATACTTCTAGTACAATCAGAATGATTAGAGCATAGGCCTAGTGTTAATATTTATTGGTATTTTAGTTAGCCTTAATTTTATTTCCCGGCTTTCAAACTGACCGCCAAAACTCGCAAAACGGCGATTCAGCGAATTTCATATCGTGGGTCGAGTGTGTGGCACAGACTTCGGTGTCCGTGTCACTTACAAATGTGGGACACAAAAACACCGCAGAAAAAAACCTCTAAACTCATCCAACCGTCATGGACAACACTCGACTGTATCCCAGGGAACAAATCCAGCGTCAGGCAGATCAGGTTTTCCATGTAATTGAGTCCATACAGGAGGGCATTAAGCTGGAAAGTCGGAAAAGAAAAGTAGTTTCCCCGACGGAAACAAAGGTATCCCAAGACACGTATTGTCGCAGCAAATCATAGGAACTGATTTAAAAGCAGCTTGTGCCAGGGAACAATACGGGTGCTCCCGACTACAACCATCCGTTGGAAGGATAGCAGGGCAGTAGACCAAAGAAAAGAAAAAACATGTCGAAGGGAGACAAACGAAGAATCTCAGGAACGAGAATGGATGAACACACTACTGAAGTAGAATGAATTACTATCACAAGTACGAAGTGTCCTTTAAGCTTCCATAACCCTTACGGTAAGTCGACTCTTTCGGGACGGCGATCATATTTATCGACGTCCCTACGATATCCCACTGCGAAATCAGCTCCCGCCTAGCTAGAACCTATAGTGGCTAGGGCAAGTGATAGGGGCAAATAAGCTAACTTTTCGGTGGAACTTTAACGTAAACCCTTACGGATTCAGTTTAAAACAACATTGACATCAAAATAATGACCTGCGACAGTGTCACGTGACGAACGCATTTGGAAAAAGAAAATGAGATTGCATTTTTGCTTAATTGTAGAATGTAGTGAATTGTATCGTGATTACCGACTGGATAACAAGGTCTTCATCAGCGGAACGGATGACTAAAGGCCCATTCACAACGGGTTTTAGCTAATACTCGGTACCAGCCAGTTAAGGAAATCGCTCTGAGACCGAGAATTAGCTGGGTTTCTGCCGTTCGCAATCGATACTGGTGCCAGTTTCGGGTACCAGCTAGTCTCGCACCCAAGTTGAAATCAGTTCAAATTTTCAGAGTACTAGCCAATCACATTACTTAGTGGAATTCTCAGGTATGTTCCGATTGGCTAACGCTGAAGCACGTCATACCAAAGAACAATGACCTATATTCACTTTCGATTTTCAAGACAGCAAGGAGTGGGTGTGATTATATCTATTGTGCTTGGTTCGAAACTAGCCAATCACAATATTCCTCAATATTCCCCGAAATAATCTGATTGGCTAGTACCCTCGAAAGTTGAACTGATTTCAACTTGGGTGCGAGACTAGCTGGTATCCGAAACTGGCACCAAGATCAATTGCGAAGGGCAAAAACCCAGATAATTCTCGGTTTCAGAGCGATTTCCAGAACTGGCTGGTATCAAGTATTAGCTAAAACCCATTGTGAATGGACCTTAAGGCTTTTGTAATAAACTACAGATCGCTGACCACAGTATACGCTAATAGATAACAGCATTTGGGTAAAGCATCGGGCTGATAGTCACCATTGCAATTACCGGACCATGGCCTCTTTGAGCCGGGAATAACCAGTCAGCGTGGAAACCGTATCCCACTGATCCGGATAGCCTTATGCATCGTCATGCCATTCCGACAAAATTCCAATTGTCAAGTACGAGCTAGCATCTACAGATGGACGTTTCATCTGACACTAGTGCAATACAGGCCCGGAAGCTCGGTATGCATAAGCGTCAAAACGCTGCGGGGTAGCATGTCTCTGGTTCGAACCAACTAAAATCTCTACTTTGCGGTACTTACTTGGACCTCCAAAACTTGGTTCAGCTTGGAAGAAAAAAAATCTGAGAGAAACGGGAAAGAACAAAACAAACTACTCGGAAAAGTTGAAGTGAGACACATTTCTAATTAAAAACGAAGGAGGATTTATTTTCATCCCGGTGGATTTTCGGCTGAACTCGAACGATAGCGCCGCATAAATAGAACCCGGCCTCCCTTATGGCAGAGTTTGAAAGAGACATTTTTTGCTAAATTGTTTTCAGGGATGCTAAATCACTCAGGACCCGGGGACAGGTATCCAATCTGGAACTTCAGGGACAGCTCCCTTAAACTTCGAGGCTCGATTTAGCCTTGCGCTGAAAATGGCATCAAAGTACTCACACTGAAGGACGCAGTTTTATACATTAGGGTGACAACTTTTACTTCTGATTTTCGGCAATATTTTACAGTCCTCCCGTGCTTTCACACCCTATGTCATGTAAAAAGTAACTGAAATATATATTCGAGCAATGGCTAAAAACGGATATGTCAGCTACGATACTTTGGCAGCGATATTTTGGCCCTTCTTGGCAAGGGTTCTCGTCACGCTGTTGAAGGTCAGGGATGTCGGGAGGAAGAAACGAACCTGCCTCTGACAGGTTCATTATTTTATTTTTTAAAGGACACCTGAACGAAGAGTACCAAGTATCATCCCTATCTGTATGGCTTCCGTTAACATTGCCTGCAGAAAACCCAATCCAAATACGAAATAGTGTTTCCATGCTATGATTTTTGCTCCATTTTGCATATGTCCTTATTTCAGTACTGAAAATTTTTAGAAATGAACAAGTATCTCCAAGCAACCCTTCTTCTGGAATATTTTTAACCAGTTAAGCCCAAACGTATATCTAGAAGAAATTCCAATACGATCCAGCCAGCGCTGTACAAGATTTGAATGAATTGCGCTTTTTGCCTTGGAGTCTGCATGTGCAAACCTCCAGAAACGAACATCCCTATTTTGAAAACGTCTCGCTCAGGAGAAGAATGCTCTCCGTGGCCATGTCTGTAAGTACATTCTCCATGGTGTGTTCGAGTATGGTTTCATTGTTCAGGTGTCCTTTAAGTAAATAAACGGATTCGTCTATTTTTTATTTTTCAGAGCCTCTGGGGCGCCCCAATGAGCCGGGATTTTCTGGGTGGCTTATCAAGTCTTTAAACTTTATGAGAAGCGCGGTCGCTGGGATAAAAATGATTATTTTTCGTGTCAAAAAATCATAGAATGCAGCTTACCTGTTTCTCCTGTTGTCATAAAAGCGGGTACACTGGGTGAGCCTCTCCCGGCATAGTTTTCTGCCAAAACATAAAACTCGTATTCCGTATAAGGGTTCAGTTTAGTTACTGTGTAGAAGTTGGTTGACACCCCACTGATTTCCTCATAGTTTGAATTTGAATCTTTTGCCTTATACTGAATGACAAAATAGCGTAGGTCCTCCGACGGCCCATCATAGATCCAACTCAGGTAGACGCTTGTGGGTGTAACGTCAGATATTCGAAGGTTCGATGGAGAATACGGCAGAGCTGAAAAAGAACAGACACAAAATTAGGTACTTGCGTAAGCAATCGCAGGTCCTCCTAATTTTCTTAAAAACTAAAAAAATTCTAGACTGGTCAGAGGCAGGTTCGTTAAGTGATTACATTCTTGCCAAACAAATCTGTATAGACTTTCACGTGGCAAGTCTGTATGATATTCAGTCCCGTATCCAGGGATTTATTTCGGGGGAGGGGGGTTTGCCTTTCGGGGGGGGGGGGGCTGGTGGTCGGACAAAAAAGTACAAAAAACACAAAGATCGGAGGGAAAAACCTATACAAATGATTATTTTTGTATGTTTCGGGGGGGGGCGACCCCATAACCCCCCCTGGATACGGCCTTGATGATATTGAATTATTTTTTTTGTAAAATTCCATTTAAATTTGTCCCTCTCAATCGAGGGGCAAACGGCAATTGGTGTTAATCCTCTTCAAAGGGACTAGTCTCAAGTCCCCGATTGTCTCATATCATCACGTGTATAGGTATGCATAGTAAAAAGTTCGACTACTGTACTGAGGCATACGCAAAACCTGAATACTCTTGATGACTAGCTCTCCTTGCCGATGCATAATCTACGGCCTCTCCGCGTAGCTAGCGGAAGAAAGGCAGAAGTGGTGTCACAGCTGCTCCCAAAGATCGCGGTGACTGATTGACACAGGATTGGAGTCAATGAGTTTGAGTCGTACGGACACGCTTACTCCTTCTTCCTGAGGATCACTGGCGTGTTTTGGACTTAGTCATCTAGAGTATTACCTCGGACGCAGACTCAAGATTTTCTACTCATCAAGCTGTGGATCTATTTTACTATGTCTGTCACAAATACCGATGGTGAGTTACTATGTCTGTCACAAATGCCCAAGCTGACTTTGAAACATATTTGAAACATATATGGAACTGTAGTGCGTCTGGCATTTTTCTGGGTGAGGGCCTTCCTTCTTTCGGGGAACTTCAGCGTCGGGCTATCTTTTCTCTCCAGACCCGAATTCTTTGCTCTCGAAACCCCATGCTCGTGATTCTGTCGAGTCCCCATATGAGACTGACGTTGCATGTGTGGTTAGTTTGGAACCGCGAACTTTACGCGTGCTGCGTAGTAGAAGGCTGCAATCTTAAAATGTATTTTGTTGTTGTTTTTAAGTGGTGTATGTATAATGGCTCTAGAAGCCGTAGTCAAAGTTAAATAAATACATATTCAAACAATGTTTACAACGGATATACGTCAGCTACGATTCTTCGTTAGCGATATAGGGTGATTAACAGAAACTACTCCACTAAACCGGAAAATGGTGAACTGCTAAAGCTGTCCAAAAAGGTAAGAAGGTAGACAAGAGCAGGCTCCAAGTGATTCCCGGAAAATTAACTGATTGATTAGGCTAATTTATTAAGAAAATGAAAATATCCCCGAACTGCCAACACGCCAAAGGGGGAACTCAAAAAAGAACAAACACTTCCCTAAAGAAGAAAACAAGACCAAAGGTTTCGATGGGATCCCACGAATTTAATGTTAATCAGACTTCTTGATCCAGACAATCGAATCTTGTATATTTCCGAGTCTTCGCCAGACCCTTTAACATTTTCGCTATGTATCCATAATCAAACGCTTGAATATGTACACAAAATATTTGACGGTGCAAAACGGATAAGTCAGCTACATTTTATTACAGCTATATTTCGGCCATTCTTGGCAAGGGTCCTCTTCAGGCTCAAGCCGCACAAGCTTGAAAATGAAGTCTCTTCGCCTGGAGAGGACCCTGGCGAAGAAAGGCCGAAATATAGCTCTAATAAAATATAGCTGACTGACTTATCGTTTTGCACCGTCAAATATGATTCGCAGTCATCTCGGGCTGAAGGACTATCTATGTACAAAAAGGTATTACCGTTTTGAAGGTTTTTTGCCTACGGCCAAACAACTAATCAAACGACGAAACCAAGTTCAGATATGGATTCAACAAGCATGTTTACTCGAATATCTCTTATCTAATCGACTTCAAAAAGATCTTTTAGAACTGTTTTTTTTTTAATACCAAATTCCTCGTATTTTAGCAGCATTCCCGGCGAACTGCATGCAGAGCAAAAGATATAGTGACACTGCCAGCCAAACCTTTCAATCCAACATTTCCAGGATTTTGCAAATTTTGCCAGCTTATCCGTCAAGGAATTTACGTTCAAAATTTGAATCAGCACGTCTCCTTATCCGATACCGAATCTCCAGTCAGCTTCAGTGGCTTCAACCAAATTTCCAGTTTTGGCCGAATTCCTGGGACTGGTCAATGGCAAAAATGGGTGAGCAAATTTTATGAAATTGTTACCAGATAGTTGTCGAGTGCATTCTGACTTTTCGACCCCGTAAATGCCGGTTGGGACTTTAGAGATAATTAAACTGATCGCATACACTTTCTGTGTATCATTAGTATGTTCGAAAGTTGCAATAGCATGTCTCCTCACTCTATATCGACTATTTTAAAACTTCATGCTAAATTACCGAATTCAGCACGAACTACTTGTCCGGCGTGAAAATAATTTTCATATTCGGATTTAGCATGTGTTCCAGACCCTGAATATAACATCTAATCAACTTCAGACACAACTTTTACTTTTTCGAAAATTTTCCGTTTTTGCCGGATTCTGGGTGAAATACTTGTCCACCGAGAATTCATATTTGAATCCAGCATGTTTCCTTTCCCCTAAATCCACTATCTGATTAGCTTTAAAAATATTTTTGTATCGTCTCTTAAGTTGAAACCCCTCCCCCACCCCTAAAAATAAGACTACAGAG
The DNA here is from genome assembly GCA_023053575.1 of Branchinecta lynchi. Classification (NCBI taxonomy): domain Eukaryota; kingdom Metazoa; phylum Arthropoda; class Branchiopoda; order Anostraca; family Branchinectidae; genus Branchinecta; species Branchinecta lynchi. The sequence goes on along the minus strand of JAKZAP010000011.1, from coordinate 12,283,561 downwards.
CCCATCTTCGAACTTGGCGTTGACTTTTAGACGGACAAATTTTGCGATGTCATAGGTATCCCTCCACTTACGTTTTGGGATCCCAAAAATACGTCTCAAATAACTTGTTGTAACCCTTCTGCGTCCGAGGCGACAACGGTCTCATAGATACTGTTCGGGCTTTCAGATAAATACGGGCAATCCTTAAAGCAAAACTCTTACTAGAAATGATATTCTGCCTATGAAAAGGATAAAAAAAAAGTTTTCAAAAATACCATAACTTTCTACCTGAATTTATAGATCTTATTAGCGCTTGTCGACACTAACCAGCCTTCCTGTTCTCCGACGCGGCGGGTGGGAGCAAAACGTTTCAAAACTGAACGAACCGCGGTTAAAAAGTTGGAAAACTAAGTAAATAAAAGAAGTAAAAAAAAGAAAATTCTCATATCCGTAAGACTGAAAGAGTTGTCAGCGGACATTAAAGACTCTGGCAAACTTTGCTTTGTGTGAAGGGCAAAACTCGGCATGGGCGAAAAAGCGCTAAAATTCGTAAGCAGAAAACGAAACAATGGAGAAAGGTGGGGATATTAGAAGCTTGTAATTCCACAAGGGAGCTAGGTAGGCTATACTATAAAAGGCAGAATATGCAAGAGGGGTCCTTTATGGTGGATCATGCATGTGTACATTATGCATGGCTAGGTTCGAACTTGTCCGTATATTGTGGAGTTGAGTCCCCATATCCGCTGTAAGACAACATGACGGAGAACATCAATCTTGTGATTAAAGGGGATATTTACGACCAGCCCAAGCTGATACAAGAACGGTTTCTCCGAGATGAGAGCGTCTTGCATTCATTCGCACAATTTCCGCTTGGGAAATGTTCAATAGGGCCGAGCCTTTGACGGGATCAACGAATGCCTGACACGGTATGTAGCTCAGACACACATTTCAAAATTAGCCCCCTCCCCATTTTAATTATCACGAATTTCCGCTCGAATTTTAGATTCTTGTGATGGGGAATGCGAAGAAGGTCTGATAATCCTGATCAGGAATTCCCGGCCGGATTTTCTGCACTTCCATCATTAAGTGGAAAAAATCTGAATTTGTCGGATGAAACTGATAAAATGGTGCCAGAAAGCAGGAATTTCCGGCCGGATTTTCTGCACTTCCATCATTAAGTGGAAAAAATCTGAATTTGTCGGATGAAACTGATAAAATGGTGCCAGAAAGCAGGAATTCCCGGCCGGATTTTCTGCACTTCCATCATTAAGTGGAAAAAATCTGAATTTGTCGGATGAAACTGATAAAATGGTGCCAGAAAGCAGGAATTCCGGTCTGCGAGCACCCAACCTGAGCGTGCGTCCAAGGCACAATCAAGAGCTCTATCCTAGCTAGACCATAAACGTTTCGATGGGATTCCTAAGGGGAATATTCGTTGGGAGTTCCGGCCGGATTTTCTGCACTTCCATCATTAAGTGGAAAAAATCTGAATTTGTCGGATGAAACTGATAAAATGGTGCCAGAAAGCAGAAATTCCGGTCTGCGAGCACCCAACCTGAGCGTGTGTCCAAGGCACAATCAAGAGCTCTATCCTAGCTAGACCAAACGTTCCGATGGGATTCCTAAGGGGAATATTCGTCGGACTTCTTGATACAGACAATCGGGTCCAAGAATTCGTTATTTCGTCAGTTCCAAGAATTCGTTATTTCATCGTGACCGATCCCTTAACTAGACCCATTAGTTACTTATTAAAAATGATAGGCCAAAAAAAAAAAGATATAAAAAAAAAAAAAAACATTGTTTGAATAAATGATCGGCAAATCAGGTACATTCACATATATCTGGTTTTGAACGGGTTCCCGGCCGGGCTATCCTTCCGAAGCCTGAACTAAGTGTCTTATATCCTTATAACCTCCTAGTCAGTTTTATCGTAGAGCCTTTCTGCCCCTGAATTTCTGAATACCTTCACTAAACCTCAATTCTAATACCAAGTCTCGACAATAATGTCCTCATCTCATCGCTAAGTCAATCCGTACGGCTGGTACAATCCAACCCAACCTGCAATAAATCGACTTTCATGAGGTCGGAAGTTCAAAAAATTCGACGTGCGCACTCTATGCCTCTTCAGATTGGCTACACACCAGCTGACAAGCTTTCATCAGAAAATGTATATAACTTGATAATTTTGGATTGCCAAGTTAAGCACACAAAGTAAGAAATTTAGCAGCAAATATATCAGAGACACGAACCTCTTCCCTTCGATGACACTACAGAGTCCCTTCGAATGTTATCGTACCAACAGACGGACGGACGGACAACTTTACTAAGTCAAAGATATCCTGTCACTTATGTTTTGGGATCTCAAACAGAACTCCCTCTTCCGGGCACGGTCTTGGTTGGTCCTTTGACCAGGGCGACTCGTATCCATGAGATCGAGTGGTCATTGCCTATACCGAACATCGGCCCAACTATAGTTTCGAGGCAATGAGTAACAAGGTCGTCTAGGTCACCGTGTCCTACTACCTTACACTAGCCGAGTTGGAGATTCGTGTCCTTCCCCATCTAAGAAATCCCAAAACCATTATATCTCGAGGATGCCTGAAGGTAGAGGGCCTACGATCTTCATACCAAGTTAAAGAGAAATTCCCCAATCTGTTCAGTTATCGAGCTTACAGGCGGACACAATTTCGACCTCATGGGTATCAAGAGATTCAGTTTGGGATCCCGAGACAGCCAGTTAGGGTTAGGGTCTCAGAAAGGCTCTAACGGGCTTTGAATGGAATTCAAGGAGTCCCGTAAAGGTTTTGTATATGTCACGCGGTAAGTAGTAAAGAGTAGCCAATCCGTATTTCAGCGGAAGTGGGATAGGTAGGTCGTAAACGAGTCAATTGGGATTTCCGTCTGGGAATAAAGAGAAGTTTAGCACATAACCCCGAGCGATCATTATGATTAAAAGCATCCAAGCATCACAGTGGCCCCTTTTTCTAACAGCTTCACAAGCACGTACTACAGTAGAGCCCAGGGTCGTCTCCAGAGGGAGGAGGGGGGTAGAGGGTTCGACCCCCCCCCCCCCCCCCAAAAAAAAAAATTCCTGGGTCGGGACCGGGTAGGGCTAGGCATGCTTCTTTGCACACTTTGTTATTTTTTATGGCACTTGGCCGAAGGGCAAGTGCGATCGCAATTTATGCCCGTCCGTCAGTCTGTCTGTCGGTCTGTCCAGATTTTGCTAGTTCGGGCACTTCCACATAAGCTAGGACGATGAAACTTGGCAGGCATATCAAGGACCCCATAAGATTAAGTTGGAAATAGTCACTTCACCGATCTGAGCATCGTGGGGGGAGTAGAGGGAGGGGGAATCCGAAATCTAGAGGTATTTATAACCTTTGAACGGGTGATCGGATCTTAATGAAACTTGGTATTTGGAATGACCCCGTGTTTCAGATCCGGCGACTTTCGGGGAAGCTGGAGAGGCGGAACCGGAAATCTTTGAAAATCCTTCGAGTGGAGGGATCGGGATGAAACTCGGTGGGAAGAACAGGCAGAGGTCCTAGATAGATTGTTGATATAACCGAACTGGATTCGGGCACTGTGGGGGGGTTGAGGGGGGGGGGGGGGGCAGAATTCAGGTGATCCCGCTTGTTCGTACTTCCGGATATGCTAGGACAAAGAAACTTGGAAGGCATATCAGGGACCCTAAATAATTAAGCTGGAAATAGTCACTTCCTCGATCCGAGCATCGTGGGGGGAGTGAAGAGAGGGGGAATCCGGAACCTTGAGTTATTTATAGCTTTCGAACGGGCGATCGGATAACAATGAATTGGATATTTGGAGAGACCTCGTGCCCCAGACGACCAACTTAAAATCTGGACCGGATCTGGTGACTTTAGGGGGGGCTGAAGGGGGAAACCGGAAATCTTGGGAAACAATTAGAGTGGAGGGATTGGGAGGAAACTTTGTGGGAAGAACTTGCTCAAGTCCTAGATACATCGTTGACATAACTGGACCGGATACGGACACAGTGGTGGAGGGGGGTGGAATTCGGTGATCCCGCGAGTTCGGTACAAGGAAGATGAGATTTGGTAGGCATATCAGGGACCCGAACATACTGCCTTGAGAATAGTTGTTTCACCGATCCGACCATCGGGGGGGGGCATGGGGGGACTTTTGAACGGGTGAACGGATTTGGATGAAACTTGGCAAGGGGAAAGAGCTATCGTCTCAGATGTTCCACCTTAAGTCCGGATCGGATCTGATACTTGTGGGGGGAGTTGGAGTGAGCAACCGGAAATTTCGTGAAACGCTTAGAGTCGAGGGATCAGGATAGAATTTGGTAGGAAAAACAAGCATAAGCCCTAGACACGTCTTGACAGAACCAAATCTTACCGGGGCTCCTTGGGGGGAGTTGGAGGAGGTTTCCCGGAATTTCAGTGATCGCGAGTTATGACACTTCCAACTGTGCCAAGGACAATAAAACTTGGCAGGTATATTTAAGAACCCGATCGGGTTTAAGAACCCGACACGATGCCCTAAGAAAACTTCCGTTCCCGGAACCGACCGTTACTGAGGGAGCTAATAGAATGGGAATCCAGAAATTACTGACTATCCTAGGTTGCGAACAGGTGGTTCGAATCGAGTGAAGACTTATTGAGGCTAAGAACTGATGACCTAGATATTGCAAAACATGTTTCCGAACCACATGCAGCCATGGTTGGGGAAGTTGGAGGGCGGTTCGGAAACTTTTTGACGTGCACAAAAACCAAACAAATGTGCCGAATGGGATGCAAGTTGAACAGGACCGAGGGGTCACGAGTGGAGCGGTTTTAATGAAACTTGGAAAGTAGAGAGAACATATGCCCTAGATGATATATAGGGCATATGATCCCGGATTCGGTCCCGACCGAATCCGAGCACAATGCTTGAGCAATTCCCCGAAAAATGCTCAGATTCAAGTGAAATTTTATAGGCGGTAAGAGAGATGCTTTAGATGATTCATTTATGGTCCGAACCAGATTCGGCCGTGGCAGGGGGAGTTGGAGGGTTGTGAATCAAACGGGAGGACCTAAATTTAAAAGGCAGAAAAGTAACATGCCCTAGATGATCCGTCGCAATGCCGGAAATACTCAAACTCGAGTGAACTACATATCCTATTTCTAGGTCAGAACCTAGGGAGGTTGAAGGTAGTATTTTGTGACATTCTCATCTACTTTCTTGCATTACCTACTCGTAACAAGTGCCATCTGAGCTCGTAGCTCTCCTTTTTTTTCGCCTCTAAAACACTGAAATGGGAAATGGTAAATTAAGAACTTCATATCTGCTAAAACCTAACAGGTTTCTTTTGAAACAAAGAATGAAATCAGATTCATTAAAATGGGAAACCTCAGACGATTAGGAAAGTATACCTGAGGGGCTTTTATTGCTTAGGATTAGATGACGAGCGGCTTGTTGATTTGCCAAAAGATCTAGAACGTAGGATTAGAGTGGTTTTAGAAGGTCAGGAAATCCAGTGTTGGCAGGGTATTGTTAATAGTTCTATAACATTGAGTCATTATCAAGTGGTAAAAGTTTGTTTTGGAGAGGAAGTGTATTTTAAGTTCAATCTACCCGGGAAGGTTTTATGTCGTTGGATCCAATTAAGGGCAAACTGCCTTCCAATTCAGAGCAGGCAGAAGGTTTTTGACAGAGGTAGTGTGGTTCCTGATGGGAGGTATGCTTGCCCACTTTGTGAGAAGGAGGAAGAAAATTTGGACCATTTTCTCCGTAGATGCCCGAAACTTTCTGATTTAAGGAAAATTTATCTAGAGGGTGTGATTTTATCACTTCCTGAAATTTTGAGCAATAGTAACCCTACCGTTATTACTCGAGTGGGCGTGTACATAGATAAATCGTTAGAGCTAAGAAGGAGTCTGATTGTTTAAGTTATATTTTTGTTTTTGTTTGTTTGTGTATATGGCCCGTGGGCTTTTGAAACACACTAATCTATCTATCTATCTATAGCTATCTTACGGGTTCGGGATTAGTTTTCAACGAATCTGACATCCCGGATAACGTAAGAGAATAACAAGTTATTTTGTCATTTACGCTTTAAGTGCAGCTCTTAGCTTTAGAATTCGTGCTAAAAACTTTTATTAAATTAGTAAAAACATTGAAGATCTTGGTAAATTTTAGTGTTTTACTGTCTTGTTCAATTTGTGTTTTACACCGCTGTTTGCACTCGTACACTCTTCAGGCAAGGAGTTGAAGCATCAGTTTCAAACCCTCATGGTAACCTAGCTGGTAAATTACCACCTCTCATTGAATACCGACAATTTAAGCCCTCTGGAAGGTTAAAAATCTACTTGAATCGTTTATAAGCACTTACTGAGGCAAACGTTTCAACTTTTCGCTCAAACACCTTACCCCTTCTATGCTGTCAGCTCCAACCTACTACCAGAAGAAAGTAAACCAAGTCTAACGTCGACTAAAACTTGAGATCCCCCTGGATGCTTCACTCTGTTGAAACTAAAAACTTAATTAAAAGCCTGCTTCCCAGTCCTATTTCTACTGCCTTATTTACCTTCCCGACTTGGGAAACATTTGTCGGGGATCAAGGATAGCCTACATGTTTTTGGGAACGCTCAACAACAGCTCGTTAAAATGGTTCAAAACTAACAGAACAACAGGAAAGACCAGGCTGTCGATGCCCTCGGAGCTACAAATCGTTTGCTATGTGTGGTTGGTGTTAAAACCTCACACCAACCATCAGTACAGGCTACAGTCGTCATTTCAACTTAATACAAAGCAATAGAAAAGGCTTTCGCCTCTAAAAAACTCTTAAGAAATTTTGAGTAGAAAAACTGATCAAAGTTAAAAATCGAACTGATCAGAGTTTTGTACTGTTTTTTAAAGCGGGGCTTCAACCAGAGGAACTTAAATGGATAGTGAGTATGCGGGCAGATTCTCTACCATTGGGGGAAAGAAGAAAGTTTATAGGTAAAGTTATGCTATGTTCTGATCCTTACTTCTACCAGGGACCCATAATTTTCCTGTAATGACTCGCCATTCAGGGGGCTTGTCAATGAGAGATTTCTGATGCGGTCTTGACCGAGCGTCAGATAGTTCGAGAAATACCCACGGGAATAAAATACCCGACTATCCAGATAGACAAAATTTGTCGCAGCTGTTGTGGTGAACTAGGAATATTTCTATGTAATGGAAGAGAATCCTGGATCTTTTGTCCTAGCTTAGGTACCTGGTGGCATGCAGGCAATTTTGTCTATCTGAGCAAGAACGACGATTCGACCCAAGCGGAATTTTTAGAAACTAGGTGAGGCTCGGGCAACATAGCAACATAGAAGCATAGGAAATGACAAGCCCCTGAATGGCGAGTCATTACTGGAAATTTATGGGTCCCTGCTTCTACCCTATGTGTGGTTCACTAGGGGAGGATATCTTGCATGTGGTGGGTAGATGCGTTGAGTTAAGATCTACGTAAAGAAATGTTTGGACATCGTAGGACGGAGTAGGAGGATTTGGTTAAGGTTATGGGGAAGAAAAATTTTGAAGACCGTCGTCGGCTTGGGAGGTTCCTCAAGCAGTCTATGGAGCATCGGAAGCGTTTTTTGGAGTAAGGGTTCCCTCCTTTTGGTGTAAACATTGTGTTTGTGTGTGTTATTTTGCGTTTATGTTATTCTCCTGCCATGGCCCTGCGGGCTTTTGGAAATAAATTCATTCATTCATGTATGAAAGGATGCAAGAAACGCTCGAAACACCTCGTCAAATGGTTCAAAACTAACAGAACAGCAGGAGGGACTACACTGTAAAAAGTTTTTCCGTACAAAAGATTAAAGTTAACTGCAGTATTTGCTACTCGGATTATTCTTATCTCTACGCAGATAATATTAATAACAAATAGAGAAAAGATGGATCCGAGTAGCAAATACTGCAGTTAACTGATATCTCTATACGGAGAAACTTTTTATAGTGTAGTTTGCCGATGCCTTTACAGCTACAAATCTGTTGCTACGTGTGGTAGGTTTCATAACCTCAAACAAACCGCTACTACAGGCTACCGTCGTCATCTCAACCTCTATGAAAGGATATAGGACTAGATTAATTTTGTCAAAAAGTGGTTAAAAGTTGCAAACAAAAACTGACGGCTCGATAGGAGTTTTCCGCAATTGCTTTTCCAGCCACAAAAATGAATTACGCGCTACCGAAAAGAAAATGAAAACAAAATGTTCCATTGTTGAACACTACTATATATTCTGGAATAGAGAGAGGTTTCGTAAATAACCCCAAGCAAAATGGCGAAAGCCTGTAAGCCCAGATTTTGTCATTATGATTCAAAGCATCTAACTATCCCCATTGCCCTTTTCCTACTGGCTGTTAGGTCCGTGTAGAGAACGAACTCTAGATTTTGAACTACCCTGGATTTGCTTCGCTAAAACAGTCAAAGAAAATGATCAATCAGGAACTTAACAGCTGCAAAGAACCATGTGTCTCAGCTTTCTTGTGACGCAAAGAATCAAATCACATTACTTTCATTCACTCGTTGTTTGTTTTTGAATATTCTGTCTGTTCTGTTGGGATACTGCAAACGGTAATTAAAGTAACACAACAACCTGACTATACAAGACATACGGTCGTCGTAACAGTGGAATAATTCACAGCAAGGGCTACTGAAGGTATAAAAGAGAGAACTACAGGGTATAATGTTGAAATGAGTAGCGCAGCCTAACGGCGGCCGAAGTAAACATTGTTAAGATATAGCCTAAAGGCCAGCAACCATAGTAACAGACGCTTTATTTTTGCCGTTGAGGTTGCAAAAGTAACTGATCAAAATAGGGGCAAAAGATTGGGAGAGAAAAAATCACTGATGTATGGTTTAATCGGACTTTCTCTCACTTTTGTTTGCGCTCACGACTGTGCATTAAAGTTTGCTAGCTTTAATATCATTATATTCTTCGCAGAGCAAAATAACTCGAGAGAGTAATCCGAAGACTTATCCTTCCCATGCATCAAAAATGGGCCTCCGTCGCAGCGCCCCCAACCTAGCTTCGCGAGAGAAGCTTCAGCAAACTGTTCGTGTGTGCAGTGGCGGACTAGAGTTATTTTGCTCTTGGTCAGAGCCAGCGCTCGTTAACGATTGGTCGACTTTCAGTAGGGATGTTTGTGTCCGCTAGCGAAGCTAGTGTCGCTGCAATGCGACTGTGTGTCACTTTTTCAAAGTTCACGCATTACTCTCTAGAGTTATTTTGCTCTGATTCTTCGGCACTGTTCAAAGTTAGGAGACGTTCAAAGAAGCAGACGTCTAATGTAATCAAGAATGTCCATATCTTGGCCAAAACTTGGGAATTTGCGTATCTTGCGAACCATAGAACCGACATAGTATGTTTTAGTCCGGTTTTCTGTTCTTATTACTATTATTATCATCATCCCGAATTTGATTCCTCCAAAACTCAAGAGTGATTATGAAAATTTGAAATAACAGATTTGTCACATTCAAACACAATAACATGAATATAAGGCTGACGGTAAATGGTCTGATGGGGGTCGATCATTTACTACTATTAAAAACCTGGCAGTGTTTGTTCAGGTGGGGCTGAGACACAGGTCTTTGTTCTTTTAAAGTGTTTAACTGTGAAGTTAGTTTTCTTTGTTTTGTATTCAGAAAGTGTGTTGAATCTGTAGTTAGTATTTGATTTGCATAATATTTTTGTACCATGGCCCGTTGGGCTTTCCATGTACAATACATACATATAGGCAGCCTGATAACCGTTGGACTACTGAAGTCTAAATTCTCACCCTTCCTTGTTGAACTAATTTCTCTCTCATCATCTCTACTATTCCCCTAACTTGTGTCAAGAGGCAGAAGTTACTTAAAAGGAGCTTAAATGGGAGCGGTCCAAGGAACATGGTTTCTAAATATTTCGCCCGAGCATGAATACGAATGTCAGCGAATTTCCTGCTTTCTATATATGATTTCGAATTATAAGTGGCCAACTTTCAAGGGCCAACTTTGCCCGGGCTTGAGAACGAAAGCAACAAAACAGGACGGAAATGTGGTGCACCAAAGGCCAACCGGTATTTTCTTAAAACTTCCGTTGAGTGGCTATAGCCAAAGAGCCTTAAAGTTTAACTGAGTGACTTGGCGTGCTACCTGTGAATTTGGTTTTGTTCGGAAAGTTTGAAGCAACCCGGGCGGTTTCTGCAAGATTTTGATGATTTTACTTATATCTTTAGCAGAAACCGGCCCAGTTGCTTCAAACCTGGTACAGCCAGGTTACTCGAAGCCTCTCGAAACTCCCGAAGGCATGCAGCGTAAGCAATGGCTTGTCTCCCGCAGATGCTGCTCACTGAAGACGGTTGTTGCCAAATCAAAAATATTTAAAGAGTGACTTTTGGCCCAAAACAGAGTGAATTGGGAGTGAATTTATTTTCATAATGTTCACTTTTGGTCGGAATCACCTCTTTAAAAATTACACATCTTAATTCTACTTTCATGAAAAAAACTTGAAATAGTCACTTCTGGTCGGAATCCCTGCTGCAAAAATGACAAAAAAAAAACTTTGAGACATATATTCAAACGATGTTTACAACGGATACGGCAGCTACGATTCTTCATCAGCGATATTTCAGCCCTTCTTGGCAAGGGTCCTCGACAGGTTTGTGTCCTTCCCCGACGCTGGCCCAGAAGACTGGCAGCCTGACGAGGACCCTTGCCAAGAAGGGACGAAATATCGCTGATGAAGAATCGTAGCTGTCGTATCCGTTGTAAACATTTGTTTGAATAAAATGACACATTTTGTCATTTTCTGAAATATAGTGATTTTTATGTCCTACGTAGGACAAGAGTGACAAAAATAAAATAGAGTGACAATTCACACTATCGTGCGACATGTGGCAACCCTGGTTGTGAGGCGGTATAAAGCCTATCTGCACCAGCGAATTTTTCGCTCGACCGATTCCTGTCAGGAGCGCGCTTCAGAGGGATGTGTGTTCTTCGCGCCTTTTTGTGCTTGTTTTCTTTTGTTTGCATTGTTACGATGTATGGCACATTGCTGATATAAAGTTATTCTGCAAACCAACGGCGCTGCTTTTTACTCCGATTGTAAATACTGAATGCTTCAACCATTTTTATTTTGTTTGGCAACTGTAACCAATATTCCTAACAACATTGAGGTACTAAGAATTTGAAGGATTTTTCACACCACAGAAAATTAAGGTTTGAAAATCCATAATATGATTGACCACTTTGAATAAAACCTTCCACAGAACTGGCAGAACTTTTTTAGAGGGCCGTTTTCTGGGTGAAAGCTTCTGCGCTTTCCCAGACGGATGGTAAATTGTAAATATCCACAGAATTCAGAATTGTAAATAGTCACAGATTTGTACATGTACACTTTGAACACGCACATTTTATCTTTCGTTATTTTATTTTTATCTGCATGTCGTTCGGTCCGCATCGTTCTTCTGGTTTCAGTTACATGTCGTCTTATTGTCTGTTGGTCCCGCATCGTTTTCCTGTTGCGATTGTGGTGGATTTTATGATTTAGTTTTGTTTCTTTCGCTGAGGACGGTTTGCCGGAAGTGCAACCGAAATATTCGAAATTTTATTTATCCCTCGCACATCATCTTGGAGGGGTAAACTAGCTGATCAAGAAAAAAACCCGAAAATCTCGATTTTTTTCTATTTTATTCTACCTTTCCTAGTATCCCTAGTTTCCTTATGAAATTATTCTGCCTTTTCTAGTATTCCTAGCTCCCTTATGAAATTATGAGCTTCAGAAATCCTCGCCCTTCGCCATATCCATCCTGCCTCTAAAACCTACGGCTTTTTAGCGCTTTTACAGCTGAGCCGAGTTGGCCATTCAAGCAGCGAAAGCTTCAAAGGTCCTCCACAACCCATTCCAAAATAACGGCATGAGAAGGTTTAAAATATAACTCTTTTATTTCCATCATTACCACAAATGGTGTTAAACTTTTAGCTCGTCGCAATTCCAGACTTCGTGAGCCAACAGGAACGCACATCTTGTTTTTTGGGGGTCCTTTTCTTTTGCTTGGCTTTCCAGTTGTTTTTTTTTAACCAGGAAGAGTAAATTTCAAATATTTTGTGTCGAACCTCCTGTTCAGAGAGCGGAGTTTTTTCACGGGGCAAGTAGGCCTACTGGTATTTACGAAAAACAATATTTCTCAGCAAATTATATCATGAAAACATCATTTCTAGTAAGAGTCGTACTTTAAGCATATTAGTGAATGTATGCGCTTCCAGTGAACTAAGGGCGGTGCTTAGGAGTAGCAATCACCATACTTTCGTGTTCAAATAACACTTAGGCTACCCTACCCTGCAGTTCGGACATTTTCACTTTTATATTTTCTTGGGGTTCGGAGCAGAAAGAAGTAGACCACGCCTGACTGCTTCTCGTCCTTGCTGACCGATGATGGAAATGCATTAGTCTACTTATAGTACTAAATACACAGTACTTGTACTACGTAGCACCGCCACTTTCCTACCCTATTTTATCAGTCAACACGTATCACCGAAGCTTTGAATTTCCTAAGATATATCAGGCTTTTCAATGACTGTAGCTTCTACAACGATCTGTTAGACTCGAGAGCCATTTTTTAGAATTACAATTCATTCATTCCCAAAATTCTGATAATATAAAATGCACGGGATTGTCAAATTAAATTTTCTTCTACAGAACGCGTACATTCAAGGCCATATGCTGGGAAAACCGACTCCGAAAATTATTAGAAAGGAGGAAAATATTCTGGAATATTGGGAAAGAAGCAATATCTGCTGCATTTCCTTCGACCGGAAACACGGTCAGTTACATTTATGGCTCCAATTTGTTTTCTTCGTAGATTTCTCCAATTCCCGTTTTCCTCAAGCTGTTACCTGAAATATGAAGTCGCTACCTCATGTCCCAAACACGTGGAACACACCGTGTACTCTACCAGCCCCTGTAGTCCGAACAGATGGTTCTAAAGAACACAAACATGTTACTTAATCGTGGAAAAATAACAGCCATTTGACCACCGAGGTAGTCTTGGAATATTCTAATCGAGCCCTACGCTTGGGCCTCCGAAATTCATGAGTATCTAAAGTCTTCATATAAAATTCCTTTTTTCTCATACAGTATTTCCCACAAGGTTGCTAGGCAATGACACCGACATCATCGTCGGCCGCTTCTATACTTTTTTTTAATAGAAATTTGTGATATCCTCGGATACCCTTTTTTCAGCCCGTGCAGCGTCTTTTCTTGTACTCATGTTCTTATTAGTTACGGCGCCTCCTCCACTCGATGACATTAATAGTATTAACCAATTAACGCCACTGCTCTTTCTAAGAAACCAAATTCTCTCAAAGCAACTAAATCCTAATCTTTCGAGTACCATTAATCTATCCTGTAGTGTACAGCAACAATAGTAATATAATGCAAAAATAGGCCATTGGCCTCTGCAGTTTATTTCCAGCGTACAGGTTGTCCACGAATTCCTGAAGGCGTTTATTGAGTCAGTCGAAACTACTTCAGATGAAAGAGCGATCCAACAGTCCACCACTCAGTGCCGGAAGGACCATCTACCAATGTCTTTAAAAAATCACCAGCCACTCGACTTGAAGTCGACAATTTTCTAACGTTCAATCTGATCGCCAAGTCGAAACCGATATGATTATGAAGGTAAATTAAGGGCTTCGAGTAATTGTTGACAAGTTAAAAAACGAAAATATGCCGATCATTATTGTTTTAAAGACAAGGACGCTATGATTGGCTCTTCCCTGAAATTGCCGACTTAGACCATCGTCTCTTGCGAATTCTGAGTTGCGTTTTTGCAGATGCCATGGTATCTGTTATCACAGTAACTGGATATGCAATTAGTCGTTATTGCAGTTACCGTGGTATCTGAATATCAGATACCATGTTACCTTGCCAGATACCACGGTAACTACAAACACACCTTTTGACCCTGGTATCAGATATCATTTTCGCATATACCGTGTTATTTGAATATCAGATACCACGGTACCTTGCCGGATACTACGGTAACTGCAAAAACACCTTTTCACCGTGGTATTAGAAACCATGGTATCTGCAGAAACGCAACTTTGGTTTCTATTAAACTTAGCACTGCCTTGTAGTAACGGAAAACCACTCACATTCGACTTTGACCAGGGTTGTCGACTCGACTGTCCCAAGTTTGCTCGTCGCTAGACAGGTATAATTTGCCGACTCTTGAACCTTGGTGAGCACCAGGATATTTCGGCCAAGGGGGGCTTGGTCCTCGGGGGTGAGCTCCTCAGGCCCCCTCCTCCACCGGACGTAGGGGGTTGGGGACCCACTTGCAACACAGGTTATGTTGAGGTCCGTCCCTGCCTTCAGTTCATGCAGTGGCTGGATGTTCTGCACAAAGTACGGAGGGACTCGCCGGACTAAAGAACAAACAATATTTATAGCTGTGTTACTATCACTGTAGGTTGCGAAAACGAAAACCTTGTTCATATGTCCTTATTCACAATCACTGCAATTCGAAAAACAAAAACCTTATTCAGATGGCGGAATTTTTTTTATATTTTTTTACAAATACATGTGAACAGATTTGATTTTGATCCCTCGTGATTTATCCATTACAGTTCGTATTTGCGAATAGCTGCACTATGTTGTTCTACATTTGGCGTTAGCTATACTATATATATTTCTTGTTCCTCAACTCAAGGTTTATTATTTCCAAATGCTTCTATCTGTAATAGATAGAAGATCCTATCTATTACTTGGCTGATAGTTATTTCGCCCAACATCACCTTCGCTGCCTGACCACCTCCTCGCAGTAAGAGGCCCAGCATCATTCGACATAAAAATGTTCTATAAGATTTATTATTTCTTATTTTTTGGCTTTAGGTTTTTCATTCACCTTTCTCTCCCTTAACGATTCGATTGTATTTTCCGATGTAAGCAACCTTGCGAGCCCCAGGAAACTAAACAACACGACTACTGGTGGGAATCATTCTCGAAACCGCCCACGGAAAGGATGCATGTATGGCCCTAGCAGAAGGTAGTTTTCGCTCAGGGATTGGGCTGCAGGGATCAAAATGAAATGTTCGGACAACGAGACTTATTCCTCCAAACTCCAACCGACGGGTCTCCCCCCCCCCCCATGCGTACCCTTCTTAACAACCGGATCGGACGCAAGAATGTATGGCATCTTCACCGCTTCACTACTGGAATTCCATTTTCTTTCGTTAAAAATAACAATAATAATATAACTGCATCAAAAGGCTTTCGCCTCTATAAAATGCCTCCGATGTCGTTACCAAAAACACTAAATCCATTTCATATCTATCCGAAGCGAGAAATCTACTTGCAGAGCAACATCTACTTTCCGTCGTACTTGCGCGACATCTTAGTCAAAGCGAGCGAACTAATAGGCGTGGGAAAAAATCACCAAAAAATCAGGTTAGTGGACAGGCCCCTGTGGATAACTATGAGCAATAATTCATGGGCATTGGTACTAAAATAGATAATGAGGAAACTTTATAACGAGACAGCAAGCCTTTAACTATAGTGTCATCGCGCACTGTCATTCACTGTTTGCCAACCGTAACAAGACCTACGCTGTCGCCCGATTATCAGAACTTTACTTTCTTACGGAACTCGGGAAAATATGTTGGAGAGAATTCCCGCGCACAGGTGTCCCAAAGCATTAAAAGAGGAACATGAGACGAGGAGGGAGCATGTACTAGGGATAAACTTGAGAATCACAATCGAAAGCATCTGCCGCAGTACTGGAATTTCAACGCTTTCGACAGATCTGAAAACGTAAACTTATGGCAACCCAAGCCGCACAAAGTATGAAAGATCCCGCACAAGCAGAAATGTAAACTAGCAACGATTCAAAACTAACCTTTGAAATCTTCAACGATTAAAGATCAATTACGTAAAACATGAAGTCATGAACAGAAACGATTTATTTGTTGCAAATATATGTTTTGGAGGCCCAAGCCGTCAGTATACTAGAAGCTTCTCTTCAGCGTACACTAAATGGATCTGACACGCTAAAAGTCTCACGTTACGAATTTTCGGACGGGGAGTCCTTATCTTCTATTTTTACTTTATTTCGGGCCCGCAAATAACGATGGAGAAGTGGCTGAGTAGAAACACACAAAAAGAAAAGGAAAGGAAGTAAAATGGAACCGACAATAACAAATTGCGGGATAAGGCTCGCAAAGAAGACATCAAAGCAATTTGCCTATCTGTGCACACGCCCTTTAATACTCTTGACGACTAACTCTCCTTGCCGATACAAAATCGTTGTGTACCTAACGGAAGAGCCAGAAGCGGCACCAAAGCTGTCCCCAACGATCGCCATGATTGGTTATCAAATGATTGAGTTGTCGAGTTTGAGTCGTTAGTAAGACGTTTTCTTGTTCTTCCTGAGGATCACTGGCGTGTTTTGGACTTCGTCATATAGAGTATTAACAAACACAACTCCTCATAGGAACTGAATACGTCATATTCCTATTCATTAGATACGACTGCGATACTTAGCGGTAAGCCAAGGTACAAATTTGGAAGCTTAAAAGAATTCATTTCAGCTTTCCTACGTTCTGTATTATCAAGAACAAACAATCCAACAGAACCTCAGTCTAAGGTCCCATGCAGCGACTATGGATACCCAAAAAAACTGAACTGAGCTAGAGGTACTTGCTCGAGCTTTGAGTTGATGCCCGTCTAATTCCCTTTTCGCCACTGCGCGTATCAAAGGAAAAAGAGTAGGAGGCGCGCTGACCCGCCCTGCAGCGCGTCATATGTGACGTCACAATGATAGACAACCAATCGCCTTTACTTTGGAACTTCTTGTCCGGGGCTCTGCTACGATATAGCTCTTTGTAGAGGTACCACCCACTCGTTTGCAAAGGGATATATTCGCGCATGGTCTTATTGGAGATAGGGAGACAGAGGGGTGCTTATTTGTTCTTGGTGTTATTCAGTGTATCACGAAGCGAAGATCCGTAAATAACGCGGAGGGTCCTTAGAGTCAGTCCTACAGCATTTAACCGCGTTCATTAAATTGCTCTGGAACACAACATTCATGCAACATATATCGTACGCAGAAGAACCATTCCCGTTTGTTCGCGTATTTCCTGTTTTCACTTAACTTTTTAGGGATGCAGGCTTCCTTTAAACTTTAACTGAAAAGCCAGCTTATTTTTACATCTTCGATTTGAACACACTGAATTGTTTTGACTCTGTTAATTATTTTTTCATCTTGGGCTCTAGTAGCACGACCTTCAGAATATGCACTTACGGCCCGACAAGAAAAAGTTCGTCCAGACGCGGAGAATTTAAAGTTCAAGAAAAGCATGCATTTCAAAAGCTAATCAAGTAAATTTAAGGAAATGCTCCATTGCATATTGTAAGGTCCCATAAAGCCCACTATTGTCTATGACCCAAAAGATATATAGTTTTCCGCAAATGTTTACCGCTGTAGTTCTTAAACAGTTCAAGCATAGAGGCACAAGTACATAGGGGTGTCACACATCCATAAGAAATGGTTCATTCAATGAAAATCGAGTATACGAATAGTGGAGCAACGAAGTGACACGTTTTCATCGGGTCTTCAAGCCTATTTAAGTGAATGAGTTTTAGGTAACTAGACTGTCGTATCTCAGCCTATTCGGTTAAACTTTAACCAGTGCATATATTTATGTAGTAGTCCCGTCATTAGGGATCAGCTCAATTACATGGGATTCCAACGACTTCTTAATTGGTACAACTTGTCGATCAATCCGCAGCGCCATGTAAAAGTAAATAATGTAGTGTAAACAAGGAGTCCTGTTTTAGCGGAGTTAACTTTTAGGCTTCGTTTCGAACTGTTCAACTGCCTCCACTGTAAAAAGTTTCTCATAATAAGGATGCAGTATTTACTACTGGGATTAATCTTAACTCTATTGGGATAAAATTAATCCGAATTCCCGATGATATTTATCTCAAAATAGTACTATGAAGTAGTACGAAAACGTAGCATGCAGTACTAACGATGCTACTACATGCTTCTACTTCAAAGCTACCGTGTTACTGCATACTACTATATGCTACTATTAGCAAGACCGGATGCAACTATGGCAAAACAGGATGCTACTGGATACTACTACATAAGATTGGACCAGTCTGAGGCACATTAAAATGATAGTATTCTTTGATATTACATAGTATAACATGCAACGTTTTCGTACTACGACCATACTACTACGCAGGCTACATATTTTTCATCGGGTAGGGATAATCTTATCTCAATAAAGACAAGATTAATCCCAGTAGCAAATACTGCAAACTCTTTCTTTTACAGTGTTGTCAAGGTACATCTAAAAGTCGCTGAAGGAAGAAGCCACAGGGCGTGTTCCACCCTTCTGGCAATAGTAACGATTAGTTACTATTTTCGTTCCAACCTCGCAAAAAGTTACTACGCTGACCGTTCCATCCAACCTTCTCGAAATAGTAACTAATGGTAACTATTTGTTTACCATTCTCGGGAGTTTACTAAGCGTGGTAACTACGCATCTCTGTAGCGTGATTGGTCGGATTCGCTCGCGGCATGATATTCTGCTGGAAAATATTAAAATCGTTCCAGCCTTGACGGCCAAAAGCCAGAATTCGTGACGTCATGCGCAGTAACTACGGTATGTAGGGTGGAACACGCTCACAATACGATTTCGTTCACGTGCAGCACAGTAGAGGTATGCTTATTTGAACACCTCTCTAAATTGGCCATTACCTTAGTTTACCTTATAACAAACATGATATCAGCTAAAAGCCAAGTCTTTCAGCTTCCTTCCGGCGCAAGCAGTAAGTTAAATTTTCATTTTTTTTTTTTTTTTTATGTACATTCAAATGTGCTTCTTCTTCCATTTACTTTAACGCCATTTACTTGGAGAAATTACTCAAAACGTTCTGGAAGAAAGAGGTAAGGCCCGTGTTTGGAAGGGACAACCGTAGCCCCTTGGAATGGAAGGAATTTAAGAGCAAATACAATAAAATCCATCTGACTGATGATAAACTTCGTCGACCGTTAAATGTCGGCGACGGCAAATATTCCTTCAGCCCAAGCCTTTTCAAATTATTTCTGACAGTGTAGAACGGATACGTGAGCTGAATTTTATTAAAGCTCTATTTCGGGACTTGATTGAAGAGAACCCTTGCCAAGAAGGCCCGAAATAGAGCTTTAATAAAACGAGCTGAAGCCAACGAATGAATGGAACAATTGTAGATATTTGTGAAAGACTAGCCCTATTTGCGATGCGTAATATCACGAAGTAAATAAATTGATCGAAACTCGAATAGCAGTCAACAAGAATGCGAAGAGCAGGTGGGAACTAAAGAACCACCTCGCTTGTAGAGGAAACACGTTGAGTGACCTCCCTGTGAGTTCAAAATCTTACTGTTTCAGCAATTCTTGGGGGATATGTAAAAATAATGTAGTTTTAATTCTCAACAATTCATTGTGAGTAGTTAACTGAAAAAATAAAAATGGCCCGGGGGTTCAATACCAATCTTTTCAGTTTCAGGTGCTTTAGTTTACAACACTTAACAATCTAAATCTGCATTTCTCAAAGGGCCTCTGCCATTAGAGCTCCCGGGTTTCAACGAGGCTACGACTTTAAAGTAGGCTACTAGACACGTAAATTTGATACCAATTTAAAAAATGTTAAAACTGATTTTATTTCAAAACATGACTTCCAGCGCTTGTAGGTTTTGTGGGCGAAACCCCGAATGATTCGGTTTCGCGTCTTTTTTGTGCTCTTCCTGCCGTTACTTTTGTTTTGGTTTTTTACCTTTAAGAATTGTAAATTACGACTATTTACTGTGGGATCACCCCTTTAGGACAGGTGAAGGCTTTACGGGGCGGCCCCAGTCCAAAGTTGATATTTTTTGAACAAAATTCCCTCTCTTTAAAAAAGAATTCCATCTTTGCGCGAAAAATATCCCCGTGTAGACGGGGATAGGCTACAGCTGTGGCCTGTGCTGGCGGGATACAAATTTGTATACATGGGGGATACATTTGTATCCCGATGAAAAATTTTCGAGAATTAGTCGTATGGAGTTGCATGAAAAAAGTAGCATGCAGTAGTAGCTGATGCCACTGCATGCTGCTACTAGCAAACTGGATGATATTACAGCAAGATTAGATGCAATCGATACTATACTACTTAAGATGAACCCAGTCGGAGGCATGTTAAATCTCGGAGGCATGTTCAAACAAAGTATTCCTATCAATACATGCAACTTTTTCCTACAACTAGGCCTACCATACCATCAAAGAATTTTCAATTTTTCATCGGGATACCCCCTTACCTCGAACTTGTACGGTGAACTGCTGGGAAACAACTGTTCCAAACTTATTCTCCGCCACACATTCATATCGTCCCTGGTCGTTTTCTTCGCTGTCACTTATCTCAAACTTCCCTTGGTTTTCCACCATAGCCACCTGGTAGCGAGGATTTGTGAGGTTTAAAGGGTGCGAGTCACGAAGCCACGTCACGACGGGAGGGGGATTTCCCTCCACTTCGCAGACGAGGGTGATGTTCCTCCCTTTTTCGACCTGGGGCGTACTAATGGGACTGCGGATGATTTTCGGGTATCCGACTGGAACTTGGTTCTCTGGAAAAGAAAAATATCGTTAGGCCATATGATATGATACGTATTGCAATAACAAGCCCGCGGGCAACACAAAAAAATAAAAAAAATAAACCAAACCTCGACTGCACCACACATGTGTTGATATCTTACAGCTAATTTTCCAATGCTTAATTGCCAGCTTTAGGAATCTTTCCAAACTCTCATGAACTCTCATTGTATGTTGAGGTCAAGCTCCAGACTTACGCGATTTGCCAAGTTGTGCCTTCCCTCCACCAACATACAGATTATTTCGAGGAGACTTAACTGAGACATTCGCATTGATCAATGGAAGTTATGACAACTTTGAAGTGACCGATTTAAGAAGATTTAAGAATACCGGTCATCATCAGGGGCAAGCTTGCAAAATCAAGGTTCCACATGGACGTTTATAAGCGGAGCTTTGGTAACAGAATTCTCGAGCCTTGGAACAGCCTTACCGAAGATGCGGTTAACGCTGAATTGATCAATAGTTCCAAGTGCATTATAGCTGGGATTTTTAACTCTGCTCAGTTCGATTACTCCAAATTTCTCAGAGTTATTTAGAGGCAAAAGCCTTTCTGTTGCTTTATATTATTATTAATCTTGTCATAATTATCAAATGCTGTAAACGGTAAACGGTAAACGGATTGCATCAATATCCCAGAGTAACCCGCTTCTCTGCATTGCTTTTTGAGGGGGAGGGGTATGAATCCTGTCCTGATTAAGGTCAACTTGTCTGGCAACTTGGATACTTCATCTCTCTTAAAGTTTAACTGAAAAGCCAACTTATTTTTGTATCACTTGGTTGAATACACTGAATTATCTGGATTCTGCTAAGACATTTTTTTTTTTTTCCACTATCTGCTCTATTAGTAACGTTCAAAATATCTACGGCCGTCCGCACAGCGCGAATTCTACTATGACGCGGAAAATTCGAATCTCACCACACACGCGGCTTTTAAGTGGGCAGTGATGAGCTTGGCGAATACTGCTTAGTGCCTGAACACAAGTTTTCCGTAAATATTTTCCGTCAAGCATAGAATACACATATAATACAAGCACCTAGAGATACCACAAATCCGACAGGGAAATCCCACTGTTCGAAAATCGATTATTCATGAACAGCCGAGCAAAGAAGTAACGCATTTTCATTGGGTCTTCGAGCCTCCTTAAGTGAATAAGTGATGGGTATTGGGTAATTAGATTGTCCTATCTCAGTCCTTTTCGGTTAAACTTTAAATCACTTTAAGCAAGAGAAACAAAGAAATTAGTTCTACTACAACGTAACGAAATTGTTTGTCTTCATGTACAGAGAAATCTAGGGAAACGCTCGGGAAGCATTGGGTGTTTTGAATACGTAAGTCCTATATGTATATCGGATCCTCGCATAATCTTGGCGGGAGAGCGGAGGCGTAAAGCACGACGAAATTCTGATCAGAACAAAAATCAAAGGAAAATCAGGGACTGGGTCGATCTCTTCCATCCACACCATGTTTATCTTATTATAAAATCCTCACCCCAATCCCGCAAATTCCGGGACTCTCGTCTAAACATACTGCAGACTCCAAACCGAGATCTCAAACGAAAACCGACTGATGACGCGTCGGACTAATTAATCAAAGGCAATTAAATCCGGCAACTAGGAAACAGGATTAAGTAACTTCCTCTTAACCTCCCCCCCCCGCCACAAACTCAGGAGCGGGAGGGGGACGGACGAGGATTCGAAGCTGTTTCAGTGCGATACGGGAACTTGGGCAACTTAGAAATTGGCGAATAAACACAACAACACGTAAATGCTGTGCTGATTACTCAAAACTGAAACTTGCCGAAAAAACAATAACTCTCTAAGAGAACTACCGTCGGCAAAATCCCCTAAAAACCAAGGGGCGACTGTCCAACTCATGACGTCGCAGAACGCCAATACTGAACCTAGGGCTATACACTCCTAAATCCGTTATACATTCCCCTAGAAACACTAGAATTCCCCTTCCCGAACTTCCAGAAATAGTCCTTCACAGCCCCTCTCAAACGACGATCCTCTCGATGCGGACTTTCAGCGAATCCTCAAGTCCTTTCGCTTGTTATTCTTCCTTTCAAAAGACCGACGATGAAAGACCAGGACCGATTTAAATGACTGAAGAAAGACTGAATTTCAGAGGGAGATGAAAGTCTCTATTATTCGAGGATCCCAGATCTTCGTTACAACTATTGTAGTCATCGTCTTGTTGCTTTTACCCGGGAACAGACAGAACACCGTAGGAGAGATCTCAGTTTGCTGGACCAAACTTGTCTGCAAATATAGGGCATGGGAAAATACAGCTGAAAGCTAAGGTCGAGTAAGGTTTCCGTAGGTGAAGTTTGCGTCGTTAACTGGAGTGTCGCCGAATGAAGAACCGGGAAAACAAGACTTCCTTCCAGAAAGAATAAGAGGGACAGGACACAAGTAAAAGGTACGATTTTGAAAGGGAAGCGATTCTAGTATAAAGGAAAGAGAGTCTTTACTTTGGGTCAGCGCCTTTGTAGATAAAGTAATTGATCCACAGTATGCCGAACCAGAAATCAATAGCTGCGTTCTTTGTCACGGGAGTTCTCACCGGTGGTCTCCGGTTTTTCTTATAAGCCGTTTTTGCATCCACCGGTGACTTATCACCAGTCTTAAAACCCGTTTTTGAACTAACCAGTGTCCGGGTTTATCTCACCGGTGCGGACTAACCAGAACCTGCTCGTGAGCCCGGCTTTAGCGAGGAGTTAACCATTTTTTATCAACAAACAGGTGAACCAAAAAACGCGTTTTAAGGGAAGAACCGGAAACTGGTGATTAAACACCAGAGACAGCCCGGAGTGCAACGAACGCAGCTAATGAACAAGATCTGGACGCTCGTATGGCACTAGCAAGGCTGGGTCAGAGGGTGAAAGTAGGAATTCGTCCATTCGTGGGTTTGTTGTGACAATTTGTAGGCAAAACCCTTGAGATAAGAATGATGATAGGTCCTTGGAAATCACGAGAATGTATCGTTCGTAAAAACTACTTAATTTTTGCATTTGGCTGTGTGGATGCGCACTTTAAGGTGGCTACAGATTCATCCGTAATGAACACTCTTGATGCACAAATGATGATAAGCTCATCGGGATCATGAAAATTTATATATTGCTCAAAATTATTGTTTGCGCTTTAAAGAATTCACTTGTAAGCAAGACCCCATCCCCCTCCAATCTGAACTTGAAATGGGCCTAAATCTCTAATAAAATGAAGCGGACGTATCCGTTTTGCATTGTCAAATATACCTAAACAAAGACAATGTGATTTATATTCCTAAGACCGTGTTCCAACAAAACAATACTGTTGCTCTGACCTTCGAGCCTGACGAGCAAAATGTCTTTTCCATCACAGATAATGTCTCGTCCGCTGATCTAGTAGCGCTTTGGGACAGGTCCGACTTTAATCCAGCCGTTGCTTCACAGGGATTTGGTCGATTTCCTGTCAGTGTGCCCCTGGTGAGTCCGGGAAAGCCGGGAACACCGGCAATCAGGGAAACAAAAACGTTATTGATACCGGCTCCGAACGGATATTGCGAGAGACTGTGAAAATAGAAATCTCCGAGAGTGGTCCAGTGGTGAACAATACTCGAGGAGCGGACAACCGGATAGACATGAACGCGGGACTATAATAAATAAACTCCGTTCCACTTTCTTCAAATTCTCCAAATACTTACTTCGGCTCCGCCCTTGAACAAGATATACCAAAATGACGAAAATATATAAGACCCTGAGCTTGTTATCTCTAACCTGATTAGCAAGAACAATTCAAAATCCAGTCCCACCCGTGGAGCAAAATTCTAAGAGTTTAAGTGTATATGTATGTAATCGTGTTCAGTTTTTAGTCAGACAGCGAGTCTCAGTTTGTAATTGTCAATTTTTTGTGTGTTACCTATGAAAGCGTTTTGCTTTTGTTTTGTTTTTCTTTTCGTTTTTGTACTCCGTCCTTTTTCTGTTTGAAATGACGGGTGATAGATAAACAAAAATAAATAAACGGAACAGCTGGCAAGAAACTGAGCAGACAAACTTTTGATTAAGCCCGCCATGTTTCACGGTGCACCGATGTTTTACTCTGCGCCTTCCATAAAATTAGAAACTGAAAACAAGAAACTGAGCAGACAGGATTTGTACTAACTCGCCATGTTTCACGGTGCACCGATGTTTTTACTATACGCCCTCCATAAAATTATTTTCAGACCAGTTCTGTTTGGCCCTTAGATGCGCTAGCATAAAGTAAGTATTGGCACGTTACGGTCTTGGTGTATGTTTATCCAGGTTTGTTCGGCTAATTTCAAATCTTTTTAGCCCTAGCCATGTTAAAAAAGTATTCAATATACCTCTCTATACCTCTATTTCGGCTGTCCTCAAACAAAACCTAATATCTACAAAGTTATCTACAGTTAGGAGTGGATCCCACCTAATCAGACCACGAGGAATTCAACAGTGAAATCGGAATTTGTGTACGAGGCTTAGTTTCTTAGATATCACCTAGTATCTGCACAAGGTCTCAACTTTATTTTCGGGCATTACCTAATATGTATATTCTATAAATTTGCAAACCTAGTATCTGACAAACCTAGGCTCCATCAGCAACAAAAGTACCAGTATCATCACTGTATTGTTTACAAAACTACATTAGGTTACTGAATGTATACGAAAAAACAAGCAGCTTTAAAGAACAACGTTTTCGCGTTTTTCTCGGAAGCTTCTCATGTGCAGTTACTAAGTTTTGTCGGAGGACAGCCGATGTGTGCCCTACCCAACTCTGTTCTGTCGAACTGCGTCAAGCTTTACAATGCTGAGTGATTGAGTACTGAGAGCCGGTTGAATTCTCCACGGGGTACGCGACTTCGGTGTGAAGCGAAAGCCTAATCGCTTATTCACCCTTCAGACAACTTATACCAAGATCTCACGTGTGATTGTTATGGTTTCTCTAGCGCATCTGGTGATAATTCGTCATTGATTTTATGAGGGGCGTATTTGGATGGCCCACTGGATTCACACGTTTGCAAGTGGAAATGAGACAACTATTCTTTAAAGTGAAACGACATGTTTTTTGTTTGCCACTTTACTACTCTTGAGCTTAAAATCCATTGTAGTAAAGTAATCGAGAAATCTAAATTCGCTCTTATTGGAACAAGAAGAAACTTTGTAAGCGAAGAAAAGTCCGAAAGAAGAAAAAGTGCGCAGGAATAGATGTTAGTCCGCGTCAATTTCGCGCGTGCCTTTAAACTTGATTAACTATACCACGTTTTAGCTGAAAAGCAAGCTGATGCTTACCAAATGCGTCACACTATTTGCTTCTGATAACTCTTACTTGCTTTGGCGGGAAAACTAGAAGGGAGGTTACGAGAAGATACTCCAACGATTTTTTCTGAATTTCAGACAAAATAGGTAGTCAATGTAAAAAAAATTCATCAGGACAACTTTCCCGGTAAAACTTCCGGTTTCGGCCAGAAAACAAATCCGTAAACTGGTTTCAATAATGTGTTTACCGTGGAAAGTTTAAAGCAGTCCAAGTTTTTAAGTTCCTAACCCCCAAATTAGAAGATCGAGGGATGTACAATCTCTATCCTGGACCTTTAACGGCCACAAAACCGCGGACAAAAAAGGCCCCTATAATTCTCCAGTGAACTCTCAGAATCATCAGTCCTTCACTCCAAGCGACAAGGACAAACGTTACTGTCAAAATCGCGACAGTTATCATCACGAGAGATAACAAGACCAAAGGTTTCGATGGGATCCCAAAAATATAATACTTGATGCAGACAATTGCGAACGAACTACCATACTTGTCCAGAAAAAAAAAAGTTCAGAAGCGAATTTAGCGTATCTCCTTATCCATATAAAGAACATCTAATCAACTTCAAGTAAAACTTCTTATAAAAAAATCCGGTCTCAACCCGGATTCCGAACAAGCTATATGTCCCGGTAAAAAAAAGATTATCAAATACAGATTCAGTGTGTCTTCTTACCCCTAAATATGTCATCTAATCAACTTCAAATAAAACTTCTGATTTCAACAAATTTTCCGGTTTCGGCCTGATTCCGGGCGAACAAGTTGTCCGGGTAGAAAATACTTTTTAAATAAGTGTTCAGCATGTCTTCTTACCCCTAAATCGAACATCTAATCAACTTCAGATAAAACTTATACTTTTAACAAACTTTCCGGTTTTGGCCGGATTTTGGGCTAACTACATTTCCGGTGAAAAATTCGATTTCACCATCGTGTTCAGCACGTCTTCTTACCTCTATATCGAATATCTAATCAGTGTCAAATAAAACTTTTACTTTTAACAAATTTTCCGGTTTTGGCCGGATTCCGAGCGAACTACTTGTCCGATGACAAAATGGTTTTCACCGCCATGTTCAGCATGTCTTCTTACCCCATAATCGACTATCACATCATCTGTTTAAAAATATTTATAAATATATGTCTTATAAATGTCTTGGTTGTAAAGCTGTTTGTATACAAGTGTGATAAACATTTTACTTTTATACTCCACGTCTGAGCGCTTGCGCACTTGTTGATACATGGGAAGGATAAGTCTTCGCAATACTATCTAGAGTTATTTTTCTCTGGTGAGAATACCACAGAGCTATAACACCTGAGCTTCCCCATCGTAACTGTTGGTATTTTTTTTATATATTTGCAGCCCACATCGCGGCTATCCGCTGATCACAAGTCAGGGTAGGGATCGGGACTCAGGCGTACTGGGGACCTGACCAAATTTACACAGAAATTCTATTTCCCGGTTCCGACCATCTAGGGGAGTGGATGGAAGTGGATTTTGGAGTCTTGTTGCATGCACAACTCATGAACGAGCCACTCGAACCGGATGAAATTTGATCGTCCACAAGACCACAAACCCCAAATGTTTCGTTTTCACATCAGGTTAGGATCCGGCCACACAGGAGGGAGTTGGACCTTAAATGGTCTGGCATATATCATACGTTCTATTAACAGTCCTTATCGGATGTTACAACTCTGGGGCGAAGCTGGAGGGGGTCCCGGTAATCCTGTGGATTTTTATGGCACTTGAGCTTACTCAAGTGCCATATAGCGATTGTAATTTCTGTCCGTCAGTCGGTCTGTCGGTCTGTCGGTCTGTCGGTCTGTCGGTCCCGGTTTTGCTAGTTCGGGCACTTCCAGATAAGCTAGGACGATGAAACTTGGCAGGCATATGAGGGACCGGACCAGCTCAACTTAAAATTAATCATTTCTTCAATCCGACTTTCCCCGGATCCGGGAGTCCGGAAACTATAAAGCAAAAGTGGAGCGAAAAGTAGCAAAAAAAAGCGCTGCCCGAAAGCGGGAGCGAACCAGGAACCTCTGAGTTGGAAGTCCAACGCTCTACCAACTGAGCCGCGAGTCCATGCATGAGAGACCGAATGCGGGAGAGTGCACAAAGTGGATAATCTAAACAAATTACATTGTTAGGATAATGGAACTTGTCAGGAATATTGGATGTATTAGGGAGCGTATGCGGGAGTATATATTGTTAAAAGATTGACGACCTGATTAACCTGGACATAGTCAAGAAACATAAATAATAGTTTGGGCACTTCCACGCAAGTTAGGACGATGAAACTTCGCAGGCATATCAGGGACCCGACCAGACTAAGTTGGAAATAGTCACTTGCCCGATCCGACCATCGTGGGGGAGGGGGCGGAATCCGGAAAATAGGGACATTCATCACTTTCGAACGGGTGATCGGATCTTAATGAAACTTGATATCTGGAAAGATCTCGTGTCTCAGATGTCTCATTTCGAGTCCGGACCGGATCCGATGAATCTTGGGGGTGGGTCTTGAGGGGAGTGGAGGACGGGGAATCCGGAAAAATTTGGAAAAATTAAATATTTTCAGCTTACGAACGGGTCGTCGGATCTTAACAAAACTTGATATATGGAAGGACCTCATGTCTCAGACGCCGGTGACATTGGGGGGAGTTGGAAGGGGAAACCGGAAATCTTGAAAAACGCTCAGAGTGGAGAGATCCGGATGAAACTTGGTAGAAAGAACAAGCACAAGTCCTAGATACCTGACTGACATAACCGGAACGGATCCGCTCACTTTGGGGGAGTTGGGGGGGGGGAGTCCTAATTTCTAGTGATCCCGCGAGTTCGATGCTTCCTGGTGTGCTAGGACAATGAAAATTGGCAAGCATGCCAAGGACCCGACCAGATTAAATAGGAAATAGTCACTTCCCCGATCCGACCATCTGGGGGGGGTGGAGGGACGGGGAAGCCAAAATTGAGGTATTTTTAACTTGCGAACGGTTGGTCGGATCTTGATGAAAGTTGATATTTAGCATGACCTCGTGTCTCAGACGTCCCACTTTAAATCCGGACCGGATCCGATGTCACTGGGGGGGGGGGAGCTGGTGGAGGGAACCAGAAATCTTGACAAACGCTTAGAGTGCAGCGATCGGGATGGAACTTATTCGGCCACGGTAGGTGGAGATAGAGTGAGTACCGGAAATCGTGTAGCACGTCTAGGGATCAAACAAATGGATTTATTGGGATGAAAGTTTGAACAGTCATGTGCATTTGCTGCAGACAATCGAGACGATGCCGGAACTGCTCAGAAATGAGTGAAACTAAATATCCTATTTCTATTTCCGAACCGCATTTTTGGATGGCGGGTGTATTTTGTGAGGTTCTCATCTACTTTCTTGTACAGCCTACTCCGAGGGGTTGCTCACTCCCAAAAACGATGTACACCAAGTGGCGCGTGTCGCGGTGCCGAGCCGGTGCCGCGGTGCCGTGTCGGTGCCGCGTCGGTGCCGTGCCAGTGCCGAGCCGGTGCCGCGGTGCCGGTGCCGAGCCGGTGCCACCGTGCCGAGCCGGTGCCGTGCCGGTGCCAAGCCGGTGCCGCGTTTTTTTTTACTTCAAATTACAGTATTGTGATAAAGCACGATTTCTGATGTACATGTAAACAAATTTCATCAGATATTGGCCGAGAATGAAGTCGGCAATGTGTGTTGAATACAAGAGCTAGCAGCTCATATGGTACTTGCAAGGCTGGGTCAGAGGATGAAATTTAGGAATTTGTAAATTCTTGGGTTTCTTGTGTTTAATTATAAGCCATACCCTTGAAATAAGAATGATTGTGGGCCCTTGGAAATCAAGAGAATGATCTGGTGAAAAGTATTTTATTTTTGCACTTTAAGGGCACTAGAAATTCATGTGAAAGCAAAACCCTTTAGGCAAAAGTGACTCTGGGCTCATGGGGATCACGTAGTTGTATATTTTGCTCAAACTAATGCAACCTATAATACTAATGCAACCTACTTCCGTAATCATTACATATATTTCTAAACCCGGAGACCCACGTTTCGTGCGGTACATTCTAACCCCTCTAACAAAACCTCGCTGATTTTCTCACTTGCCGTGTTTTGCTACCTTCGATGTGTATCACGCTGTCGACGGTTCGAGACGGTTGCGCGACGGTTGTCTGCGAGAATTTTTTCCATCAGGAAAATCGGTTATGCAAATTGTTTCCCTGTTTCGCTAGAAGTCAACGGGTCTCGGAAAAGGCTTAAAACAGCCAAAACAGTTAGTTATTTATTGAAAGCACAGCATAGTTAAAGTATTCAAATACTTTAAAATACTGTAAGTTGAAGAGTGATTAGTGCGAGGGGTCCTTTAAGGGAGCTGGAAATTCATTTTGAAGCAAAACCCTTGTTTCACAAATAATCATGGGCTCATGGGGATCATGAAAATATATGTTTTGCTCCAAAGTATTTTCTGTACTTTGTGGTTATGATGAGTACTTTAAGGAATGTGGTTGGCTCTATAAAAGAATTTATGAACCAATCTTTTCCTTCCTTGACTACCTACTTAGGCTAACTGGTACATATATTTAGCCACAGCAAGTGCATGAAAATGGCAAAGTTCGAAGCACGAACGTTCAAATAAGCATACCTCTATTGCACTCCCAGAGTGTCTGATGGGGAAATTGACTTTTTCCAAGTTAAATATGCCTGCCAAGTATCATTCTTAGCACACTCTACAAATATGAAAAAAAGATTGGTCGCCACTGAATTACCTTCACCAGAAGCAAAATATACTGAAGCTGACTCAAGTTTTGGGCGATATTCGATACCGATAACGATATATCCATGTATCGGACAAAATATCGATATCGAAAGTAAATATCGATATCGATAACGATATTTGTTCATTCGTAAAGATTGCAATTAATCCAACATAACCCACACTTATATATACACTTATATATAGCAATGTGTATTCCGCAATTCCTTTCTTATTTATCCGGAGTTCGAGATGATCCAGTATGCGATATATCGGATATCGATCGATCGATATATCGCACCAAATATCGATATCGAAACGTAAATATCGCTATCGAAAACGATATTTCTTCATCGTAATTATTGTAAATAATCCGAACTAACCTACACTTATATATCCGAAACTGGACAATATGTTTTCCCTAATTCATTTCTCATTTATTCTGAGTTTGAAATGATCCAAGATGCTATTTAATGAAAATTTGGTTCTTAGATTTTGGCGAAACGAAGCATGGTAAGCAAATATCAATATCGATATATCGAATATCGAAAGTGAAAATATCGATATATCGATTGTTGAATATCGAAAGCGGAAATATCGATATATCGATTATCTAATATCGGAAGTGAAAATATCGATATATCGAAAAATCCAAGTATCGCCAAGCACCAGTACCAAACCATGGTTGACCACTTTGCGCATTTGGTCAACAGCATCTCCTCATATCTAGTTCAGCTTCTTCTTCGGTTGCATGTTTTCAATAATTCTTTCATTCAAGTACCTTCGTTATTGGGCGCCAGATACCAGATACCAGATGGCGAAGAGTAATCTGCAGAAAATTTGTCCGTGGCCGGCGTATCGTGCTAGAGGCGCGCCGGTGCCGTGCGGTGCCGTGCCGGTGCGGTGCCGTGCCGGTGCCGAGCTGGTGCCGCGGTGTTGCGCCGGTGCCGTGCCGGTGCCGTGTCGAGGTGTACACCGGTGGCGGAGAGAGAGCAACCCCTCGGCCTACTCGTACAAGTGCCATATGAGCTCGTAGCTCTTGTTCAGGGTGGAGCGGTCGCGAAGGGTATTTGAAGGCAGGAGGTGGGTGTGTCCATAGGGCAGATGGAGGGGGTTCGAAAATCTCGTGACACCGCTCAAGGTGGAGGGATCGGGACTCAGGCGTACTGGGGACCTGACCAAACTGACACAGAAATTCGATTTCCCGGTTCCGACCATCTAGGGGAGTGGACGGAAGTGGATTTTGGAGTCTTGTTGCATGCACAAATCATGAACGAGCCACTCGAACCGGATGAAATTTGATCGTCCACAAGACCACAAACCCCAAATGTTTCGTTTTCACACAGGTCAGGATCCGGCCACACAGGAGGGAGTTGGACCTTAAATGGTCTGGCATATTTCACACGTTCTATTAACAGTCCTAATCGGATGTGACAACTCTGGGGCGAAGCTGGAGGGGGGTCCCGGTAATCCTGTGGATTTTTTAGGGTGGAGCGGTCGCGAAGGGTATTTGAAGGCAGGAGGTGGGTGTGTCCATAGGGCAGATGGAGGGGGTTCGAAAATCTCGTGACACCGCTCAAGGTAGAGGGATCGGGACCAGTCTACCACAAACTCCTGACTTTTGGATACCCTGTGCCCAGGGCCGTATCCAGGGGGGGGTTAGGTGGTTGCCCCCCCCCGAAACATACAAAAATAATTCCTGGATACGGGCCTGCCTGTGCCTAAAGCTGGACAGTCACAAGTTTCATAACAGATAAAACAAGGATAAGCAGATTCAACAGACAACACTTGTGACTTAATCTCTTGTGATTTTGAAAACGTCATGCGTCAAAAGTTTTGCATAAGAAGCATTACCAGAAAGAGCCGAAAAACTACCGGAAAAAAAATCGTTATGAAACTACTGACAGTACGAGTGCCAAACGCTAGATACCTGATGTTATCCTAACTCTTGACTTACACCACTATAAAGAATTATAACTGGTTGAGAATGGTTGAGCTTTACTGAAATCATCAATATTTTATTGCGTCAGATTATCCAGCATGTTTTTTTTTTGGTTTCTGCATTTAGCAGAAATTGGTATTAACGATCCTTTCTCCGTAGCGGTCTCGCAAATGACCTTGTGGCGATTGTTGCCTTGTAAAGGTAACTATCTCCTGGAACCGACAATCTGGGTTCTCGCACATTTTTGCTTTTTTGCAGTATTCATCGAGAACTCATTCTCACTCTATTCTCATGTATTTCCTCGTAAATACTCATGTTACCCTCTACAACCGGTCATTACTCCACCCCAATAAAAAACAGCGAGGATGCCACTTAAGCATGCTTGAGCCCCGGAAAAAAAAACTCCTTGAATTCTGGCCACGCCACAACACAACCGGCTCAAGGGGGTAAAAAATAGGGATTTAAGTGTCATTTCCTCAGAAACCCTACAAGGAATTCCATGCAATTCAAAGCAGAGATTTTAGCGCCAGTTCCTCGACTGGACTGATAAAAACGTCGTACGAAATAAGCCAGGTCTTTACGCGGAAACGAAAAAGTCAAAGGGAGAAAAGAAGCGGGATTTCTGTTTTGTGTCAGATGTGAGGCTCAGAGTTGTACGAAAGAAGATCTTTTTTTTTAAGAAAATTGCAGCCATGAAGTTGGACATGTTTTGGAATGAAAGTAGGTAAAATATGTTCGGATCTTCCAATAATTTGCAACGCAAA
The DNA here is from genome assembly GCA_023053575.1 of Branchinecta lynchi. Taxonomy (NCBI): domain Eukaryota; kingdom Metazoa; phylum Arthropoda; class Branchiopoda; order Anostraca; family Branchinectidae; genus Branchinecta; species Branchinecta lynchi. The sequence continues at coordinate 12,250,167 of JAKZAP010000011.1, read as the reverse complement.
AATAGAAAAAAGCTACCAGGCCGACATTGTTGGAAAAGAAACACTAACATCTAAAAAATTGTAGGAATAGATATTTTCGCAACGCTATCAACAAAGCCGTGACACTGATGTGCGGATTTTTCCTTAAGAGAAACTTCGATGCTGGTGGCTAAAAAGCAGAACCTTTTCGGATAGAATAAAGGCATACAGTAAAAGCAACTATATCAGGCCTAATACCAGCCACATTCCGGCTGCACAACTGACGCGAAACTTAATGCCCTTTGAGATCTCATCGACACCTTTAATCTTGTTGAAGTTGAACGGCAGCGTACACACCGACAACTTTTTATATTTCGGAGCGCATGAGTGAACGGTCCTTTGTAGAAGAAATAACAAGCCCATAATGCATGCAATATGATAAGTTCTTGTCTGGTCTTTATTTGTGCCTCACTAATTCTGTTTGATTATTTTTTATTTTACTTATTTTTCCTCTTACGACAAACTAAAAACTTATTGCCAAATGTAATAAACAAATAAATATTTAGACCTAATATAGTTAGTTAATTACCCCTCTCATCATCCGTATTAAGGAGATATTTTAAACAATGGTAAACAAGTGCGCAAGCGCTCAGACGTGAAGTGTGAGATTAAAATGTTTATCACATTTTATGTACAAACAGCTTTACAACCAAGACATTTCATATCCCCAATAACAAAACAAGTATTGAAATAGCCTAATTTGTAATCATCCGACTTTAAATGTAAACAAACCGCAAGTATAAATCCAAAGAAATGTTGAAGATCTTGCGCGAATAGCTTGTGTTACAACAATGTTTCTCCCAGCCAGTCCGACCCTTTTAACCTCTTTTCCATTAGCAAGGTAATAACAAGTGCAATAAACCAAATCGTAGCAGCCTAATACCCCTTTGTCACAATTCATTCAAAACGGCATATCATCCATCATATAACAAAACAGTCCGGTTTCCAACTGTTCATTAAAGAAGTAGGCTACGCCGCGTCGTCTTATTTGTTGCTGTTCAACCAAAATCCCCATCCATAGATATTAACTCCCCAAATATACAAGAGTTGAGCTTGAGACCTGTCACAGACGAACTTAGAGAAATCTGGGCCGAGCTGCCCATGAACGGGAGGGGGGTGGGACCCATCATAATGCGTATTTACACATTTTTTCCTCAAGTATACCAGCTTAGAGTTTGACTCCAGTCACGGGTCAAAACCTTTCTTCATGGGCGATTTCGGCCCACTTGCCCATGAACGGGGAGGGTGGTTCAACTCCACGTATATATCCCCAACCACTATGATCCAGATGCACAAAGGAGTTTCATCGCCTTATTGTCAAGTTAAGCATTAAAAATGGGCAATCTGGGCCCAATTGCCCCTGAACCAAGTGGGGGTAAAGTTTGGGACCCGCAAAAAGTAAAAAGACTCCGATGCTCACAAACCTAATGAGTTTCAACTTGATACCTGTTGACACGGGTAACATGTGACAACCCGGCAACCATTAGCTATATCGCTGTGAAACAAGTTGAAACAACCTAGAGTAAAAGTAGAAGAACAAAGCTGATTGGTTCTTAGGGCGCGCTCAAGAGCGGGTCAGCGCACGGAGTATGCCCCCTGCATTTTCTTTCTGCAACGGCGAAGACGGAAGTAGAGCAAACGGGTAAAAAGCTACAGTAAATACCTCTAGTTCCGCTCAGTTTTGTCGGAGTATTTCATAGTCGCTGCATGGTACCAAAGACAAAAGTTCTATCTGATTATTTGTCCTTGCTGTAAGCACCGGAAGAGAGGCCAGGAAAACACGCCTAGGAAAAGCTCATCCATCTCCCATGACAAAGATCCTTCAGAAATAATGATTTTCTCGACATCTTGTGTAAGTACTATCAACTTGAAAGACTCTCACCTGGATATACAAGTAGCTTGGCCATGGCTGTCGTCTCTCCCCCACTGTTGGAAGCCAAACACTCGTATTTGCCTTCATCTCGCTCGCTTCGAATAAGGTCAATGCGAAGAACAGAAAAGCCAAGACCGGGGAAAACGCTATAACGATTCGATGTGATGATCTGAAAAGGAGAGTTTTGTTGCGAATATACTGTGTAGTCGGGTAGCTTTTGAGGAATGGGAAATGTCATTAAAAAATCCCATAAATCATTTTCGTATTCTGTGGGTGTTATCAGTGTTGGAGCAAAATAAAAAAAAGTATAGGCTACATAAACTAAAATAACAAAAATGTTACAGACACTATTACAGTGCGGAGCTTCAGATCAAAAAATGATCGATTCTGGTGAAGGATTTCCCAACAACCGATGTTTAAATAGACAAACTTTCTATCGGACTTTTGCATGTATATAACAGATGGAGTTCGCCACAAACAATAGATCCAGACTTGCTAATGTTGGATTCATAGTAGAATTGTGGAAGATTATCTGCACATATTATTGTAGTAGACCTAAACGAAGATACTATTTTTTACTACTCTACTCTATTTTTACATGCACAATTATAATTAACAATTTAGTGATTTACTGAATAACTGTAAAGAAATTTCTGACACATTTTCAACTTAACAGAGAGAAATTTGTTCCATTTTATTTCGGTTTTCCAAATATTGGCTACGCCTCTCCTACCCCCCGGGGAAAAGGGACAGCCATCTCACTGAAAAGTTCAGTATAGCTGATCCGTATGCGGCTGTCTTGAGATACGGAAGCAGAATGAAACAAAATTGTAATCACCCATGGTGACGATTTCGGTTTAGTGAATTTTGGTTGTTATTGTTGTGATGCTTCTTTTTTTTTCAGTTTTTGCCATGAGCTGCTCCGTTTCTACCTAGATGGGTTATAGAAGAAATACAATTAAATTAAATTTGTGTTTCAGTTTATAAAAACAAGACCAAAGGTTTCGATTGGATCCCAAAAATGTAATACTTGTTGGATTTCTTGATCCAGACAAGCGAATCTTGTAGATTTCCGAGTCTACGCCAAACCCCTTTAAAAAACGTGTATTTATACCATAAACCACCGCTTGAATATGTACACAAAAAAATGTAAAAGTTTTGGAGCTTTTGGCAACTTACGGCCAAACAATTAATCAGATGATATACCAAGTTGAGATATGGATTCAGCAAGGATGTTTACTCCAAGGTCGCATTTAATCGACTTCAGAAAGGTCCTTTACTTTGACAAAAATTCTATGTATCTTAGCAGCATCCCCGGCAAACTGCATCCCAGACCAAAAGAATTAGTGACACTGAGAGGAGAAAATTTCAATCCACAATTTCCGGGTTTTGGAAAATTCTGCCCGCTTATCTGTCAAGGAAATAAAGTTCAAAATTCAATTCGGCATGACTCCTTACCCCGATACAGAATCTCTAATCGACTTCAGAAACAACTTTGAGCTTCAACCAAATTTCCAGTTTCGGCCAAATTCCGGATGAATCGTTTGTCCGGCAAGAAGATTAAGTTCAGATATGGATTTAGCCCTAGCAAGGACATGTCATTAACTTACAAAACATACCTTTTTGGGATCCCAAAACGTAAGTGGACCTATGACATCGCAAAAGTTGTCCGTCTGTCAGCACGACAACTCTCGAAGGAAATGAGATATTTTGATGAAACCTGGTGCGAGGATTCTTTCGGTTAAGGGTAAGGGCAAGTTCGTAGATGGGCTCTATAGCCCTACGTTTAGGGGTGGGGGAGGGGGTTTCAAATAACGGGGCATTAAGGCTATTGAGATAGTTGATTTAGGGGTAAGGAGACATGCTGAATCCGAATATGAAAGTTATTTTCTTGCCGGACAAGTAGTTCAACCGGAATCCAGCGGAAACTGGACACAAAATTTGTCGACCAGTGTTGGGCTATAGCAGTCCCTACCCCTTTATTATCAAACCTGTATAGCTCTGCGCGTTTGATGACGACATTCATTTTTTTATTCAATGAACGTCGGAGACATCTAGTGTAATCGAATGTCGATGGGGTTGACATATAAATGTTCAAACGAGGAAACATCAAGCTAGGATGTTGTTCAATGAGGATTTACTGGTTAAGTACAGGTCAAGTTCGTAGATGGGTCCTTTAGTCCTATCTTTAGAGGCAGAGGAGGGGTTTTGAATTCACGGTAGAAACATGTATGTTTTATATGCTAATAAGATATTCATTGGGGGTAAGGGAGGTGCGCTGAATCCATATATGAACAAGTAGAAATGACTCAATTGTTAGAATCAAATTCTAGATTTTTGGGATCCCATCGAAATCTTCCGTCTTGTTTTATCCAACCTGGCCAGTACTTTGCCAATCAATCCCCACACAAAGTTTGAACACCTACCCCCCCCCCCCACGACAGACTTCCATTCCATTCCATTCCATGAAGTATCCAGCGGAAACTGGACACAAAATTTGTCGACCAGTGTTGGGCTATAGCAGTCCCTACCCCTTTATTATCAAACCTGTATAGCTCTGCGCGTTTGATGACGACATTCATTTTTTTATTCAATGAACGTCGGAGACATCTAGTGTAATCGAATGTCGATGGGGTTGACATATAAATGTTCAAACGAGGAAACATCAAGCTAGGATGTTGTTCAATGAGGATTTACTGGTTAAGTACAGGTCAAGTTCGTAGATGGGTCCTTTAGTCCTATCTTTAGAGGCAGAGGAGGGGTTTTGAATTTACGGTAGAAACATGTATGTTTTATATGCTAATAAGATATTCATTGGGGGTAAGGGAGGTGCGCTGAATCCATATATGAACAAGTAGAAATGACTCAATTGTTAGAATCAAATTCTAGATTTTTGGGATCCTATCGAAATCTTCCGTCTTGTTTTATCCAACCTGGCCAGTACTTTGCCAATCAATCCCCACACAAAGTTTGAACACCTACCCCCCCCCCCCCCACGACAGACTTCCATTCCATGACTAAACCCAAAGAATACGTACAAGAAACGTGACTGATGACTCCCTCCGGCGAAAGCCTTCAAAAATTGGTCGACAGATTTTATTAAATTGTTCACCGAACAGTTGTCGTGTCCATTCTGGCTTTTTGACCCAGTAAACGCAGGTTGGGACTTCGAAGATAACCAAACTGATCGCATACACTTTATTGTTATCTTTAGTATGTTCGAAAGCTGCAACAGCATGTCTCCTCACCCTATATCGACTATATATATATAGTCGTATATTTCAGTAGCCGGAACGGAAGATTAAATTTTGTATATATATTGAAATAAATTTTCTGGTTTATTGTGTTGTCTTTTGTCCTTGTGTTTGTGCCGGTAAGTAGCTGGGGTTGATGACTTGGTGTGTGAAGGTGTTGAGGATCTTTATTTGTTTATCTAAGTGTTTATTTTTTTAATAGTTTATATTTATTTGTTTAAAGAAAATGTACTTAAAGAAATTTTTTAAAAGATCCAAATGAGAGAATTAATTTCCAAATATTAGTGGCAAAAAATCGTAAATAAAATATGGGTTAATTTAAAAAGTTAGGTGACGTGAATAGTTAAAATTGGGTAAAAATATATTAAAAGTAACGTCACTGAGGGATGGAGGAGTAGCCACAAAAAGTACGAAATATGATTTCTTAGCTTTTAAGTAATATAAAAATAAGTTAAATTACAAAAGATGCTACGGGAAAAAAAAAAAAAAAAAAAAAAAAAAAATATCGACTATATCATTGGCTTTTAAAATTTCATAGTAAGCTTCCGGATTCCGGGCGAAATACTGGTTCATCATGTCCTCTTATCCCAGAATCGAACATCTAATCAACTTCAGATTCAACTTTTACTTTTTACAAATTTTCCGGTTTAACCCCTAAATCGACTATCTCATTAGCTTTTGAAAACTTTTTATTTTCGCCCCTTAATTTCGAACTCCTCCACCGCCCCTAAATATACAGCTTTGGGGCCCATCTACGAACTCGACTTTTCCTTGACCAAAGAATTCTAACACCAAGTTTCATAAAAAATATCTCATTCCCTTCGAAAGTTATCGTGCTGACAGACGGACGGACAACTTTTGCGATGTCACAGGTATCCCTCCACTTACGTTTTGGGATCCCAAAAGTCGGTTGAAATTTTTTGTATGTGCTGTTACTACCTGCAGGCACAGGAGGATTTGAGAAGTTAAGTTTTTATCGCTTTCCCAAAGACGGTGCACAAGCCGGTCTGTGATGGAATAAATGCAAACGATCGAGAATTCCAGCAGAAATATGCCATAAAATCCTCCTAACATTCTGGGAAAACGATTTCGAAAGAGACCTTAAGCACGAACTTTCAAGGTCACCGCTCCAACAAATTCTAAATAAAAGAACAATATCCACTGTTAAACCTCCAACTGGAAGAATAAATGTTCAAGTAAATTTCAAAGACTACAAAGACATAGCGCTTGTGAATGATCACCTAAACCCAGGCAGTCCTGGCAGTCGGTCACTGCCCTCGGCATCCCTGGTACACTTGCACACTAGTAAAGAGTCGAGGCCAACTGTTCCGACGGCAGAACCAGAATGAAAATATTGTTCAAATCGAACTTGGCCGCCGTATCATTGATTTCTTACGAAAAGTTCGTCGATCCCACAGAACCCAATAGGTCTTTTTACTTCAGTCACGAAGTTCACTGAGATGCCGAAAAAACGGGAAATCATTACTGTTGGCACAATTGTGTTTTTTTCTACAAAATCCCAACATCAGCCAAACTTATCCACGAACAAAAGAAGCTTAATCCGTCCATCAATCTTGCCCGCTTATTAATTATTCAGAGGGTCGAAAAGAATGGTAGCAGTGTTTCACAGTCACCGCGGTCGACCGCAATGAGGATTAGTTCGTCCAGAGGGTAGGGTCAAATCTTGACAGACCTAATATTTTGATGGGGTGTCGAGCGCCAAACGGATTAAGCATCGAGGCGATTAAGGGATTATCAGTCATCAACTGGTCTAAAAGTATTTATGAGAATAACTGCGGAACACCAACTGAGTTACAAGAGAAATAAGCATAAAAATAGTTAAAACAAAAGAGTGTGACATAAAACGACATTAACATCGTTGACCGGTTTCTCCTTTCGGCGCAAGAGCAGGAAGAATGACAATATTTTAGTATGAATACTAAAAAAATATATGTAAGGCCAAGAACGTTTTACGTGGGAGCGGAGAGTTCATCGTTACTAAGCCCCATGAAGGGAACGGGCATGACTGCGCCCATGACCAGATTCTCCGAAACAAGGATTACCCACCCGGAAACGAATTCCTGGAGAAGTGACAACTCCTGTTGCAAGAATTCTTTCGCGAGGGATCATGGAAAGCTATTGAAAAAGCTAAGTGCCTGAAAAGTGTTCTATTCAACCTTTAGATAAAGTACCCTCAAGAAATAATCTATAAAGGTCCTTCAAAACTTAATGACTGGGTCTTAAGCGGGCAATACTCATAGCGCCGCCCACTACGCTTGCGGCATTTAAAGCGAGACAAACTTTCGGGTTTAGAGATTTCTAGTAAAGCAAAGGTGCGGCCTGCACACGCCATGGAAGGCTGTATCACTTATTTGCTAAGTTAGGGATGTTTGATATCGCTAGTGGCGCTACTTTCCACGCTATTGGAGTTTGGGTCAATTTTGTCGAGTCTTGTCGCTACTTCGTAGTGTTATTTTGTTCTGGCCTACCCTCTGAGCGCAACTAGTCCTCTTGATGATGCAAGATTACCCCGGTGGCGCTAAACATAAGATAGCGGTGGAACACGGTGGCAGTGAGCCATCCACTTCAAACGAATGAATAGTTAGTGTTTTCTTCTTTAAAAATGTTTGACTGACACTGAAACCTCAAAATAAACTAATGTAAAAATAAACACCATTCCAAACATTTAGCTTTTTCCGGTATTTTCATTCCCCACCCTATCAAAAGTCTATTTCTCTTTAATTGTTGTGTTGGCAGCTACTCTGACAGTCTCCAAGCTGTCTACTTTCTGAATCTTTCCAACAGATGATACAATAATCGTACCGAATTTTCCTCTGACCTCGCAACATGAATATCTGGTGGTCAACGAATACGAGAGATACATTCCCGAGGGGTTGCTCACCCCCAAAACGATGTACACCGCGTGGCGTGGTGGCAAGACGAGTTTTACACCAAGTGGCGGAGAGTGAGCAGCCCCTCATGGCACTCCATCAATTCTTGTGTTCTGTATGATGGGTAACAAATGAGCATTAATTTATCTCCTTTCACACAGTAAATTATTTTTACAAAAGCTAGTCTGTGCCAAAGGTTAGCTTTCCGTTTTTTACTTCCCCCTATTCCTCCTCCCGTTTTTTTTTTAAACACTTCTCCTTTCAATTCCGACAACCCCTTATCATCCCCGATTTCCGTTCATCTCGCCCCATAAAGGGCAGAAATAAGGACCGGACCCCAACTTTCCCACCCATATTACACGACTGTGGATTTTGCTGTCGCTCTCGCTTCGAGACAGTAGTTCTTATCATCATCCATTCTTAGTATACTTCTCAGGCAAGATTTAATTCATGTCAACCCCAACTTCCTTCGTAAACGGTTGTCTGTCCCTGACAGCCTACCAACGAACCTGTCCGATCCCCCCTCCCTTCTCTTCTTAAAAACGGATTCTCCAAGCGACTAAATCCCTTTGTTCCACGCCTCTTTCCCGCCTAATTTGCTGTTTCCAGGTAAGCCGGCTGTCCCTTCTAATATTACGCTTTCCGGATTAGGTCACGAAGGAGGGTCGGACCTCGAAAGCACGAAACTGGGAACTTACTGGAATAATCTATTGGTTCCGTCTACGAATGGTAATCTGGAATCTCGGCCTATAGACTATGAACTTGTCAAGGGGGGATAATGTCACCAGTATGGCATATTCGTTCGGCGTTTTGTCCAAATTAATGCTGTAACTATTTTTCCTGAACTTTCAACACACAGTAGCCCATAGTATTCCAGGAAGACAATGGTTATTTATTTATTATCACATTCGGCATTAAGCTTTTAGCTTGTCGCCACAATGTCGTTACGACGTATTTGTAATTAGAAGACTCATGGTTAGTTAAACGGATTATATGGCGAGGCGTACCGGATATCCAGGATGGTGTGCGTCCAAAGTTGAGCTATACGTTCATCATTGGCAAGGTGGCGTGCTGCTTCCAGGGCCTACTACACATGCAGAGGTTCCCGGGTTCGTTACGCAGACCGGTAGTCAATCCACACATTTGGTTTGCAGCCCAACTTACACTAAAGAAATAGAAAACCGTGATTTTCGGGTTTTTTTCTTGATCAGCTAATTATCCCTCTAGGATGATGTGCGAGGGATAAATATAAATTCGGATATTTTCGGATATACGGTTTTCTATTTCTTTCGTAATGAATGGTCAGCTTGGCTTCAAATCTTATATTCCAGCTTACACTGGGCCGACAGCCATCCAAATGAATCACAGGCAGTTTCATGACCGGTTCACTATTATTGGGACTACACTGCAAACCTTAGGAAATATTTCGTGAGTTCTTGCTGCCCCAGTCTTTTAGTAATAATCTTGTGAGGAACTTCAGCCCTTCTACTGTTAATCACAGCTTGCCAAGTGCTCATGTCAATGTGAGTGCTCTCGTCTCAGGGTTCGTACCCGGCACCATACTTCAGCACTAGTTACAATTTCCCTAGTCACCAAGTAAGTGGCTAATTGCCTCACCAGTGCCGCTTCCCAAACCAAGGAACCAAAAGCAACAATTGTTTATTCGCCAGAGGTCAGTTAGACAGGAGACAAACAAAGAAAATAACAATGGGGAATATGAGGTCCGGTGGATTGTTGCTTCTTGCTATTAGTTTAGTTAGTCTCTTGATGGCGTATGGCCAACATGGATAAAATATATTTCCGACAGTCAGAGGGTCATCTCTCTAGAGTGCCAAGCTCTTTGGCATTGAAGGGTTAAAGCTAGGTTGGTATTGCTTGTCGGTATCCTGAAATCTACGAGCGTGTTCCACCCTTCGAACAATAGTTACTATTAGTTACTATTTCCGTTCCGTCCTCACGAAAAGTTACTACGCTGACCGTTCCAACCTTGTCGGAATAGTAACTAATAGTTACTATTTGCTTACCATGCTCGGGAGCGTAGTAAGCGTAGTTATTACGCATCTCTGTAACGTGATTGGTCGGATTCGTCCCTGGCGTGAGATCCTGCTGGAAAATAGAAAAATCGTTCCAGCCTTGACGGCAAAAAGCCAGAATTCGTGACGTCATGCGTAGTTACTACGGTAAGTAGGGTGGAACACGCTCTATGTAATCCCAACCTCATCAAAGTTTCTAAACATTTATTTTAGGCGTTCAAACTCCGACCAGAAACTTCAGTCAGTTCGATAAAAATGTAACGGTTTATTTTCTGTCATGTGAATTAATCTTGTATGCCCTTTCGGCTGAATGAACAAATATTAATATCGTGGTGGGTAATCGGTGCTTGGGACGGGTAAATTTGTTATTTTACGATTTGCAATTTAGGTCTACTCAGTTCCAGTCTCAAAGAATTTTCGCAACTATGAAAAATGCCTCTAAAAACGAGAGTCTTCGAATCTTTACCGAAGAGGTCACTCTCACGGCATTCTCAGGATAATATTCCCCTTCATCCACCCAGTAAAGTAACAATGTATCTGTTACCACGGTCTAAAGTCGTTCTTGCAGTTATCGTGGTATCTGATACCACGGTCAAAAGGCGTTTTTGCAGTTATCGCGGTATCTGGCCAGTTATCGTGGTAACAGATATTCAGATACTACGGTCCGACCGTGGTAACTGGTCGTGGTATCTGAAAAGTCATCTCACTTTCATCAAATTTTGTCAGATTCATGAGAAAGAAGTTTAGCACTTAACGATGTAACTGGATGTCTGTTTATTCTTTTGGGATGACTTCGAAAAGTGCAATTTCGGCAATAGTCGTTTTTGCTGAGCACCGTGTATCAGATACTACGATAACTGCAAAAACGACTAATTGCAGATCCAGTTACCGTGGTAACAGATACTTTGGAATCAGCAACAAGACCAAAGGTTTCGATGGGATCCCAAAAATTCAATATCTGATCCAGACAACTGGGTCTTGTCTTAGCCAGACCCAGTCTTCGCCAGACTACTTGAACATTTTTACAATTAAAATTCAGAAACAGATTAAGGCCAAATAGACCTGAGAAAACCAAGTTCAGATTTGGATTCAGCATGTGTGTTTACCCCTATAAGTCATATCTGTTTTGACGAAAACTTCCTGCCACTTCTGCCAATCTCCCGGTTCCGGCCGAACTCCAGAACTACTTGTCCGGCGAAAAAAGAAAGCTCAAAGACGAAATCAGGGTATCTTCTTTCCCCAGTAATGAACATCTAATCAACTTCAAATAGAAATTTAGCTTATAACAAATTTTCCGATTCCAGCCGGATTCCGGTCGAACTATATGTCCGGGTAAAATACGATTGTCACACAGGGACTCAGCATCTCTTCTTACCCCTAAATCGCTTATCTAATCAACTAGAAATAAAACTTTGACTTCCAACAATTTTCCGGTTTTGGCCGGATTCCGGACGAACTACATGTCCGGGTAGAAACTTGTTTTCACATAAGTGTTCAGCATGTCTTCTTGCCCTAAATCGAACATCCAATCAACTCCAAATTAAACTTTTAATTTTGACAAACTTTCCGGCTTGGGCCGGATTCCGGTCGAAATACTTGTCCGTCGAGAAATAGTTTTCACCATCGTCTTCAGCATGTCTCCCTACCTCTAAATCGAACATTTAATCAACTTCAAATAAAACTTTTACTTTCAACAAACTTTCCGGTTTGGGCCGGATTCCGGGCGAAATACTTGTCCATCGAGGAAATAGTTTTCACCATCGTCTTCAGCATGTCTTCCTACCCCTAAATCGAACATCTAATCAATTTCAAATAAAACTTTTACTTTCAACAAACTTTCCGGTTTGGTCCGGATTCCGGACGAAATACTTGTCCGTCGAGAAAATAATTTTCACCATCGTCTTCAGCATGTCTTCCTACCTCTAAATCGAACATCTAATCAACTTCAAATAAAACTTTTACTTTCAACAAACTTTCCGGTTTTGGCCGGATTCCGGGCGAACTACTTGTCCGATGACAAAATGGTTTTCACCATCGTGTTCAGCATGTCTTCTTACCCCATAATCGACTATCACATTAGCTGTTTCAAAATATTTTATTTGTCCCTTAATTTCAATCCCCTCCCCCACCCCTAAATGTAGAGCTACAAAGCCCATCTACGAACTTGACTGGTCCGACGACCCAACGAACCTTCTCACCAAGTTTCATCAAATATCTCATTCCCTTCGAGAGTTATCGTGCTTACAGACGGACGGACGGACGGACAGACGGACAACTTTTGCGATGTCATAGGTATCCCTCCACTTACGTTTTGGGATCCCAAAAACACAACTAATAAGTCGAAGTTATCTCAGGACTCCGATCAGCTTGAACGGTTTCTCCCATTTGGAGAATATCAGTTTTGTCCGAAAACGTCTGTATTCCACGAAAGGATGTGCCTTACTTAAAAGGGGCTTAAATCCCACTGTTATAACCCCAACATGGAAACGGACCATTAGAAGACACAAGGTCCGATTTGTTTAATTAAACCATATCCCCCTGACACCTCAATTTCCCGGACTCGTCTTCGGACAATCTAGAGGTTATTCATCTTTGCGAAAGAGAGAGGGTGGGAAAAAAACGTAGTTATGGTCGAGAGACCTTTCGCTGGAGAATTTCAAAGGAAAATTTTACCCCTGGCCCAACTCGCAACAGTCCCAGATTCTCCTTCTAGATGTACACAATCTCTTTGACCAAAACTAATAGGTAAGACGAAGCTGTCGCTCGAATGGTTTACCAAAAATTCACTGGGGAGCTTTTCGCTAAGATTTCACAGGAGAAGTTTCCTAGCGCGGAAAACTGAATCAACTCCTGATTCTGAGCCTATGGCGTATTAATGAAATCAAGGATTAATGGGACGCCGAGAGTCCTGAAAGAAAGTTAGCCTAACACTCACCCGAGCAAAAAGAACGAGTGGGATACGCAACTTGACGATATAGTTTTGGACCGGCTGTTGTGTATGGAAAGTCAGTATGTGCGGATTTTGCTTCGCTTCTGTATGCGGATTGCAGACTTGTTGCCATGGCCCTTGGGCTTTTTTCCGTAATTACGTTATATTCTATTCTATTCTATCATGCAGGCTGGGCGAAGTGGATTTAAGCTGCTATGTTGGGAATAAGGCCGAAATACCTTGGGAGGGAGCGTGCTGTGGATGGTCTTTGCTCGAGCCCTGTGTGCGGAGACCCTGAGGAGAGTGTGGACCACTTCATGTCATATCGCCAGGAATTTAACGATTTAGGGTTGGAGTTCCATAGATGTACAGGTGACGGGGAGTGTCTAAATGGTCTGCTCAGTGGCAGTTTGGTATTATTAACAACCTGTCAGTGTTTGTCCAGGTTCGACTGAGACATAAGTCCCTTTTCGTTTAAAGTGTTTTAATTATGTAGTTATGTTTTCTTTGTTTTGTATTTCACAAAGCGTGTTTGCAGGCCCGTATCCAGGAATTTATTTCGGGGGGGGGGGGGGGAGGGTGCCTGTTGGTCGGACAAAAAAGTACAAAAACACATAGATCAGAGGGAAAAGCCTATAAAATGATTATTTGTGTATGTTTCGGGGGGGGGGGGGGTCACCAGAGAAGATTTCTTTGGCAAGTACAGTGACATTCGAGCAATCCCTAGTTTCCCCTGAACTACACTTTCGTGTTTCAGCCAATTGAGCCAAAACTAAGTTCCTCGCTTGTTCCAAGTGTTTATATTTCAGCGCCTCGCATGTATTACGTGTTCGAGTTACAGATCTAAAAGTTACAGATCATTTACAGTTACAGTTAACAGATCAGTTACAAGTTACAGATCGAGTTACAGATCATTCTAGTAAATAAAGACAAATACAAAAATATGAAACTTCGATCTTATTTTTGGGATTCCCAAACGTAAGTGGAGGGACATCTTTGACATCGCAAAAGTGTTCCGTCTGTCTGTCCGTCTGTGCGCACGATAACTCTCGAAGGGAAGGAGATATTTTGATGAAACATGGTGTGAGGATTTTTTGGGTCAAGAGTAAGGCCGAATCGTCGATGGACTTTGTAGCCCTATATCCAGAGGTGGGGGAGGGGTTTCAAATTAAGGGGCAAACATTTTTTTCTTGAAAGCTACTGAGATAGTTGATTTTTGGGGTAGGGAGAAATGCTGAATCCGAATATGGAAGTTATTTTCTCGCCGGACAAGTCGTTCACCCGTAATCTGGCGAAAACCGGACACAAAATTTGTCGAACTATTTTCGGCTATAGTAGTGGGATGCGCGTGGATGACGACATTCATTTGTTTATTCTATGGACGTCAGATCTAGTGTAACTGAAGGTCGAAGGGGTTGATTTATAATGTTCAAACGAGGATGTTGTTCAATGAGGATTCACTGGTAAAGTACAGGTCAAGTTCGTAGACGGGTCCTTCGCAGGGCCATATCAATAATACAAAAATAATCATATTTATAGGCTTTTCTCTCTGATCTATGTCTTTTTTGTACTTTTTCTGTCAGACCCGTGGGACCCCCCCCCCCCCCCCCCGAAATAAATTCCTGGATACAGGCCTGGTCCTTTCGTCTATCTTTAGAGGCAGAGGAGGGGTTTCGAACTTACGGTAAAAACATGTATGTTTTATAAGCTCAATCCATATCTGAACTTAGTGACAAATGTTTCATCACGAATTCGGCTGAAACTGGAAATTTGATTGAAGGTCAAAGTTGTTTCTGAAATCGATTACAGATACGGTATCGGGGCGAGTGAATGGCAAATACATGACCCAATTGTTTGAATCAAATGTTCAAAACCTATGGTCTTGTTTAGTTTGAAGTAGGCTAGGTAAGAGGTGATTACAGCTGGACAGAGAAACTAAGAGCAAGAAAGCAATTATTTGGGATAAGTGAATGAGTCACTTTAGTTCAAATGGCTACACGAGAGAAGCGTGATCATTCAATAGCGCTCTCGCTCAACGGCAGCAGGGGGTCTATTGCTAGTTGCATGTGCACCTTTCTAACAATCTGTGATATTCTGAACATTTTCGTTATCTAGGATTCACTTTTCAGTCTAACCTTCGGGATGATTTACAACATAGCCTATGCAAGAGAGCAAACGTTCTAGCGTTCAACGTGCAGCTGATACTGCTGCCAAGACGCGACTATTTCAGACCTATAGTATTTTGCACTTGGTATGATGACTAAGCCGCAGTCGGCCATGAAGAGTAAGGGTGCTACAACACTACATATCGTCGGTTCTTTCGGTGTCAGCGTATTTCCAGTGTTAGCTCTGCGTAAGTGTCGAATCACTGTTACACGTTTACTGAACTTCATCGGATAGCACAAGTGTCTCTAATATCACGACTTAAAATGTGTGATAATGAGCTTGCCTCTAACCCTATATTTTTGTGTCTACCGATTTGGCGGTTGCTAAAATGACAATTGTTAAATTTTTTTGTTTTTTTTCTTCTTTTCTGTTCCTTATGAAATTTATGCTGAAACAAAACTAATTGATTGATTGTTTGATATTCGTTGTCATAGATTTATTTTAGTGATGTTTCAGAAGAAGGGGTGCCCCCCCCCCTCCCCCACACGAAGGCGGTCAATTTTACTGAAATAAATCTGATTCGCAGTGAGCTTGGGCTGAAGGAAATTTTAGCTAGTTTTGTGCTCCCGCTACCAGAGGCGTCACGTCTGGGGGGGGGGGGGGGCCACCTTGTTCTCGGCCAGTCGGTAGAAAATAGCCGAGTCGGCGCGAAGCGCCTGCGATTTTTCGTAAAAACTGTCAATTTTTGTCTTGGCAATAGTCCATTTTTCGTAAGGACAGTCGGTTTTTCGTTGAAATCTTCGACTTTTTCTTAAATACAGTCAGTTTTTCATGAAATCGGTCGATTTTTCATTAAACAGGAATTTTTTTCTTAAAACAAGCGTTTCTTTATTAAAAAATAGCTGGAAAAAAATGACCAGCCAGTCGGTAAATACCTTGCCCCCTCCCCAACATTTTGGCTAGTAACGCCTCTGCCCGCTACTACTTACAACCCTGCTTTACTTTTTTTCTAATTACCTTTTTGGGAGATTTGTCGCTGATCTTTCTCCAGACGATTTCAGGGGGAGGGTGTCCGTTCACATGGCAGAAGAACAACACGGCACCCTGGTTCTTCACGTACTGATCGCGTGGCTTCTCGACGATCATCGGTGATCCTAAGAGGATGAAAGCATTTTTAGCATATTTTTCTCATGCGGTCAAAAACTTCATTCACTCTCGAGCCGTTTTTCCGCGGCATATTTGTATCCCGCACATTTCCGAATGTTCGCCCCGGAAACAGACGAATGTGTCGCATAGAGCGTGTTTCACCCTTCTAACAATAGTAACTATTAGTTAGTTACTATTTCCGTTCCAACCTTCTCGAGACAACCTCTGAACCAGTGTTTCAATCAAGCTAATCTCAGAGTGACCGACTCCGAAAATACATCCAAATACTAAGGGTTTTTGCGAGCTGGAACACAAAGCCGGAATCACTTTCCAACAGTTTTCGGGTTGCTTCCGAAAGTTGACGAGCTTTCCGTATCGGTTTTTGCGCTTTGGAAACCGAAGCAGCTTTCTTAGAAAGGAATTCGAGAAGGTTATGGAAAAGTAATACAGCGGGGGTGGAAATAAATTCAGGAATCGGATACTTTTGATGACTATCTCCCCTTGCCGATGCAAAATCTCCTACCTCTCCGGGTATCTAGCGGAAGAAAGGCAGAAAAAGGTGTCATAGCTGCTGCCAAAGATCGCGGTGATTGATGGTGATTGACACAGGACTTGAGTCGTTGAGTTTGAGTCGTACGGACACGCTTACTCCTTCTTCCTGAGGATCGGTGGCGTGTTTTGGACTTTGTCATATAGAGTATTTTCACAAATTTAGAGATGCGCTTCGCTCGCTGGAAAGCGATTTCGGAGGCTCACGAAAACCCGACCAATACGCTACATTCGACATGTGAATTATCATTCCAATCCCCCTATTTCCCAGAAAGGAAAATAGGTTTAGAAACCCGTAATGGCTGAGCTAAAGAACAATGAGTCATACGGGTCATGGCAATGACGGTATCATACTAAGAACAGATAAGCAGATCTTAAGTCTACAATACCCTACTGTTGAAAAACCCTATGGTATGCGCAACTTCACTTTGGTGTCTGGCAGATTTGTAATACCTGTACTGTTACACAGTACAAGGTCTAAAAGCCCATGTACCATTTACAATACAAAATCCGTCACCTGAAACGTTTAATTCAGATTTCTCTGTCGTCTCAAGTGCCATATTTGTGTGTCCCAGGTTACCTCCTTTACAACCCCCCCCCCCCCCCCGACAGAGGTGCCAAGGGCCAAAACGTTTCTCCCCGCCGATCATCAAGGTAGGTTTACTGAAATGGCGCAACTGCCCCCCCCCCCCTCCCCCCATCTACATTTCCAGACTGGACTTTCAAAAGTTGTCAACTAAAAACGGCATTCGCGCTTTTAAGCATATTTATTTACATCTCTGAGTCTCAAGTGCTTTCTCGTGAAAACACTTACCTCCCCTTCAGGCCCCGCCCCAATCTGCATTTCCAGATTGGATTCCGGACGCAGAAAGTACATGAAACGCTCATGCAAAGTAGCCGGGGAATCTGTTTCTTCGGGACATTGCCGCTGGCTTGGACGTTTCCTTCTCCGAAGATTAGCCTCGGGTATTCTGCTAGGATTCAAGCCTAGCGTCAAGGATTTTCTCCAGACGGGAATAAACTTGGAAGCAAAGTTACAATCTAGAGAAATTAGGAACACCCCCTGACGTTTACTTACTGGTCATATACTGTACAAAATCGATCACGCTGTTCAGCAGTCCTGCGGGAGCAAAAAGAACCTATCAGGGGTAATAACAAACAAAATTTGGACACTCCTGATAATTCCATCTTTGACTCTGTACACTTAACTAATCCGTCCAGAATCAGCACGAATGACTCGTGCCCTCGGAACTCGTTAAAGGACACCTGAACAATGAGACCACACTTGAACACACCAGGGAGAATGCATTTACAGACATGGCCACGAAGAGCATTCTTCTCCTGAGCGTGACGTTTTCAAAATAGGGATGTTCGTGTTCTGCAGGTATGCACATGCAGACTCCAAGACAAAAAGAGCAATACATTCAAATCTTGTACAGCACTGGCTGGGTCGTATTGGAATTTCTTCTAGATGTACGTTTGGGCTGAACTGGTTAAAAAATATTCCAGAAGAAAGGTTGATCGGAGAAATTTGTTTATTTCTAAAATTGTTCGGTACTGAAATAAGGACAGATGCAAAATGCAGCAATAATCATAGCTTGGAAACACTATTTCGTATTTGGATTGGGTTTTCTGCAGGCAATGTTAACGGAAGTCATACAGATAGGAATGATACTTGGTACTCTTCATTCAGGTGTCCTTTAAGGGCAGACTACTGAGATACATCTTCCATACAATGACGTTACGAGGTCAGACTACTGAAACAGTATTCATTTCACTGGGAGCTGTTCTAAATTCCAATATAATGATTTCAATAACAAATTTCAGGGACCCGGGTTCTGAGTCACCCTGGTTTATGACTTGAGTTACACTGTGAAAAAAAATCTTGCAGTATTTGCTACTGGGATTAATCTTGTCTTTATTGAGATAAGATTAATCCCAGTAGCAAATACTACATCCTTATTCGGAGAGACTTCTTACAGTGGACAGGACATTCGACCCAAACGCGAGCTCCTGCTCAGCCGGGCGCACACACTGCAAACCGTGAGGTAACAAATGACTCCTAGCCAGAACCTATTCCCGACCATACAGCAAAACTGAGCAGATTGTTTCGTCTCCACTTCTCAGCCTCACGACTCAAGAATTGTGGATGGCTCAGTTTCATCCCCCATCAAGAGGTAGTGCATTGCTCATTTGTATACGGTGTGGACACAGTTTCGGTAAAAGGTAAAGAGTCAATTTATTACCTCAAGATGTGGCAATGTCATCGGCAGCTCTTCTTTTTTCTTGACGAACCTACTCAACAAGACCAAAGGTTTCGATGGGATCCCAAAAATTCAATATCTGATCCAGACAACTGGGTCTTGTCTTAGCCAGATCCAGTCTTCGCCAGACTCCTTGAACATTTTTACAATTAAAATTCAGAAACAGATTAAGGCCAAATAGCTAATCACCAGAGAAAACCAGGTTCAGATTTGGATTCAGCATGTGTGTTTACCCCTATAAGTCATATCTGTTTTGACGAAAACTTCCTGCCACTTCTGCCAATTTCCCGGTTCCGGCCGAACTCCAGAACTACTTGTCCGGCGAAAAAAGAAAGCTCAAAGACGAAATCAGGGTATCTTCTTTCCCCAGTAATGAACATCTAATCAACTTCAAATAGAAACTAGACCTACGTTGCCCGGGCAACGTGAAGTGTTGCGGCAACCTTTGTCCGGCTTCGCCGACTAAAGTGTTGCGAGAGCAAAACTTTGGTTTTGTTTCTTCGCTGTCGGTTAAATGCTGAAATTGTCAACTTATCGAAGCTTTTAAAACGGTATGTTCTAAAAAGAATAATCACATAATCAAAAGCTGTTCTTTAGCGTTGTAAAACCAACAACAAAACAATATCGGAAGAAGGCTATCAGTAACGTTTCAGGATTAAAATACCATAGATGACACTATTAATTATTACACATCTACCTTATTGTTTTACATTACCGTATCGTTTGTACCCGTTGCGTAAACAGTTAATCCTAGGTTATAGCGATAGACCATCGATACAAACTTTCTTACTGTCATATTTACAGAAATCGAATAGAATGTGCACCAATTTTCAAAAATTTCTAGCCCCTCGTGAACCGATCTTACTTACAAGTCCGTCTCCCGTGATTGACATCAAATTCACCGGAAACAAATAATGGATACACCAGCTATCAAAAGTTGCAAACCCCTCATCGCTGAAGATGATTATAGCATAAAAGCCGATTATTACTTACAAGTCCCATGCATGTCTTACAATTGGGAACAAAATTGTTCTTACCATCGAATACATATCCTGAGACAAATAACAGGTATACCAACTAGCAAAAGCTTTAAACTCCTCGTTGCTGAAGATGATTATGAGCTAACAGTCGACTGTTGGTTACAGTCGACTGTTGCTTACAAGTCCCTTACATGTCTCATAACTGGTATCGCCTATTTTTGGTTTCAGTGTGTACCTTACTCCTGAAGTTGTCAACCCCTTGAAACTTTCAAACTGGTTTATCTCATGAAGGATTTTTGTTCAAAAAAATGGATGGCATATATTTTGATCAGCTCTTCAAGGGCTATCGATTGCCCTAACCACAACAAAAGCATATCGGAAAAAGGGACTAAATTGACTTTGCAGTCAGTTGAACTTTATCCTTTTCAATCGTAGACATCGTGACGGATGAAAACTTGGAATAATATCCTATATAATCTAGTTGGTATTATAAAGCTATCTGTAACTTTTTAGGATTAAAATACCATAGATGACACTATTAATTATTACGAAACTCCCTTGTTTTACATTACAGTATCGTTTGTACCCGTTGCGTTAACAGTAAATCCTAGGTTACAGCGATAGACCAACGATACAAACTTTCTTACCGTCAGATTTATATAAATCGAATACAATGTGCAACAATTTGAACAAATTTCTAGCCCCTCGTGCACCGATTCTACTGACAAGTCCATTTCCCGTGATAGACATCAAGTTCACCGGATAAAAATAATGGGTACACCGACTAGCAAAAGTTGCAAACCCCTCATCGCTGAAGATTTGTGTAGCATAACAGCCGATTATTACTTACAAGTCCCTTGCATGTTTTACATTTGGGAACCAAATTGTTCATCAAATGACAGGTACGCCAACTAGCGAGAGCTGCAAACCCCTCATTGCCGAAGATGATTATGAGCTAACAGTCGCCTGTCGCGTACAAGTCCCCTAAATGTCTCACAACTGGTATCGCCTATTTTTGGTTTCAGTGTGTACCTTACTACTGAAGTTGTCAACCCCTTGAAACTTTCAAACTGGTATATCTCATAAAGGAATTTTTTTTACCAAAAAATGGATGTCATATACTTTGATCAGCTCATTAGCGGCTATCGATTGCCGTCGAAGTTGAACTTTATCCTTTTCAATCGTAGATATCGTGACGGATGAAAACTTGGAACAATATCTTATATAATCTAGTTGATATTATAAAGCTATCCGTAACTTTTCAGGATTAAAATACCATAGATGACACTATTAATTATTACAAAATTACCTTATTGTTTTACATTACCGTATCGTTTGTACCCGTTGCGTAAACACTTAATCCTAGGTTATAGCGATAGACCATCGATACAAACTTTCTTACTGTCATATGTACAGAAATCGAATACAATGTGCACCAATTTTCAAAAATTTCTAGCCCCTCGTGAACCGATTCTTACTTACAAGTCCCTCTCCCGTGATTGACATCAAATTCACCGGAAACAAATAATGGATATACCAGCTATCAAAAGTTGCAAGCCCCTCTTCGCTGAAGATGATTATAGCATAAGCTTTTTAAACGGGATGTTCTAAAAAAATTAATCACATGATCAAAAGGTATTCTTCAGCGTTGTAGAGACAACAACACAATAATATAGGAAGAAGGGACTAAATTAACTTTGCAGTCAGTTGTACTTTATCCTTTTCAATCGTAGACATCGTGACGGATGAAAACTTGGAACAATATCTTATATAATCTAGTTGGTAATAGAAAGCTATCCGTAACTTTTCAGGATTAAAATACCATCGATGACACTATTAATTATTATGAAACTACCTCATTGCTTTACATTTTCGTTTGTATCCGTTTTGTAAACAGTTAATCCTCGGTTACATTGATAGACCATCGACACAAACTTTCTTACCGTCAGATTTATAGAAATCGAATACAATGTGCACCCATTTGCAGAAATTCCTAGCCCCTCGTGAACCGATTCCTACTTACCAAGTCCCTCTCCCGTGATATACATTAAGTTAACCGGAAACAAATAATGGGTACACCAGCTAGCAAAAGCTGCAAACCCATCATCGCAGAAGATGATTGTAGCATAACAGCCGATTATTACTTACAAGTCCCTTGCATATCTTACCATTGGGAACCAAATTGTTCTTACCATCGAATTCACCGGAAACAAATAACAGGTATACCAACTAGCAAAAGCTGCAAACCCCTCATTACCGAAGATGATTATGGGCTAACAGTCGACTGTTGCTTACAAGTCCCCTATATGTATCATAACTGGTATCGCCTATTTTTGGTTTCAATGTACCTTACTATGAAGTTGTCAACCCCTTTGAAATTTTCAAACTGGTGTATCTCATGAAGGAATTTTTGTACCAAAAAATGGATGACATATACTTTGATCAGCTCATCAATGGCTATCGATTGCCGTCGAAAAAAAAATTCTACCTGTCTTAGTTCAAAAGTTGACTTTTTTGCCGTAGGCCAACTTTCTAACGTCACGACTTAGAAAAGAGCAAAGGATAAGCTCTAGTTTCTTTAGCAATGAGAGAACTTTTAAAGTTTAAGAGGCACATCTGATACCGTTACTCTACCACAAACCAAAGTGCAAAAAAAAAAAATTATAAACTCAGCTGAAATCGTCGCAGACATGGACAGAAACAATAGATGGCAGCACTTTCGGACCCGTGGGAAAAAGCCACTTTTTTGTCTCTGTAGATTTTTCTATTTATCACTCAAAGAAGATATGTTGGCTATGGGGCCGGGTAACTGCCGCATATATTTAACACTTATAGATTTTAGTCCATCTTCAATTTGAAACTGGTGCCTGCCTGCTTGCGTGCTAGAACGGAGCTTTCCACTCGAAAGCAGAAACATCTTTTGATGAAACGAAAGGTTCGCTACACAACTTCAGATAGTCCTCTCTGACATAGGCTATACAACTCCACTTCACTTCGCAAACCGTAGGCTCTGGCTCGATGACAAGCAAAAACCATCCTTATTGGCCCCAGGCAAGAGTTCTACGGAGCTTTCCAAAACGTAATGTCATATTCATCAATCCGGCCTAAGGTCCACACTTTCCGTAAAAACCGCACAGGTTAGACCCTTCTCAGTTACCAGGAATAAAATGAAATCGGAGTCATAGGAAAAAAAAAAAAAAAAAAAAAAAAAAACGAGGACAAAACCAAAGTGTTGCTCTCGCAACACAATTTAGCTTATAACAAATTTTCCGATTCCAGCCGGATTCCGGTCGAACTATATGTCCGGGTAAAATACGATTGTCACACAGGGACTCAGCATCTCTTCTTACCCCTAAATCGCTTATCTAATCAACTAGAAATAAAACTTTGACTTCCAACAGTTTTCCGGTTTTGGCTGGATTCCGGACGAACTACATGTCCGGGTAGAAACTTGTTTTCACATAAGTGTTCAGCATGTCTTCTTGCCCTAAATCGACCATCTAATCATCTACAAATAAAACTTTTAATTTTGACAAACTTTCCGGTTTGGGCCGGATTCCGGTCGAAATATTTGTCCGTCGAGAAAATAGTTTTCACCATCGTCTTCAGCATGTCTCCCTACCTCTAAATCGAACATTTACTCAACTTCAAATAAAACTTTTACTTTCAACAAACTTTCCGGTTTGGGCCGGATTCCGGGCGAAATACTTGTCCATCGAGAAAATAGTTTTCACCATCGTCTTCAGCATGTCTTCCTACCCCTAAATCGAACATCTAATCAATTTCAAATAAAACTTTTACTTTCAACAAACTTTCCGGTTTGGGCCGGATTCCGGGCGAAATACTTGTCCGTCGAGAAAATAATTTTCACCATCGTCTTCAGCATGTCTTCCTACTCCTAAATCTAATATCTAATCAACTTCAAATAAAACTTTTTCTTTCAACAAACTTTCCGGTTTTGGCCGGATTCCGGGCGAACTAATTGTCCGATGACAAAATGGTTTTCACCATCGTGTTCAGCATGTCTTCTTACCCCATAATCGACTATCACATTAGCTGTTTCAAAACATTTTGTTTGTCCCTTAATTTGAATCCCCTCCCCCACCCCTAAATGTAGAGCTACAAAGCCCATCTACGAACTTGACTGGTCCAACGACCCAACGAACCCTCACACCAAGTTTCATCAAAATATCTCATTCTCTTCGAGAGTTATCGTGCTTACAGACGGACGGACAGACGGACGGACGGACGGACGGACAACTTTTGCGATGTCATAGGTATCCCTCCACTTACGTTTTGGGATCCCAAAAACTTGAGACAAGAGAACAGATCATCCGTCGTTCATCTAGCGCATGGAACCTAGACATCAAAATCAATACTAAAGGCTTCGGTGGGATCCTAAGCCTGGATATTTTGTTTTCTTCTTGGATTTACTTAGACAGGCCTGTTTTGGAGCTGACATTTCTGCCGTACTACGGGACAGTTCCTCCATATAGCAGAAATGAAGGGGATTCCAGAATCTCAATGACGGGTTCTCTGAAAATTCTAATGTTTATAAATGTTTGAGTATATAATGTATATAAAGATCCGATTGAGGCTGCTCAATAGCGTCGTGCTCGATTTCTGGAATCCCTCGGACCTCTAAACAGCCTCTATCCAGCATTTAAACAATAGTTTAATAAATAATGTTGTTTTTTTTTTTAATTACGTATTGCCAAGTAAACGTATTGCCAAGTCAAAAATTGTATCTTGTGTGTTGTTCATTGTTCCTTTTCTTTATTTTTCTGTTCTTATAATCCATCAGTGACATTTTATGTAAAGATGGGAAATAAACATATTCATTCATTCATTCATATCTAACCGTCTTTTGGCATGATAACTGTAGAGATACTTCGATAAGACGTGAGGGTTCTTTAGGTCAAAATACGGGTATGTTACTCAGATAGGCTATATAGCCTCGTATGTTATTCGTCAAACTGGCTGACATGCTAAATCCAATTTGTGTTTATTTTTCCAGATTAACCCTGGGCCACAAAGGGGAAACTGAAAATAGCAATTGTAAAGTTGCGTGTTTTTTGTATGTAGTTTCGGCATAGTTTCGCTTAAAAACCATTTTATTTGTGCATTCCACTTGCTGTATTTCGAACCTGAAACTACTGATCTCAAACTACAAACTACCTCGCAGAAGTAGTTTGGCGTAGTTTGACTTTTCGGAAACAAGAACTCAGTAAAACACAAATAAGACAAAACAAGAGCCAAACTACAACCTTTGACGAAACAGAAGTGACCCAAAAAAACACAACTTAAGTCGTCTTATAGCCTACGTTGTAACAATGAAGACACGACAAAATAAATACGCGCAATACGGCGCCAAACTGATACAGCTGATGAAGCCCCGTCCAAACGTAGTTCGTATTCTTCTGCGGGGTTCTACTGCGATATAGCTGTTTTGTTTGTAGAGGTAACAAATAATGATGTTCTTTGTAGCTCCTCCTCCGCTCGTTTGCATCAGGTAGGGTATCAGAATATATTCGACTTCGCATGGTCGTATGACGGAGACAGGGAGACGGGGTTCTTCATTATTTGTTCATGACACAACTAATCACAGGTTTCAGTATATTTCGTATAGGACCTAAAAAGAAACCAAGTCCACGCTTCAGGATAGACACCCCAACGTGCTTTCATATCCTTAATCCGACGCCAAGCCTGTGAAAAAGAACACCACAGCCCATAATGAAAATGTCATCTGGGACTATAATCCCGGTTGCAGTCTCAGTGCTTGAAAAAATAAACATGCGGGAGTTTTTTCCCGATGATGGTAGGGACGAAGCCCAGCCATGCGATATGATTTCTAAGGCCAGTGGGGAGAAATTGCTTTTCTCTGTTGTCAAATTGGCCCTCGATTGCTTTGCCAGTCGCGCGTGGCCAGAATTTCAAATCATCCGCTGAAAAGAGGCATCTCGGAGAGTCGGGGGAGAGACGAAAAGGACGTTTTAATGGGATGATCTGCGTGACAAGACTCGGAAAGTTTCGCGAAGCCTATGCAAACCGGCGACGGAATCAAATAAAAAGTGTCCAAAACTGAGGGATTCGAGACGAATGCGTACTCAGTAACAGATTTACTGACAAAGAAAGCCTAAATTAAGCCTCACAATCTTTACAGTCGCAAGCACAGACGACCTCACTCTTAATTTTCAGTTTAGTCTTAGTCGAACCGCGCAGTCACAGATCATGAGTCTTTGTCCAAAACTTAAGCTCAACTACGCCAACTAACAGTAAGGTCGGACTAGGGCCTAGGGAGACAATGTGGTTGGAGAAAAAAGGGGTGCGGCCCGATACAAGCTTCCTTGAGGAGTCCCAAAAAGGCCCTTGAATAGGCACGATTATACAGCAGCGACGGGTGCGCCAACTGAAACCCATTAAAGTAGACATTTAGGTGGAAGTTGGAACAGAACCAAGAACTGAAGGGAACCGTGAGCAACGGACCCAATCTGAACCAACGACCCAAAAATGGTCAAACGAACATCAGGTTATTACGACAAGACACCACTGTCTTAAACTCTTCATATATGCCTGTTTCAATGGCCTTCTGCAGTACTCTGACTGTTCTACTTTTTTTTTTCGGTTCAGCCAATCAGAGAAGATCTTTGGACGCCATCTAGGGTATCATTGGCGAGTCAACGTGCGTTGTTTCGTAAGATGCAGACAGGCGTTTAAATTGCTTGTGTCACCAAGTCAGAACAATCAAATATTCAACAAACCAAAACTTTTCCCCATAAAGTATCAAGCGTGACGACAGATAATAGTAAACGCGACCCCACGCTAACGCCTCCATATTCAACAGAAGGAACTGAAACCAAAATTTGTTCCGCATTAAATATCGATGAGAAGGCTGATAATCGGTACTTGGGATCCTACGCTAACTGCTCCTTCAATCACCTTACACCTTTCACGAGAAACAAAACTAGTCAAAAGCCTTTTGATGCGATCCGAGAAACTTCGCAACAAGTATGATCAAATATATCAACTGTTTCAAAGTTATAGCAATAAATTGCACGAAGCTGAATATATACCTCCATCAGAATGATACTACCCCTTCTCCAAATACACTCCTATTGTCCAAAACCCCTACTTATCAGGAGAGCCATCTGACGATCGACACTAGTTTCGACAATAGTTTCACCGTGTAGTAAAAGACAGATCAGGGCACCTAGCCTCGGCCTATTCTGGTTGCAAGATTGTTTCCGCACAAAATTTCGCACAAGATAGCATAGGCTACTAATCCAGTTTTGCCGTTTCTCGACATACAATAGTTTCAATAGTTCTCGAGATAGGATAGTTTCAACCGAAGCGTATTTGGAGACGGGATAAAAATCGAGCGAGATTTACGCTTCCATAAGGTAAATTCCGGAAGCAGCGCAGCCTACTCCCCAAGAAAATCAGGAATAATAAGTAATCCTTCAGCCCAAACTGACAACCAATCATATTTGACGGCATATTGCGGTATCAAAGGTAAGAATGTATAGTTTCAAATATCCTCAGCATTCACTCCTTCGGAAAAGTAGAATAACGTGAAGAAATGAAAGCCAAAAACAATAGAGAAGACTTTTTTCCCGCAAGACAATAATACCCAGGCAATAAATTCCCATCAGCTAATGAAAATGAGAGCATGCAACAGCCATTCCACCCATATCTGGAAAACAATGCAGTAATCCACAATTTGCTACTATAAGTTAGAAGAAAAAACCACGCTACACTAAACACGTTGCTCTTGACACAATACAAGCCTGAAGTCATGCTTCCAGTTTGGAATCGGGTTCTCTAACTTAATTACTTCTGTCTAGAATGGAGCTTTAGTTAAGATATACATTCCGACAAATAACTTGTCACGCATCTTTCTCCAATACTTCAGATCATGGCGGATAAAATTCAGGTGCCTAAAACATACTGAAAGTGCGAACACAGTATCAGGGTAGGGTGCTCCCGGGCTGAAATTTCTGCCCAGACTTTCGTCACCACCATCACTTCCATACGGAAAAGTTGAGCAACCTAATGATGAAAGTGACAAAAATTCGGTCGGGAAACCCTTGTCGCGTGTTAGCACTGTAGGAGATCTTAGGGTCACAGAAAACTAGGTTCCATCTAGCGAGCGACTGGAAACTAAGAAAACAGTCCTTAGGCTACTCAGCTTAAAGACATATCTCCAAACCTTGACTTATTAAGGCTAATCCAGTCTTCACCTTTTGCTTAATGTCCACAACATTCAAAACTCAAAACCAGACACAATTTCTTGAATCGAACATTTCTTTCCTACAGACCAATCCATTCCGAGCAATATGGAATATAAAAATGAAATACCTCATCCAAATATTCCCAAGTATTAAATAACTGAAAATTGATTTCCGACAATAAAAAATTTACCACTGCCATTTACTCAAAAATTCCGGTCCGGATTTAAAATGGGACGCCTGAGACACGAGGTCTTTCTATCTATCAAGTTTCATTCAGATCTGATCACCCAGTCGTAAGTAAAAAATTCCTATTTTTTCCAGATTCCCCCTCCCTCGACTCCCCCTCCCTCCACTACCCCCCCCCCCCCAGATGCTCGGATCGGGGAAAGGAAATGGTTATCTCAGACTTAATCATTCGGGGTCCCTGATATGCCTGCCAAGTTTCATCGTCCTAGCTTATGTGGAAGTGCCGGAACTAGCAAAACCTGGACAGACCGACCAACGGACGGACTGAAATTGCGATTGCTATATGGCACTTGGCCGAAGGGCAAGTGCCATAAGAACCTACTAGAGTTCCTAACTATGTTTGGATTCCCTTGTTAAATACAGGATCACTTGGTGTTTCCATCATGTTTTCAATCTAATAACGATCTCAAACTTTGAATGTCCCTGTGATACGTTACAGATGTCCAAATCTTGATAATATTCCCAGATTAGTAAAATACAATAACAAATCCAATACTTGAGCTGAGACATATTTCCGTCATGGCAGATCAACTTACTAAAAATTCTGATTTCTTGTTCAAAATACTCTTACCCCCTT
This sequence comes from Branchinecta lynchi, assembly GCA_023053575.1. NCBI lineage: Eukaryota > Metazoa > Arthropoda > Branchiopoda > Anostraca > Branchinectidae > Branchinecta > Branchinecta lynchi. Next base: position 12,221,070 of record JAKZAP010000011.1, on the reverse strand, counting down.
GGCTACTTAAAAGTCTTGAACCTGATTGGCTGGTTTTCATCTTTTTGTATACCTCAACAGCAACATCATCACCAGCACCATCTGCTTTCAAATTACGTACGGCACATGTACGGAATTAAAAACAGACGCTAACAGAGTGTGATCCTGTACTTCTCTTGTCTTCCTAGCAGTGCTAAGTCTATGATCCTCGGGAGGAAGCTCCCATGCAATCCCTAGATGGAGTTATTTCAGACGATGTGATTGGTCTTCCTAAATCTTTGGCCGAGTTTTCGGTGCCTATGGGCCTGAGATCTTGATGCATTGCGTTATGGGAAGGTTTCGACCTCTTATATATTTATATATCCATGTAGTCTCAAATATAAGCATAGTGTTGATGTTTGATATGTTTCTGGGATCCCAGTGGAGGGATACCTATGACATCGCAAAAGTTGTCCGTCTGTCCGTCCGTCTGTTAGCACGATAACTCTCGAAGGGGTTGAGATATTTTGATCAACCTTTTTTCTTTAAAGCTAATCAAATAGTTGATTTAGAGGTAAGGAGACATGCTGAATCCGAATATGAAATTTATTTTCTGTCTGGACACCCGGAAATCCGGCGAAAACCGGAAAATTTGTGAAAAAATCTTAAGTTGATAGAGGTTAATTTAAGAGGCAAGGCGACATGCTGAGTTCGAATATGAAACTTATTTTCTTGCCGGACAATTAGTTCGGCCGGAATCCAGTCAAAACCAGAGAGTTTGTTTAAAGTAAAAGTCTTAGTTAAGTTTTATAAGATGTTGGATTTTCGGGTAAGAAGACACACTGAATCCGTATATGATAATCACTTTCTCAGCGGACCTATTGATCGCTGGGAACCCGGCTGAAACCGGAAAATTTGTTAAAAGTAGAAGTTTAATCTGAAGTTGATTCAATGTAGGCTCAAGAAGACATGCTGAATTCGTTTTTGAGCTTTAGCTTTTTGCCAGAAAAGTAGTTTGTCGGAATCCGCCCGGAACCGGAATTTGGGCAGAATAAGGAAGGAAAGAGATATACGACGTAGACTATAGGGTAAACCCGAATCAATATCTGAATATTTGACAGCGTAAAATGGGTATCTCAATATATCTTAACTTCGTGAAATTCAGCTGGCGTATCCATTTTGCACTGTCAAATACGAACTTGGTCTTCTCCGATTGTTACCATTTGCCTTAATCTGTTTTTAAATTTAAAAACTTAAAAATGTTTAAGAAGTCTGTTGAAGACCAAATATCTACAAGACGTCTGGAGCAACAATTAAGATTTTGGGATCCCATCGAAACCTTTGGTCTTGTTTCTTGTTGATTTTTATGTGATGGCCCTGGTTCGCTTTTATATATTCAAATTTGTCGATGTATTTACAGGCTAGACATGATCTGTGATCTCTATCATCGAACATGCGATTCAAAAGCAACGGTTGACAGACACATAAACATCAACATAACAAATACTAATTTATTTATCGAATCCCGTTGTATGGGGTTGTAAACGGCCTTGATAAACTTGCCTTCGGCAAGTCACTGCTCCTATGGCCCACTTGTATCAATTATTGTTGTGGTCTGCGAACTGAGTTCACAAGCCCCTTGTAGCTCAGTGGTAAGCAGTGGCCTGGAAAGCCGAAAGTCGTCGGTTCAAATCTTGCCTGGGTAGCACTTTTGTCTTTCAGTCCACTACTTAAAACGGTGGATCGGCCCTCAGACTAACGACATAACGTGCAACAAAGGTAACTGATATGACGCCATTAACTCTAAAATCGTAGCTTCAATCGCCGACCAGTGTTTTCCGAGTTTGAAATTAATATTTTCCGAGTAACAAAAGGTGATTTACCAAAATAACAAATTTCCCATTGCTCTGCATTCAAAAACTGTTTATTACGTTCATGGAAGGAATTTAGGAATCCTAGTATCTTCAAATCAGGCAGAATCAGTAGGGGACGTGCAAGTATTGAGGCGATGGGGGGTAGAGACTCTTAAATCATCAACCGGCCTATGCAGTTTCCTTACAGTTTGTTTTCCTAGTCCTTAATTTGTTTTCATGGAGAGGCTCAGCGATATAGGGCCCTGCACTGACCATGAGAATTGCGTTTTACAGAAGAAAAAGAAAATCAGTTCAATAAGTTCATTTTATATTTTAGGTTTCTTTATCATGTTTACCCTTGAATAAGTTTCGTCTTTACGTAAAAAAATCATGACCAAGTTAATTAGCCTATATGTATTTTTTCCACAAGTTCGCTTTTCCAACTTGAGCGGCTTTGAGTCTTAAGAGGACCCTTGCCAAGAAGGGCTGAAATATAGCTCCAATATAATTCAGCTGACCTATCCGTTTTGCAATATCAAATATAACTAAGTTAATTTTTACTTGGCTTCTTGCTAAGCTAAGTTACGCTATGCGTTCATACAACGTTCAATCCAGACATTCTCCTCGCCTAGACATCATCCACAGCGTAACACACTTTCCTAGCCCCTTTAAAGACCCTTGAAGTCCAGCCAGTTCAGCTAAACAATACACTGGTATTTACCCGCCTTCGCAGCTACTCCGACATACGCCGTCGTCCCATATACTGACCACTTCACAACACGTCCCTAAAAACCAATAAGCCCCAGACTTACAAAAAAGGCCCTCACCCCTCCCTCAGAAGATCCTTGAACACACTTATTACCGAGCGAGGCATTCAATAAACCTTGCCTCCGGCAATTTTCCTTTTCACGCCACTAAAGCCTTCGAAAGGGCTTAAGAGGGCCAGAAAAACATGCCCCTGCTTTAATAACTTTCTGAAGCGAAAGAAGAGCAAGACACCTAATGCCATCAAATGACCCCCAAGGGTCAAAATTCTTGGCTGTACAAAAGCAATGAGGCTCTGGATGATGTTGACCTCCCAAGCATATTGCTTTTATTATTACCATAAGCCTACTATTCGGAACTTATTGGTCGGCGATTGTAACACAAAATAGATAAACTCGCAAAAGAAGAACAATAAACTAGTGGGATACTCATAACTCTCGAACTTTGTAATTCACCAAAAACCTGTCGTGGCTTTATTATCCCTCCCAAACCCATATACTAGACAAACAAAAATTCGTTGCGATCGCGGGATGATTCCGTGCTGCGGTTCGGAAGTAAGCTACATGGCTTGGGGCCATCAGAATAGCTCCCAGTAAGAAAATCGAACAGAAAAACTTTTGTTTCATTAATTTTTTTGGAATTTTCAGATTATTTACGCTCCAAAATCCGTCCTATTCTCAAGAAGGAAATGTGCGCCACACTAGGCTCAATTGATTTCATCAAACACAAACTGAAAATGAGCCACCAAAGGATGGACCCGTTGCGCCCAGGCCTTATCGGGGTATTGACTATACTTAAGCCGATTATCTACGGCCCGTGATGTTTTCATGACGTCATGAAAGAAATAGGAACATTCAGATTAACGCTGCAGAATATAAATTGGTATCTATATATATCGAGCAAAGCGGCCGGCCGGGTATCCCAAAACGTAAGTGGAGGGATACCTATGACATCGCAAAAGTTGTCCGTCTGTCCGTCCGTCCGTCTGTCAGCACGATAACTCTCGAAGGGAATGAGATATTTTCATGAAACTTGGTGTGAGGATTCTTAGTTTCAAGAGTAAGATTAAGTTCGTAGATGGGCTCTGTAGCCCCACATTTAGGGGTGGGGGAGGGGGTTTAAATTAAGGGGCAAGCAAAATATTTTTAAACAGCTAATGTGATAGTTGATTGAATATGATGATATGATGATAATGATGATAGAAAAAGTTATTAGTTTAGCAGAAAGTCGGTAGGATATTAAGTTAAGAATGTGAGGTTGTTTGTTATTTGAGATTGTTATTTGTTTTGTTTTTCTGTATATGGCTTAATTGCTTTCAAATACAGATATATATATATAGGTATGGGGTAAGAAGACATGCTGAACACGATGGTGAAAATCGTTTTTTCGCCAGACAAGTAGTTAGCCCGGAATCCGGCCAACACCGGGAAGTTTGTTAATAGAAAAAGTTTTATTTGAAGTTGATTAGATGTTTGATTTAGGGAAAGAAAGACATGGTGAACACGATTATGAAAACCATTTTCTTTGCTGGACAAGCAGTTAGTCCGAAATCCGGATAAAACCGGAAAATTTGTTAAAGCAAAAGTTTTGTTTGAAGTTGATTAGATGTTCGGTTTAGGTGTAGAAAGACATGCTGAACACGATTATTAAGACAATTTTCTCGCCGGATAGGTAGTTCGCCCGGAATCCGGCCAAATCCAGAAAATGTGTTAAAAGCAAAAGTCTTGTTTGTAGTTGATTAGATTCAGATTTAGGGTAAGAAGAGATGCTGAATTCGTATATGACAATTGCTTTTTGGGATCCAAAAACGTAAGTGGAGGGACACCTATGACATCGCAAAAGTTGTCCGTCTGTCCGTCCGTCTGTCAGCACGATAACTCCCGAAGGGAATGAGATATCAATCGAGTCAAGGGAAAGGTCGAGTTCGAAGATGGGCCCGATAACTGCATATTTAGGTGAGGGGGAGGGGTTTCTATTAGGGGCGAAACAAATATTTTTCAAAAGCTAATGAGATAGTTGATTACGGGGTAAGACGACATGATGAACACGAATATGAAAACCATTTTCTCGCCGGACAAGTAGTTCACCCGGAATCTTGCTAAAACCGGAAAGTTTGTTAAAAGTAAAAGTTTTATCTGAAGTTGATTAGATACCCGATTTAGGGGTAAGGAGGCATGCTGAATCCAAATATGAAATGATTTTCTTGTCGGACAACTAGATCGGCCGGAATCCGGCCAAAACCGTAAAGTTTGTCAAAAATAAAAGATTAATCTGAAGTTGATTAGAGGTTCGATTTAAGGATAGTGAAACATGCTGAATCCGAATATGAAAATTATTCTGTCTCCGGACAAGTAAATCGCCCGGAATCTGGCCACAACCGGAAAATCTGTTAAAAGTAAAAGTTTTATATGAATGTCATTAGGTGTTCGATTTACAGGTAAAAAGGCATGCTGAATTCGTGTATGACAATCATTTCATACCTGGACACATTTCACCACGAATCCTGCTGAATTCGGAAAATTTGTTAAAAGTTGAAGTTTTATGTGAAGTTTATCATGGAAATATGGATGGTATGGAGATAAGCTGAATCAGTTTTGAAAATCAGTTTTTTGCAAGACAAGTAGTTCACCCGGAATCCGGCTGAAACCGGAAATTTGGCAGAAGTAAGGCAGGAGCTTTCGTCAAAGTAGACATGACACAGGCTATAGGGGTAAACTCATATGCTGAATCCATATTCGAACTTTGTCTTCTCCGATGATTATCATTAGGACCGCTACAAAACCCGATTGTCTGTAAATATTAAATTTGTGGGATCCCATCGAAACCTTTGCTCTTGTTTACCCAGAAGCGTAGTTCACCCTGAATCCGGCTGAAACCGGAAAACACCGGAAAACTGTCATGAGTTAAAGCTTTATTTTTATGTTGACTAGATGTTCGATAATTCGTTTTTGAGCTTTGTTATTTTGTCGGATACGTAGTTCCCGAATTCGGCAGAAACCGGAAATTTGGTAGAAGTAAGCTAAGGCAGGAAGTTTCGATCAGTTTCGTCAAAACAAATACGACTTATAGGGGTAAATACACATGCTGAATCCATACCTTTGGCCTTAATCTGTTTCTGAATTTTTGTAGTAAAAATGCTTGAGGAGTCTGGAGAAGACAGGACCCAATTCTCTAGATGTGATATTAAATTTTTGGAATCCCATCGAAACCTTTGGTCTTGTTTATATGCAAGTTACAAAGCCAAGGTAGTGGAACAGTTTAAAAAGTGTTCAAATAAGCATACCCCTACTATAGTCCAACGAAACTGAAAACTGAAACTGAATTATGTCAATCCTTCCAATACTGCAATAAATAACTCAGTGGTAAATGGCCCATATCCCAGTTTTTGTAACATATTAGTATTGTTATTATTATATGTAGGGACACTTCAGTAACGCTCTGAAACTTGCTCAATACTTGTATAAACATGAATACTTGTAATAACCACACACGCTTTTGTCACTTTGTGAATACTTTGCTAATTCACGGCTGAAAGTGACTGAACTGACTACTGGTTTGCTTTCTATAATTTAAAAAGTTTGCAACAAGGAACGCACCCTTAATGGAGAACATGGCGGTTCGAACCTGTAGAAAGGACCTTTTAGTAGAATCAACTCAAAGAAAGCAAACTGAATTTCTACTTCATGTTTGTGCCAGGGTAACCCTCAAATATTTGGCTGTTAGCTGGTATCAAGTTTGTTATTTTTCTTTTCCATTTTACTTTTTTATATGCAAGTAACAAAGCCGAACAGTTAAAAAAGTGTTCAAATAGATCAAGTCCTCCCAATACCGCAATAAATAACTCTGTGGTGAATGGCCGATGGCTCAGTTTTTTCTAATATATTATTATTGTTATTATTATATTATTATTATTATATATAGGGATACTTCAGTAACACTCTGAAACTTGCATTGCTTGCTGGATACTGTCCGAGCAAACAATAAATCTTATGCTGGACAAAAAATCATTGAAGTTTAAGTTAAAAGGTAGGTTATTTTTACATCAGGTGAATACACTGAAATATATTGACCGATCTAAGGGACTTTGGTAATGACGTTCAGAATGTGTTTTGCTTGCACGACAACCCAAAATTCTTCGAAACCCGGAGAATTTGAGTTTTAAAAAACCTGCATTTCCAGGATTAAAGACGCGAAGCTCGTAAAAATTCACGGCTGAAGAAAATAGGACAATGCTGTTGATGCTGTCTTTCAAGAAATGTGCCATTTTAAGTTGTTGTTTTTTTGCAGTTGTTTATCATTATAGTTAGTAAATATTTCAAGCATAGAGGGAAAGCTCATAGAGGTACCACACATCCGTAAGAACAAGTTAATATATATGACTAAGTCCAAAACACGCCAATGAACCTCAGGAAGAACGAGAAACGTAGATGATTCAAATCCTATGTCAACCAATCAACAGTGTCCATTGGGGACAGCTTTGGTGACGCTTCCGGCTCTTCGCTAGGCACACGGCGATTCTTCGTCAGCACAGTCATAATGATCATCGAATCGAGATCATCGAAATCGATGATCTTAGATAGCGGACAAACAGAGTAGCCTAACACATTTTTATCGGGTTTTCAGAACTGTTTAAGTGAATGGGTGATTTACTGTCGGATCTCATCCCTATTCGATTAAACTTTAAATGATTAAATGAATTGTTTATCCTTTGTTGATTGTTCTACAAAGTTTTTTTTTGGAGTTCATGTAATTCTTTCATCCAAACCTATTAAATTGCAAAATGTAAGTAAGTAATTTATTTGTAACCCGCCATTTAGAAAAAGCGGGGTGAAGTAAATAAAAGCGGAAAGAAGTAAATAAAAGACAAAGAAAAAGACACTAATTTTCAATATTCGGCCAGGAAGCAGTGGAGAAGGTCGTGCGCTGGTTGGGCTCTGTTGCCAATGATTTTTTATAGCGACGAAGAAACATCCAAAAGGGTAATCCTTGCATCTTCAATTTTGAACTTCTCCGTCAATGTATGGTTATGGCATAATTTCAACAAGTGGAGCAGGTGCTTTGCAGATTTAAAATATCATGATGTCATCTTTTTAAACTCCATCTTTCGCAGAATATTAGTGACAGCAGAACGAAATAGTATAGAAGAAGCGCAGAAGATGCTGTACAGTTTTCCCAAAGCTTTACGATTATAGCGCCCCCGGTTGGGGACGATGCGCCCATAGGTGGTACGGATTGATTTACAAACTTCTTGAACAAACAAATAGCAAAATTTTGACAACGACGATTTGAATGTTATGCCAAGCCACCGTATAGATTCTGTTGAAATGACGGCAAACGATCCAAGAGAGATAGAAGCTTCGGATGCATTCAAACCATTTGACGAAGGGTTTAAATGCAGGTACTCACATTTTGAGAGGTTAACTTCCAGGCCGATTTTGAGAAGTTCAGACGACAGCTTACGGACGTTTTTGGTGAGTGTGGATCGGGTACGGCTTAGAGCAAATCGCCCGCGTAGGCGATGTAGCTGAAGGCATGGTCTTTATAAAAGTAAGCAGGGTGCAAAGAATCGAGACAAGAAGATATGTCCAATTTGAATATGTGGGGATTCTACATACTATCTAGCAGCCTAGGTCCCCCTCAAAAGATCGCAATGATCCCTAAGAGCCAGACGTAACAAACAGACGCTGCTTGGTCTCAAGTTTGATAGGACCTATCTCCTAAAATCTGTCTAGAACACTAAATTTAAGCCAGAGTAACTGGAAATTCAAATCGCAGCGAAAACTCCTTGTAAAGTCATGCATGAGTAAACATCGCTGGTACCAACATTCTGCTCTTACTCCAAGCTGGAGTCTGGTATCCAATTACTTAATTAGAGGAGCTCATAGGCCATATTAAAAGTTGTATTTTACAGTCTCAATATCATGCCGAGCTTCCTTTGAAGTAGCGACGAAAAGAACCAGATTGGGATCCTTGCCAAATTGGTTCATTTTGATACAAAATGTCAAAAAACTTAAGACAAGTTATTGCAAGTGAAGATCTGAGGAGTATAGGGGTCAAATGGATGCCAAAGGAAGATAATGGGGAGAGAAGGCGATAGATAATGGGATCTAAAGGATTGATCAAATGGCAAAATTAAGAAATGTTTGACACATTTAATGCGTGAATGGCGCGAGTTGGGCCGACGGGTATAGGAAGAATTAATGACGGGGTTCGCTTCTGTCCGCGTATACCGAAGGTTGTGACACATCTGGACAGTCTGACAATCTCAGGAAGAAAAAGATTTGCCAAGCGGCCATAAACGACCATCAAATTTACTTCGTCACCCACCTTACAGGCACAGATCCCGGTATTTTGTGTGCATGTATGTTGTATGCAAATGTATGTTGTCCACGGTTAAAGACCAACATAAAAGCCTGAAACCAAATCTGTTCTCTATTTCGGTTGTAGGCTACATGTAAGCTTTTTCTTCCAAGAAAGTATCATAAGGAATGACAAAACTGCACAAATAGTACATCCTTCGTGTTGCTAACCGCAGTATCTAACCCCTTTTGCCCACTTTCATCTTTCTATTCAACAGTCCTTCGACGCCAGGATTCCCTAATTCCTTCCAAGTGCACAACGACTGATTGACAAATAATTAGTAGTGGAATCTCGTTGAGTTTCTGATACGGCCGCTGAAATTTGTGCATAAGAATATTCGAACAATTCTTTCTTGCTCAAAATTAGTTTCTATTCAGGAGGGGAATGTTTTATGCACAGAATCCTGACTGGTCTTGATCACGAATCACAATACCGCGGTATGGCCTTCGTTTGTATGAAGTGAAAGCCAGAGGTTGGATTAGGATTTAGAGATCCAGGTTTTGATAGGAACTTAAAACAGTATGTCCAGATGTTAGAAAGACTAAGCAGAACACCGAGGATTCGAGAACTAGATAGAACACCGAAGAACCTCAAAAAACGGCAGCACCAGCCCCCCCCCCCCTTCCATACCGCAAGATGCTTGTTTTCTGATTTATGCCTGGTCAACTGTATAAATGATTAGTATGTGTGGTTTTCAAAGCGCAAGTACGTTGTGGGGTCAATGTGGGTCAAGCCAAATATCCGTCTGTCCCTCTGTTAGCGGACGCTGTAACAAATGAAAGAAATGGAGTACGACAAAACGCACAACGAAAATACATCATAAGCCATCATCAGCAAACTAGCAACCATCCGAACATCCTAAAGCTGTAGTAAATTCGGTGTTATTATCGGAAAAATTCGCCCCGCGCCTTTTCAACAATAAGTCCATTTCTTATCGCATCGTGGAAAATATTCGCGTTCTGCGGGCATCAAACATAATCAGAAAAGGAACGATCCCGCACAAGTATAAATTTTATTTTCCGAGCCGGAAATTACCTCGGTAATACGATTCCATCTAATCCGATCAGGCGATCATCTTCACAGAAATAGTGCAGCTAACATGTACAATCAATTTGGATTAAGCTACGTTGATAATCCTGGAAGAAAGCAGAGAAGCGATATTCATTCAGCGATGGATTTCTATCGCGCAAGAATTTGCTATTGCTGCTGCAAAGCACACATGACACCAGCTAACTTGTTGGAAGAGCTTTATGTAAAAGTTGGAATCATTTTCTAGAACTTAATGTTTTCGGTCTCAAAATTCCGTAGAGAGTTTTGGTTTAGTCAGATTTCTGGTACCAACATTTGTCTCTAAATGAGTTTGTGTTTTTTTTAAGAAGTAACCCTAGGTTCACACAGACGTTCACACTGAGGCGATATCGGTCATCGCCGAGATTTTCGTCGCCAAAATCGAGGATTTCTGTTGCTTCGTCCGGCGATTTTCAATGTTGGGAAAATTCAACTTTAATCGGGCAATAGTACGGTTTTATGCACGCAACAGCAACATGGACGACCCTTTTGATGATTCATTTTTAGAAAAATTAATTATTACTGTTCAGTTCTACCCCATTTTGTATGAAAAGCGAGAAACGGGATTTCTTTTTCAAATTTTTTGCGTTCAATAAATGAAGCAAAAAGGTGAGGCATATGATTATGAACATGATAAAGCAATGAAAAAGGAAAAATAAGGGAAAACGAACTTGCAAGTTACCTGTCCAGCCTGAGCGACTTGAGCCTGAAGAGGACCCTTGCCCCGAAGGCCCGAAATATCGCTCTAATAAGACTCAGCTCACGTATCCGTTTGCTACTATGCTTGTAAGTGCCATACGAGCTCAGCTCTTGTTTAATTTTGCAAGCAGGAATAAGGTTGCGGAGAGTATGCTCCGTCAAAAATCACTTAAAGCACCTGTCGTACATATAATGCCAAATGTAACGTACTTCCGTAACAGCATTCACTAGTTCTTAAACCCGGAGATCCAAGTTTCATATTTAACAGTCTGAACCCTCTAACGACACCTCAGTAATCTTTGCACTTGCAGCGATTCACTAGTCTTCCATGCGCATTATGCTCCGGCCGAGTGTATTGACACTCGAGTGTACGACATATTGATGCGTAAAACCGGTTTTCTGAATTTTGCTGAGATCCTGCTAGTTTGTTAAAAGCAGAGCCTAGCTTTACAGTATTCAAATAGTTCTAGTGCGAGGTATGCTCAAAGAGTAATGTGAATGCAGCTTCAAAACTTTCGAGGAAGGACAGGAAATCTGGCATTTGAGAATCCTAACAATATTGTTAGAAGCCTCTGCAATTAATAATTTCGCATACAATGGACAAAACAAAAGAAGCCCTAGCAATCCAACAACTCGCTGTCAAGAAAACAAACAAATAGTCTACCGCCATAAGAATAACAGATTATAAGAATACTATTAAGCAACTAATCTTCTTTTAATCTATCCGCATCTCCTCTTTTTGGTCAGAAACGACACCTGTGGCAACATCGCTTGGAAACTATAGGCACGGGTCGGCTACATGGATTGGTGCAACTATATTACAATGTTTAGAATCTTATTTCTGGGTTTTATCGCGAACATTTCATTTAAAAGTGTCATTACACGTTTTTTTTTTTTCCCGAAACATACCACTTAAAAATGTTCAACAGAAACATCTTTGGCTGGGATCCCGAGACGTAAGTGATAGGATACATGACTACAAATGTGTCAGACCCTCAGTTGGCACGGTAGCTCTCGAGGGTTGAGACCATTATGTGATTTGGTCAAATAATAGTAGGAAAAAAGAATTCAACGAACTCAACACTCTTCATAGAAAGGGAATTGGTAGAATTACCGGCACGTATCGTCCACACACGCAATTAACCACATTTCTCTGTCCCGGCGAAATCAATACTGAATGGATCTAAGAAAGCCAAAACGTACCCCAACTTGGAATCCCGCCGAAGCCTTGGTATTTTTTTTTTGACATATGGTTTAAAGCCAAGCTGACCACTCACAATGCAAGTTCGACCGCGAAATTTCTGGGTTTTTTTTTTTAAGAACAACATGCATAACATTTTGAAGGGATGATTAGCTGACCCAAACCAAAAAAAAAAATATTTTGCTCACGTTTTTTTTTACCAGCGCAGCATTTTGTACGTGGTGCTGCTGATTTGTTACAAAAATAAATAGGACCCAAGTCCTGGTTGAACTATCCTCAGATTCAGTTGTGAAGATATAAAAGTGTCTAGGCTAAAAACCAGTCGTCTAAAGGAAAATGGTTTGTGTTATGGTTTGTATAATTCATATCGTTCCGGAAGAGTGCGATTTCCGGCGAATCCCTTCGGCCGACTTTTGTTTCGTTTCTAGCCGTTTTCCATAGGAATTTAGAGCATTTGATACATGTAAAAACAGGTACTGGGATTTATCCTAAAGACACAAATTTATCACTCTAGTCATTCCTGCAGCTACGGAAAAGGAAAAAAAAAAGGTTTTGTGTTCAACAAATCCAGCCCGGAATTCCGGTCACCGATTACGGAATCCGGGTCACAGGCACAAAGGTTCACGGGATGATCTGTTCTCCGCCAACAACTTTCCTACAAATAAATATAAGGTTTGAAGCCAAGCTGACCATTCATTTCAAATAAAATAGAAAAAAAAAAAAAAACGAAAATCTAGTTTTTTCTATTTTATTTCCTACAAATAAAAAAAAACTGTACTCACCATCAGCAGCAGTGAAGACGACTAAACCAAACAAAACGGCCAGGACCATTGTCAGCGAACGAGGCCGCATTTTGCGAATCTAACGATAAACCAGGACGTTAAAATACTACCTTGAAAGCCCTAGTCTGACAAATGCCAGTATCACAGATAACGGGAGCAAAAATTTCCATCGAACCACTGGAATTCGTTCCAGATTTCTCAACTGAGAGCGGTTTTCCACAGTTAATTGAAAACACAGCGGCACTCTACAGGGCGATCGTTCACCCAATCGTTGACATATAATACCAATTAGCAAGGTTAGTGTTCTATTGGCGTAGAAAACAATGGCGATTTTGCTTATAGAGGAGTTATAAGTCTCACACGTTCAATTAGGTTCCGCTCTGCTATGCCTTGTTTCCGCAATGCGAAGAATGTATTCTTCTATAATTAACAGAACGATTCGGAGGCCACTCTAGCATGCTCTATACAGTTTCCAGCATGTTACTTTCGGACACAGAAGAATCGACTAACTCTTATTCTGCAAATATTTTGTTTGGTCGAAACGACAATCTTTCATTAAGTCCTGCTGCAGGTCGTCATCGTCTTGCAATCATATAAGCGTTCACGCAGCATACACGCCTAGAAGTCACTGTTAGGTTGACCAGCACTTTTGATGCTACACTAATGCGACAAGCTTCTGGAAGACTCACATCACTTCGAACTACGTCATAGATTAGACTACTGATGTTTAATGGAAGCTTGAGAGGTCATCCCATCTCCGATAAATTACACTAGCACACGTGCTGCTACCATTTTTCGACACACCCCACCAATCATCCCGCACAATCGAATTCCAGGCAGAACTTGTTTCAATCTCCACAAGCACATGGTCAACTGCCTCCGCGGCATCAACAAAACTTCCCGTCTGCCAACGGGGAACGAAGTGAATGGACTTTCAGACCTACACCAGAGGCTTTTCCTATATCCAAGCATCAGCGGAAATTCCCGACGCTAATCTTCATCCCAGCTTCCACTTTTACCAGCTAAGACTGGATTGTTCCGCTCCAGCGAGTACTTTGAACTATACGAGGAACTCGTCCCTTTCCCTCGGAATGGTAAAATAAAAATAAATTTCGTCCAGTAAAGTGAAAATCGACTGAACTTGACAAGTTATTCACTTGGCCTAGGATAGCTGAGATGGAAAAGATCCAACGAGGCACGTCTCATATATCCAGCAATCAGTTCCAGTAAACAACAACGAAGGGCGACACTGAAAACTGGTCAATAATAGAAGTATATCAGTCCGTCCACAAATCATAAAAGACCACTTCTACTCAACAGGTAGTTCCAACAAGTGCTTTGCACTATTTGAACTTAGTGCCATTCTAAGCAAATTCTCCCGTAGGAGCGGCAGATAACCGAACAGACGAGATTGCTTGTATAGCTTTCCGACTGGACTACCGCTAGAAAGCTTTCTAACCAACTACTGGAGAAGCAAGCAGTGATGTACTCCGTGGTGATTTACAAGAGCGGCAGCTCTAGAACGCGCATCGGCGAGTGTGGAAACTGCCAGGGCAACTTACTGCATCGGCTTTAGCTGGGTATTAGAGTAGTCAGGGTACGGCAAACAATTCTCAAATGTGATGGAGAACAAGGAGTCCAGGACTGCTATGAACGGTCACAAAAGTCAGAGACCCTAAAGCACTACGAAGAAGTTAAACAGATTTTCGGCCTGGACTTTTATTTTAAAATTTATACGCATGTAGTTTCAGCTACGAGCTAACTGCCTACCAGTACATTACGCTTTGCTTTGATAAAGACGAAGACGGCCATATTCCTCCGAACCGGAGATAGGACGCAAAATGTTTGAAAAATGTTCAAGCCGTGGTTAACAAGGCCAAAGGTTTTAATGGGATCCCAAAATTTTAACATTTGCTCCCGACAATTCGGTCTTGTAGATATTCGGTCATCAACAGACTTCTTAAACATTTGTACTTTTAACATTTACAAACAGGTTAAGGCCAATGGTAATAATCGGAGAAGACCAAGTTCGTATTTGACAGTGCAAACTGGATAAGCCATCTGAATTTCAACAAGTTCATATATATAATCAGATATTCCTTTTGCGCTGTCAAATATTCAAATATGAATTCAGCATATGGTTTACCCTATAGCCTACGTCGTATCTCCTTCCTTCCTCACTTCTCCCCAACTTCCACTTTCGGCCAGCTTCCGGACAAACTACCTGTCTAGCAAAAAACTAAAGCTCAAAAACGAATTCAGCATGTCTCCTTACCCCTACATCCAACCTCTAATCAACTTCAGATTAAACTTTTACTTTTAACAAATTTTCCGGTTTCAGCCGGATTCCGAGCGATCTATACATCCGGTGAGAAGATGATTGTCATCGAATTCAGCATGTCTTCTTACCCGCAAACCGACCATCTTATCAAATCTAAATAAAACTTTTACTTTTAACAAATTCTCCGGTTTTGGCCGGATTCCGGCAGAACTAGTTGTTCGGCGAGAAAATAAATTTCATAGTCGAAT
The DNA here is from genome assembly GCA_023053575.1 of Branchinecta lynchi. Lineage (NCBI taxonomy): Eukaryota > Metazoa > Arthropoda > Branchiopoda > Anostraca > Branchinectidae > Branchinecta > Branchinecta lynchi. Next base: position 12,205,855 of record JAKZAP010000011.1, on the reverse strand, counting down.
TCAGCATGTCCCTTTACCCCTAAATCAACTATCTCAATAGCCTTCAAAAATATTATTTTTGCTCCTTAATTTGAAACCCCTCCCCCACCCTCAAATATAGGGCTACAAAGCCCATCTTCGAACTTGACTTGTACTTTGACCCAAAGGATCCTCCCACCAAGTTTCATCTCAATCCCTTCGAGAGTTATCGTGCGGACAGACGGACAACTTTTGCGATGTCATAGGTATCCCTCCACTTACGTTTTGGGATCCCAAAAAGTAGACCTGTGCGCGTAATACATCTTCTGAAATCGAAAAAACACATTTGAAGACTCTCATGCACATCTACTGAAAGAGTGCTCGGCGGACCTTGTTCATTCCTGTTTTATTAAAAGGGATAAGAGCATAATGAATTCCTAGGCTTCGGCTGGGTTTTTGCCCATACTTGCACGGCACGCAAATACCTAGCCGTAAAATGTTATCACGACAAGGCGTCCGTACAAAACCAAGAATTCCGGGGAGAGCGATCGTCCACGTCGTCCTTCATCTAACACATGATACTGCGTCAGAACCGGAAAGCCGAGGTGAGTATAATGGTTTCTAGTGGAGTAGGACGCTTTACAGGCATTAGCCTAATAGCCTAAATAATACACCAACCCCCAGAAAACAAGACCAAAGGTTTCGATGGGATCCCAAAAATTCAGTATCTGGTCCAGACAACTGGGTCTTGTCTTAGCCAGATCCAGTCATCGCTAAACTCCCTGAACATTTTTACAATTAAAATTCAGAAACAGATTAAGGCCAAATAGATAGTCATCTGAGAAAACCAAGTTCAGATATGGATTCAGCATGTGTGTTTACCCCTATAAGTCATATCTGTTTTGACGAAAACTTCCTGCCACTTCTGCCCATTTCCTGGTTTCGGCTGAACTCCAGAACTACTTGTCCGGCTAAAAAAGAAAGCTCAAAAACGAACTCAGGGTATCTTCTTTCCCCAATAATGAACATCTAATCAACTTCAAATAAAAATTTAACTTATAACAAATGTTCCGACTCCAGCCGGATTCCGAACTAAATTTCCGGGTAAAATATGATTGTCAAACACGGATTCAGCATCTATCAACTAGAATAAAACTTAAGCCTCTGACAATTTTCCGGTTTTGGCCGGATTCGCGGGGAACTACATGTCCAGGTAGAAAATTGTTTCACATAAGTGTTCAGCATGTCTTCTTGCCCTAAATCGAACATCTAATCAACTCCAAATAAAACTTTTAATTTTAACAAACTTTCCGGTTTGGGCCGGATTCCGGGCGAACTACTTGTCATGGTTTGTCCATCGTGTTCAGCATGTCTTCTTACCCCATAATCGACTATCAAATTAGCTGTTTCAAAATATTTTGTTTGCCCCTTAATTTGACCCCCCCCCCCACCCCTAAATGTAGGGCTACAAAAGCCCATCTACGAACTTGACTGGTCCGACGACCCAAATAATCCTCACACCAAGTTTCATCAAAATATCTCATTCCCTTCGAGAGTTATCGTGCTTACAGACGGACAGACGGACAGACGGACGGACAGACGGACAACTTTTGCGATGTCATAGGTATCCCTCCACTTACGTTTTGGGATCCCAAAAATGTATGAGGCCTGAGTATTCTAGAGCTTTAACTGCATGTTTCTCAGTTTTGAGAGACTGCAGATATGTCATTTTACCTGGGCAAAGGGCCAGCTAAGATTTTCTCGAACAATATTTCGGCCCTTCCTGGCAAGGGTCCTCGTCAGGCTGTTACTGGCCTACCGTGACACAGCTCGTGGGATATACCGAATCGATACAACATTTACAAAGTAGCATTACATCCATTTCTTCGCCTGCAATAGACAACGCTTAAATCCTTAAGTGACCATAAAACCTAGCAGTATGACTAAGGCAACATTATTCCTGAAGCAGAGTTGTATCGCATGTATTTGACGCAAATAAAAGTTTGAACAAGAGCTGAAAGCTCATACGGCACTTGCAAGGGCAGTTAGCATTTATATCACTAAGTTTTCGCGTTGTCAAGGGCCCTGCAACATCTTTGCAGCGGCCGGCTCCGATCCGGATTTATAAATTGCAGATTTAGGACATGTAGCATGTCCTCTCACCAAGTTTTGTCACGACATCACAACCAGTTTCACGTTTAGACGTGTCACAATATTTCTGAGACCCCTCTCCGACTCCCCCACAGTGCCCAAATCCGGCCCGGATTTGTAAATGGTAAATTTAGGGCTTGAGAAGGTTCTGTCCGCTAACCTCTGTCGCAACATTTCCAGGACCTCACCGTCCAACTCCCCGGACATTTGGCGGATCCAAACGTAAAAGGAACATCTAAGGCAAGTGCTTTTGCCAGATACAAAGTTTCGTCCAGATCGAATTATTCCTTATAGGCTAAGTGTATCCATGCCACAAGATTTCTAATTCGCGTTTTCGACCCTTGCACAGTCGTCCGACATCGGATTTCCGGCTAAGCTCATTCGCTCGTTACGGGAAATTCCCTGTATGACGCAATGATGTTATGTTATTGGTCCTACTATTATTTATAGTGCGAATAAACGACCAGAATCGAGAGCTCCCGGAAGGGGAATTCCTGCCCGGATTTTCGGCAACATCATCTCTTTTATATGGAAAAGTTGAAATTTTGTTCAACTTGATGAAAGTGATGATAAAGTGGGGGAAATCGTGTGTTCGCAGTTTAACTTGAAAAAGATCCAGCGGGGATCTTTTTCTCTCCGAGATCCCCACTCGGGACGCCCCTGCCAGCAACCACAGGTTACCACGGGTCAGAACATTTTAATAAGCATGTTTAAAAGCGTTTGAAAGATGAATCGCCTAATTTATGGACAGCACCGATGATTTCAGTCGTTGCCAGGAAATGGTGCACAGCAGTTGCCGCGGGGGGGGGCGATACCTAACGAAAACAGCTGGACAAAAAAGAAATTGAAAAACGAAAACATAAAAGGAAAGCCTCCAACAATAAAGGCACACAGGCCTCAATCAAGATGGTTCAAACACTCAATACTGCACCTCCCCCAAAGCTCGATATACGATTCCTCCATCCCTAGCGTTCCACAACATTTCCAGGACCTCACCGTCCAACTCCCCGGACATTAGGCGGATCCACACGTAAAAGGAACATCAAAGGCATGTGCTTTTGCCAGATAACAAGTTTCGTCCAGATCGAATTATTCCTTACAGGCTAAGTGTAGCCTATCCATGCCACAAGATTCCGGATTCGCGTTTTCGACCCTTGCATAGTCGGCCGACATCGGATCTCCGGCTAAGCTCATTCGCTCGTTACGGGAAATTCCCTGTATGACGCAATGCTGTTATGTTATTGTCCTACTATTATTTATAGTGCGAATAAACGACCAGAATCGAGACCTCCCGGACGGGAATTCCTGCCCGGATTTTCGGCAGCATCATCTCTTTTATATGGAAAAGTTGAAATTTTGTTCAACTTGATGAAAGTGATGATAAAGTGGGGGAAATCGTGTGTTCGCCGTTTAACTTGAAAAAGATCCAGAGGGGATCTGTTTCTCTCCGAGATCCCCACTCGGGACACCCCTGCCAGCAGCCACAGGTTACCACGGGTTAGAACATTTTAATAAGCATGTTTACAAGCGTTTGAAAGATTAATCGACTAATTTATGGACGGCACCGATGATTTCAGCCGTTGTCAGGAAATGGTGTACAGCAGTTGCCGCGGGGGGGGGGGGGCGATACCTAACGAAAACAGCTAGACAAAAAATAAACCAAAAAAGGAAAACATAAAAAGAAAGCCTCCAACAATAAAGGCACACAGGCCTCAATCAAGATGGTTCAAACACTCAATACTGCACCTCCCCCAAGCTCGCTACGCACAGGCAGAGACTGCCCCATCTTTTTTTTCAATCAATCAATCAATCAAGTTTAATCCGAATAGCTAAAAGCTAGAAAAGGAATACAAATTTACAAAATACACAGACACACAAGAAACAAATTAACTAATACACTTACAAGAAATTACCAGAAATAAATGATGGAATGAAACTACGTAAAAACTGGGTAGAAGAATTAGCGGGATATGGGGAAAACTTATTATCTGCGCTCCAGACGCGATCACGAGCAGAGGATCGCTGGACGCGAGGATGATTGATTGAAGGGCTCACTCCCTGTATTACCCTCAAAGGAGACTCCTTTTCAGATTCGGTGGGGAGTCTATTTTTGTAAAACTGATACTAAGGATGGTTAGAAAAGAATCAGCGATATCAATACTTATGTTTAGAGATAGGATGAGACTGAGAAAAAGGCATTTATTTGATTAAGGATGTGATTTTTGTTTGGGACAAAAATACTAAGGTAAAATTAAATAAAACAAAAGTGAAAAGACGGTGAACGAGGACCATGACATTTACAGACTACCTGAACACCAAAATAATTTCTTTTTTGAAAAAAGTGTCATGTGGGGGTGTTCCCGTGTTCTCTTTGTTTTCCTACAAAGAGTCTCCGGGGGACGGTGATATTATGCCTACATATTAGTCATGATTACTAGTAGAGTTAGGAACAGTACATTATTAAAAAGGAACGTCCTGACAGCAGCACTACATAGCCCAAACCCTCGAATTAGAAGTTCCGCACCAGCACTGACTTCTTTCTAAGATAGTTCTTTATTCGTGATATTATTTCCAGCTTTTTTTTTCGCCATATCCTAATCCGTTTGTTTTTCTTTTTCAAGTGCAGTAGGCTATTAAACTGCATTCATTGCACGGGTAGCCAAACTCCAGCCTCCCATGGGAGAACATAAACGTTACCTCCCATCCCAGGAACATCTGAATATTTTTTCCAGCTAATGGCGCAGTCATTCATGTGGAAATCCGGGAGCACTTCTAGTGATGAGTTTTCCAGCTCAAACTGCTAATACAAAAGCAAAACATATCTCGGCAAAAAGTATGTCTCCCTGGCAGAGTTTGACAACGTTTCTCTCCCTGCACTTTCAATCCGGCAGAAACTTTGCACTTCAACACAAATTCGAATAATGGGACGACTAATTAGAATGGTACAAATTCTAACTTGAGGCAGTCGGAAATTTCAAAAAGAATGCCAGATGGAACATTTCTAAGCCTGGGATATTGGGCTACAGAGAAGTCTAGTCATAACTAAGGCCTTGTAACTACCGGTATGACGCCAAAAATTCATTTACAGTGTCGCAAATATAAGCGTACTCTACCCAGCGGTCACAATAGTAAGTAAGTAAGTAATTTATTTATAACCCGGCGTTTTCGGAAAGCGGAGTAAACGAAGAAAGTAAATAAAACACAAACATACACAAAAAGACACTGAATTTCAATCGTCGGCCAGGAAGCAGTGTAGAAGGTCGTGCGCTGGTTGGGTTCTGTTGTCAATGATTTTTGATAGCGACGAAGAAACATCCAAAAGGGTAACACTTGCATCTTGAATTTTGAACTTCTCCGTCAAAGTATGGTTATGGCATAATTTCGACAAGTGGAGCAGGTGCTTTGCATATTTAAAATAACATGATCTCATCTTTTTTATCTCCTTCTTTCGCAGAACATGATTGACACCAGAGCGAAATAGTATAGAAGGAGCGCAGAAGATGCTGTACAATTTTCCCAAAGCTTTACGATTATAGCGCCTTTACGATTATAGCGTATTCCACCCTTCTAACAAAAGTAACTATTAGCAAAGGTACTATTTCCGTTCCAACTTTGTGAAAAGTTACTACGCTGACCATTTCAACCTTCTCGAAATAGTCAGTAACAGTAACTATTTGCTTACCACACTGGGGAGCGTAGTAAGCGTGATATGAGGTATCTATATGACATGATCGGGCCGATTGGCCCGTGGCAGGATGTTTTGTCGAAAATAGAAAACAACGTTCCAACCTTGAAGCCAAGAAGCCAGGATCCGTGACGTCATGCGTAGAAACTATCGTAAGTAGGGTGGAACAGGGGTGGAACTTTGTTACAAATAAGGTTGCAAACCCCAATTGGTGTCATATTTTACACAAATTAAAAGACAGTGTGTTATATGTTGAAGTTGCGTATTGACCAATATAATAAAAAAAATGTTCTAGATGTTATGAAACTTCCAACAGTGTAGAAACGAACGCGCAACCTGTCCGACACCTGCTCGTCTTTATGATAATTGTGATACACCTGCTATGTTCCAGCCTTCACGACTAGTAATCACAGGGTACCCGTGGCTAGCCGCAAAACTGAAACTGTTCTTCGCAGGTTGAAACGACGATCGTTGCTTAAAGACTATCGGTTCTATCAGTCGAACACACCCTATAACTGGAGACGATGCATCCCTATCCACCAGCATATTCCCTTCCGCCAACCCCACTATGGCTGAAACACCATAACAAGAAGACACGTGCTATAGCCTGAACACAATTTGACAGAAAACGTTTTAGAGTCGACCTTTCCGAGTCTGATGTGTCCGAACGCCAACCGACACAAAAAAGAAGCGCCACTCCAAGTTAACGACCAAAGCTTCGTGAAAAGGCTCCAAACCCTACAGTATCCTAGCTTTTGTTCAAATAGTGCTTACTGTCCCTTTCAAGATCTGGTTTAGGCCTACGAGCAATCTGCATTCTAACAAGTTCTGCATATCTCAGTTCATTTGTTCATGTCTGAGTGTATGTCTCAGTTCACGAGCGATGATCACTGACTGAAAAGGGGAAGCCACACCCACATTTACCGCAGCTTGCAGAAAACAAAACGACTGTTTATCATGAGAGTTGGAAGATATGCACAAATATGATTTCGTGAGATCAGGAGCGGTTTCATATCCTTGGTAACAAGACAAAAGGTTTCGATGGGATCCCAAAAATTCAATATTTGTTCCAGACAATTCGGTCTCTTCGCCAGATCCAGTCTTCGCCAGTCTCCTGAACATTTTTACTTTTCATATTCAGAAACAGATTAAGGCCAAATAGCTAATCATCTGAGAAAACCAAGTTCAGATATGGATTCAGCATGTGTGTTTACCCCTATAAGTCATATCTGTTTTGACGAAAACTTCCTGCCACTTCTCCTAATTTCCCGGTTTCGGCCGAATTCCGGTACTACTTGTCCGGCGAAAAAAGAAAGCTAAAAAACGAACGCAGCGTATCTTCTTTCCCCAATATTGAAAATCTAATCAACTTCAAATGCAAGTTTATCTTATAACAAATTTTCCGGCTCCAGCCGGATTCCGGTCGAACTATATGTCCGGGTACAAATGACTGTCACACACGGATTCAGCGTCTCTTCTTACCCTAAATCGGATATCTAATCAACTACAAATGAAAGTTTAACTTTTAACAATTTTCTGGTTTTGGCCGGATTCCGGGCGAACTACATGTCCGGCTAGAAAATTGTTTTCACACACGTGTTCAGCATGTCTTCTTACCCCTAAATCGAAATCTAATGAACTCCAAGTAAAACTTTAATTTTAACAAAGTTCCCGGTTTGGGCCGGATTCCGGGCAAACTACTTGTCCGTCGATAAAATGGTTTTCACCATCGTGTTCAGCATGTCTTCCTACCCCTAATCGAACATCTAATCAACTTCAAATAAAACTTTTACTTTTAACAAACTTTCCGGTTTTGGCCCGATTCCGGGCGAACTACTTGTCTGATGACAAACTGGTTTTCACCATCGTGTTCAGCATGTCTGAAGCAATCGACTATCACATTATCTGTTAAAAATATTTCATTTGCCCCTTCCCCCACCCCTAAATGTAGAGCTACATAGCCCATCCACGAACTCGACCTCTTGACACAAAGAATCCTCACACCAAGTTTCATCAAAATATCTCTTTCCCTTCGAGAGTTGTAGTGCGCACAGACGGACGGACGGACGGACGGACAACTTTTGTGATGTCATAGGTATCCCTCCACTTACGTTTTGGGATCCCAAAAACACAAACTTAATGCATCATTTGTTCTTTAATCAAACTGCCACCCGAACTGCGTGCTAACCCCTAGCAAAACCGCTGACAATTTCCAGAACAAGGCCACTATTAACCAGCAACATGAACAGCAAAAACAACCTCTGGAAAATGTTAATTATTGTCAGAAGCAACGCTATAATAACACTTCGCAGTCTCAAGTTTTATCCTCCCAGACGACACAGCGAGCCTGGAGAAAATTTTTAGAAAGCCCTGTGCAACACTGAGGACAAGGTCATGCAGCTGCGAACTCTCACAGTATTCTTGAAGGTTATTTTCTATTTCTGTCAGCACTCAGCATACACACAAGAAAACAATTCAAAGAACACCACCTTAAACACTCTATTTGGACGCCATCTGTTTCTTTTTAAAAGCCCTAGTCAACAATTCTGTCATGTGCTCTTGACGGCTGATGGCATTCCAAGTCTCAGGCCAAAATGCATCATAGAATATGTCATGAGTAAAGCATAGAGCGTGTTACACCCTTCTAACAATAGTAACTAATAGTTACTATTTTGTTCCAACGTCGTGAAAAGTTAGGCTACTATTTGCTTACCACGCTCGGGAGCGTAGTAAGCGCGGTGACTACAAATCCCTGCGACGTCATTGGCCGGATTAGCCCATGGCATGATATTTTGCTGAAGACAGAAAAAAAACGTTCCAGCCTTGACGTCAAGAAGCCAGAATTCATGACGTCACGCGTAGTAACTACGGTAAGTACGGTGAAACACGATCATAACGAACCAAATACCAAGATATATAATCCTCTTGTAAGGGAATGTAAGCTTCAAATCATGCTCAAAACAGTCCAGGGTTGTGATGAGTGAAGAGTAACGCAAATCCTAATGCCTCTAATCTCCCGGTCAATCAGCATCGTAGCTGACATATCTGTTTTATGCACTATTTGGATAAAATGTGTTAAATTCTCTTTGCTACCTTGAAATGCAATTTTACTGCATATTTCCTGTAAAATAGCTTATTTTACCATATTTTACCAATTTTACCTGTTTTACCAATTAGGGTAATTTTACAACACCTAGGCCCAATATTACCACCAGCCAAAATACTGTCACGAAAATTATGCCAGATACATTAGCTCCAGTTGGTAACAAACAAAAAAATATATTTTTCTGAGGCCATTAATCTTATATTTCACCAGGTCTTCCAAAAATACGAGGAAACAGATACAGTTTATCCCCCAGAATTTGCTAAAATCAAGGCAAGAAGTGGCATAATTGTGTGTCAAGCCTGTGTAGTACGAAGATACTTGTCTCGCAAGGGAACATAAGGTCTCGAAAGAGCTGGTTCTGCTACATGTTACTAAAAAAACAAAACAGTTGGATATGTTCAGTCACACGAACTTAAAATATCTACGAAAAGTCTGACGTTTCAGGGAAAATAACGAATTGGGCGTTTTAGAAGGGAAACTGAACCTGTGCCATCCACAACCTACTCCGTTTCCTTCAAGTAATCTTTGAGAATACGTCGATGGAAGCAGATTAGCCTACATCCTTTCTGACATCTGCAGTCCAGAAAACCTGGCAACACAAGTCCCACATCTGAAGTAAGCTGCTTCTCAAGTTATCTATGGTGATTTTGGGAGGTCAAGGGGATGGGTCCATTTCCGGATTCTGACTATCCTAAGATACTGAAGGGTACTAACCTGAGGAAGCAGGACTCCTAACAAACTCATATCTTTCCCTCCTGTCTTGTTGACAAATCCACTGAGTCTCTTGTTCGTCATATCCTTTATCAGTGTGCACAGACCATCATCACTCTCTTCAACACTTGCGTAAAAATCTGATCATCTATCACTGCACAACAATAATATTAATCATAAGAAACAATTTATCTGCTTTCTGAAGGTGCCCCTTACGCAGTTGACAAACACAAATCTTTGAACCTCACAGCATGGTGCCTGTTTATACTTTTCTCATCACACTATCTAATTTACACTATTCCCTTGAAAGTGGCCAAGTTGAAAGCATCTCTGAAAGACAAAAAATAATTAAGAACTTAAATGTTCCATGCACAGATCAGGCTAAGCTAGAACAAGGATTTCATTTTTAAACCCAAATTTCTGTTACATCTGTTACACAAGGTATGTGCTATAGTTACAACAAGGTATGTGCTATATACAAATGCAATTATCCTGGTTAAAGGGCTTTGCCATATGTCCAGGAAGAATAGAGAGAACAGGGCCATCAAAATTCCTGTTGGAGATCAGGTGGCCATTTCTTTTTTCTTATTACAATGAATCACAGCACTGGTAAACCTAAATATTGCAATACCTTTACCAATGACTTATTCATGGTTTTAGTCTGCTATTACACTGGCATAAAAATTTTCAACCATTGATAAGGAAGAGGCAATCATTGCAGAGTCACTAAAATCTTGATTACAGAGGAGGTGCTAATTTAGGCCAGTCTAGTTTCCGATACATGGCACCCAACACATCTAAACTCAGTCTAAACTGACCATTAAAGTTTTACAAACAGCTGCTGCTGCGCAAAATACAACAGACTGAATGGAGATTAACAACAGATGTCTCTAATTAAAAAGCCCCCTTTAATACAGAAGAGGTCTTCGGCCTATCTTTTAATATTCACAGTAACTCGTTTCCAACATACTCTTATCTATGAATCTGTCATCTCACTGTCTAAACTAAGCCTAAGCAGAACCAGAGCCTAAGGCAGTCTTGTTCAATAGTACAACCCTTTTTCTACTGTTCTGCAGGCTCTACTGAGGAATTAACAGTCCAGACTTTTTAAATTTGGGAGCAGAGTCTTTACTAGCCAAATTCTTTGATGGGGGGGGGGGCAAAGTATTTAGTGCCTGGCTGGTCGATTCTAACGAATACTTTTCAGAAAAAAACGATCGTTTTAATAAAAAAAACTCAATGGTTTACAGAAAATTGTAGCCTATTATTTTTGAGAAAAATTACTGTTTTTATGAAAAATTAGGGGTTGCCCAATCTTGATTTGAGTGTACAGCAAGTGCCCGGTGCAGCAGTGCCTGGTCGATGACAGCATCAGTTGACGCCAGCGGACAGAGGCTACATTGTGTTATAATATTAAAACCGGCAGGCTTAAATGACGAATCACCTAATTTATGGCCAGCACCGCTGATTTTGATCAGTGCCAGGAAAGGGTGTGTGAGCAGTGGGTAACCACTCAAGAAAGATGGACTATACTGGAATTTTTACAATTTAAATGAAAAATCTTATTTTTTGAAGAAAAGTTGCAGCTCTTAAAGGACCTGTCTTAACTGTAATACTAATGCAACCTACTTCCACAATCCATATATTTCTGAACCTGAGACCCAATTTCGTACAGTAGGTTCTAACCCCTCTTAACAAAACAAATTTTACGGTGCAAAACGGATAAGTCAGCAAGATTTTATTAGGTAGGAAAGGATTAGGTTACAGCAGGTATCCAGCATTTGATATAGTGTATCCACGGTTAGGCATAGGTTATGCCAAACTCTATATATATTTCCAACATTTGGCATAGGGTATCCAAAAATCACGGGTTTGTGGTTGACTGCTCCCAAGAGTTCGATATGGCAGAGGTATACGAATGTCACAAAACAGTTGAAGGTTGTTGAAGAAAACAGGCAACATACCAGGCAACTTTCACTGCATAAAGGGTTAGGTTACAACAGATATCCAGCATTTGATATAGTGTATCCACGGTTAGGCCTAGGTTAAGCCAAACCCTATATATATCCAACATTTGGCATAGGGTATCCAAAAATCACGGGTTTGTGGTTGACTGCTCCCAAAAGTTCGATATGGCAGAGGTATACGAATGTCACAAAACAGTTGAAGGTTGTTGAAGAAAACAGGCAAGATACCAGGCAACTTTCACTGCAATACTGCAGTTAGCTTGGACTGAAGGAATATCTACCCTCTAACAAAGCCAGGCTGATTTTCTCACTTGCAGTATTTTGCTACCTTTGATGTTTATCATGGTGTCGACCGTTGTATCGAGTGTCGATCGTTGTCTCGAGTGTCGATCGTTGTCTCGGGTGTCAATCGTTGTCTCGAGAAGTTTATCCATCAGAACAAGACCAAATGTGTCGATGGGATCCGAAAATTTTAATATTTGGTTCCGACAATTCTATCTTGTAGATATTCGGTCTTCAACAGACTTCTTAAACATTTTTACTTTTAACATTTACAAACAGGTTAAGGCCAACGGTAATAATCGGAGAAGACCAAGTTCGTATTTGAAAGTGCAAGCCGGATACTCCAGCTGCATTTCAACAAGTTCAGATATATTTCAATATCCGTTTTGCGCTGTCAAATATTCAAATGTGGATTCAGCATAAGGTTTACCCTGTAGCCTACGTCGGATTCCGGACAAACTACTTGTCTGGCAAAAAACTAAAGCTCAAAAACGAATTCAGCATGCCTCCTACTCTCCTTACCCCTACGTCCAACCTCTAATGAACTTCAGATTAAACTTTTACTTTTAACAAATTTTCCCGTTTTAGCCGGATTCCGAGCGATCTAGAGGCTACATCCGGTGAGAAAATGATCGTCATATGCGAATTCAGATTGTCTTCTTACCCAGAAATCGAACTTCTTATTAAATTTAAATAAAACTTTTACTTTTAACAAATTCTCCGGTTTTGGCCCGATTCCGGCCGAACTAGTTGTCCGGCGAGAAAAAAAATTTCATATTCGGACTCAGCACGTCTCCTTGCCCCTACATCGAACCTCTAATCAACTTCATATTAAACTTTTACTTTTCACAAATTTTCCTGTTTTCGCCGGATTCCGGGTGAACTGTTTGTCCGGCGAGAAAATAAATTTCATATTCGAATTCAGCATGTCTCCTTACCCTATATCAACTATCTTAATAGCTTTTAAAAAAATATTTTGTTTGCCACTTATTTTGAAACCCCTCACCCACCCTCAAATATAGGGCTACAGAGCCGAGCCAGTCTTCGAACTTGACCTGTACTTTGACCCAAAGGATCCTCCTACGAAGTTTCATCAAAATATCTCCATTCCTTCGAGAGTAATCGTGCGGACAAACGGAGAGACGGACAGACAGACGGACAACTTTTGCGATATCACAGGTATCCCTCCACTTACGTTTTGGGATCCCAAAAACTGGTAATGTAAATTTTTTCCCTCTTTTGGTTGCAAGTCAATAGGTCTCGGAAAGGGCATAAAGCAGCCAAAATTGTGGGTTATTTCTTGGAAGCACAGCCTAGTTTTAAAGTATTCAAATATTTTGAAATACTGTAAGTTGAATAGTAAATAGTGCGAGGGGTCCTTTAAGAGATTAATCATTGTTTCACCTACTTGATGACAAAAGTGGGGGGGTGACATCCCTCCCCACAGTCTACCACAAACCCTGTATTTTTGGATATCATGTGCCCAATGCTGGATACACTATACCAAAATCTGGATACTCTAACCCAATAAAGTATTGATGATTTGACTGAAGATCAGACATCAACCAATCAGAATTCACCTTTAGTGAGGTAGGACAGGGTTAGGGTACCAACAGATATCCACCATTTGGCATGGGTATCAAGTGTTAGGCATACGTTATGCCAAACTCTAGATATACCCAGCATTTGGCATAGGGTATTAAAAAATCAGGGGTTTGTGGTTGACTGCTCTACAGAGTTCGATATGGTAGAGGGTATGGGTATATGAATGTCACAACTCACAAGACAATGAAAGGTTGTTGAAGAAAACAGGCAACATACTAGGCAAATTTCACTGCAATATACTTGCCAAGAATGTTTACCTCATATACAGTTTTCCCTTATATCAATCCCATTTTTTAGATTTGCCATAGCGTTCTTCTGTTTGTTCTTCAGTTTTACGGTTCCCAGTGTTAATTTTATGACACTTAGCCTAGCAGTACAAAATTAACAAGACCAAGGGTGTCGATGGGATCCCAAAATCTAATATTTGATTCAGACAATAGGGTCTTGTCTTCGCAGGATCCAGTCTTCGCCAGGCTAATCATCAGAGAAAACCAAGTTCAGATATACCTCTATAAGCCATATCTATTTTGACGATATTGACCGAGACTTCCTGCTTTACTTCTGCCAAGTTTCCGGTTTCGCCCAAATTCCGAGCAAACTACTAGTCTGGCAAAAAAAGAAAATTCAGAAACAAATCCAGCGTCAAACCCCTATAAAAGAACATCTAATCAACTTTGAATAAAAGTTTGACTTAAAAAAAAAATACGGTTACAAGCGGATTCTGGACTATTATATCTCCGGATAAAAAATGATTGTCATATACAGACTCAGCCTCTATTCTTACCCCTTAATCTGTCATCTAATCAAACTTTTGCTGTTAACAAATTTTCCGGTTTTGTCCGGATTCCGGACGAACTACTTGTTCGGCGAGAAAATGGTTTTCACCATCGTGTTCAGCATGTTTTCTTATCCCTAAATGGACCATTTAATCAACTTCATATAAAACTTTTACTTTTAACAAACTTTCCGGTTTTTGTCAGATTCCGGACGAACTAAACGTCCGGCGAGAAAATGGTTTTCACTATCGTGCTCAGCATGCCTTCTTACACCACAATCGACTATCACATTAGTTGTTTAAAAATATTTTGTTTGTCCCTTAATGTGAACCCCCACCCCTAAATGTAGAGCTACAGAGCCCATCTACGAACTTGACCTTGCCGTTGACCCAATGAATCTTCACACCAAGTTTCATCAAAATATCTCATTCCCTTCGAGAGTTATAGAGCGCACAGACGGACAGACGGACGGACGGACAACCTTTGCGATGTCACAGGTATCCCTCCACTTACGTTTTGGGATCCCAAAAACACCATTGTCGATGGATGATGCCACGCAGGAACTTAATCAGAATTTTATTTTTCACTAGTAGATTACATTCAAAAGAACAGACATCTTTAACTGAATTTCCTTGCCAAAAGGATTGCTGAAATGGTTGGCCTAGCAGTTCACTGATATTCACTTTGCTATTTCGCTATCATGTATCTATCTGCCTGTTTTATAAGCAAGATAAAAAAAAAACAATGTTGGGAAAAACTGAGAGGCGCGTTCTAACAATGGTTCAACGGTTCTTTCTTTGAGCGAGTTCCACCCTAGTTAGCCTACCAGTACTAAATACCTGATGTACTACGCTTGATGTCACAAATTTTGGCATCTTGGAGTCAAGGCTAGAATGCACATTACAAACAGATTTTAGAATATTAAGTATCAAAATTGGCTTTCATAATGGTTGGAATAGTTCTAGCTTTTGGGATCAGTATTAGTAAGAAGAACCTTTCGAGGTTTATTAACATCCTTCTGTCAGTTTTCTAGACTGACGTATTTGGTTTAACCTTTTAGTGATCGTGGATGTTAGTTAGTGTGGTTAGATGAACTTTAAAGGTTGGCTACTATGCAGTAAGCAAAATATAGTGGGGCTAATAACCACAGCAGTTCATGTATTTTCAAATTTTTGGTAAATATGACTCCACGGCAGCTCCACTGGGTGATCTGGCAAATCATGTTACAAAGATTCGCCGTTGCCACACTTACTATTCTCCAGAGCATGGTAAGCAAATAGTTACCATTAGTTTCTATTTTGAAAAGGCTGGAATGGTCAGCGTAGTAACTTTTCATGAGGTTGGAGGGAATTAGTAACTAATTAATAGTTACTATTGTTAAGGGTGGAACTCGCTCTTTGTTTTATAGGCATACAGGATGGTTACCTGACCTTGTTTTACACTGCCTCGATTTTTGCTGTGAAAATGTTAAAATAAAAGGTACATGCTGTCCTGACAGTCAAGAGGCAATATATGATTTTTTTTAACTGTCATGTGTCAAAAAATATTCAGATTCTTTGTCTTTTCTTGGTTTTGAAGCTGTTTTTTTCTGGCTAATGTACCTTTTTCGTCATTTTCTAGTCAATCGAGGTAACGTTAGAATGAAGGAATCTTGTTTGAAAAGAAAATTTATTTAAATAAAATATTGAAGCAATACTTATTTATCCTTCTTTGAGCCCAAGCTGACTTTGAACATTTTTTCAAACAATGTTTACAACGGTCTGACGAGGACCCTTGCCAAGAAGGGCCGAAATATGGCTGATGAAGAACCATAGCTGATGTATCCGTTGTAAACATTGTTCGAATAAACTTATTTATCCAATATGTAAGCAATTCAATTAGCTTCAATCTAGTATGTTTGTCATATATGTTGGTTCCTTTTTAAGCCAGATAGATTGTTCTGAAGGAAAGACTTCTCTGGAAATTTGAAATCTTGTCTGAGATTGGATACCCCTCTTAGACCTCTAAGTAAATTTTGAAGTCTTTTTCAATCAGAAAATGATTTGCTGCAGCAGAGGTGCTTCGAGTATCCTGGGATGGAGTCCGAGACAAGACCGAGACAGAAGTGACGCGCAAGACTCGTGACGAGTCCAAGTCCACAAAAAAAATTGTTAGAGATTAGACCGAGTCCTCTAAAAAGGTAACTCGAGACCGAGTCACACCCTGAGTCCTATATGACGAATGAAATTGGATGTTTTACAAAGGGCAAGGCAGTGTCCAGGGGGGTGGGGTACAGGTTGACCTCCCCCCCCCTAAACATATGAAAATAATCATTTTTATAGGCTTTTCCCTCTGATCTGTCTTTTTTGTACTTTTCAGTCTGACCCACAGGCACCCCCCCCCCCTGAAATAAATTCCTGGATTGGGCCAGACCAAGGGTCTCTGTGACCAATTTACTATAGAATTTGCATTTTCCACTGTGCTTTTTCTCTGTAGAGACAATATTGTAATCCAAATACCCAAACCTGACTATCATAGGATCACTCATTTTCACAACTGTGTTTTTTTTAAAAGCCTTTACAACCTTGTTACCTCCAGTTCCCAATTTTAATCCTTAGACCTCCAAGGTTGACTTAATCCTACTTGCATAGGTTAAGACATAACCATACCTTGACCAATCCCTTGAATTGGTCCCTGGAGACGTCAATTTCACTTTGAATTTGCTGGTCCGAGAGGTCTCTTGGACTCAGGTGACTCGGCCGGATTTTGAGATGAGATGAGTCTGAGTCCCCCTCCACAAAGGACGAGTGGTTGACTTAATCCTACTTGCACAGGTTAAGACATAACCATACCTTGACCAATCTCTTCAATTGGTCCCTGGAGACGTCAATTTCACTTTGAATTTGCTGGTCCGAGACGTCTCTTGGACTCGGGTGACTTGGCCGGATTTTGAGATGAGATGAGTCTGAGTCCCCCTCCACAAAGGACGAGTCCGAGACAAGTATGAGTGTCAGAAAAGGTGTCTCAAGACGAGTCCAGAGTCCAAGTCCACCTGTGCTACAGTCAACCACAGACCCCTGATTTTTAGATATTCTACAGATTCTATACCAAACGCTCGGTATATCTAATGTTTGGCGTACCCTATGCCTAACCAGTCTAGTACTAGCCCCTTTTCAGGCACGGTGCTCAAATGTCTAGCACCATGCCTTGGTGCTAGAGGTTCAAGCAATGCACCTTGGATTTCATGCATAGTGCATGGGTTTCAGTATACAGTGCAAGCATGAAAAACACAGTTTCCGTCATCACAACTGAGCACCAGCTCGGACAGGGCTGAAATTACTACCATGAATTAGAGAAATCAAAGACAATCCTTATCAAATTTTTCATAACAAAAACAACATTGCTTGGCTGATGACAGACGTGAAAACCTCATTTCCTTTTCTACATAGTCTAGGGTTTTGCATGCAAAGTGTCCTGTGCCTCAGCTTTTTCTATCTATCAGCCTACCAGAATATTGGCTCTTGATAGAGCCAATATAGATAGGGTGCTGTTAGGTTTTGCATCTCCATTATCAGTCGAGACCTTTTGTTTTTGTTGTGAAAAATTCGATAAGGATTGTCTTTGATTTCTCTAATTCATGGTAGTAATTTCCACCCTGTCCGAGCTGGTGCTCAATTGTGATGACAGAAACTGTGCTTTCCGTGCATGCACTGTATACTGAAATTCATGCACCATGCATGAAACCCAAGGTACAGTGCCTGAACGTCTAGCACCCAGGCATGGTGCTAGACATTTGAGCACCATGCTTGAAAAGGGGCTAGTGTACTAGACTGTGCCTAACGCTGGATATGGTATGCCAAACGCTGGATACTGTAACCCAAACAAATATTGGTGATTTGAGTGAAGCTCAGAAATCAACCATTCAAAATTTACTTTTTATTAGTGTAGTCCAGGGTTGAGTCACCAACAGTTATACAGCATTTGGCACTGGTTTGGCATAAGGTATCCAGCATCAGGCATAGGATACAAGAGGGGTATCCAACCTTGAATTTATATGACCTCAAACTTGGCTTGGGCTGAAAACCTTACAATGAAATTTCTACGCAGTCCTAAACATGTCCTGGGACATTCAGGGTTCCTTCCAGTCTAGTACACTAGCCCCTTTTCAGGCACGGTGCTCAAACGTCTAGCACCATGCCTGGGTGCTAGACGTTCAAGCACTGTTCCTTTGATTTCCTGTATGGTGCATGGATTTCAGTATACTGTGCATACATCAAAAACACAGTTTCTGTCATAACAACTGAGCACCAGCTCGGACAGGGCTGAAATTACTACCATGAATTAGAGAAATCAAAGACAATCCTTTATATATTTTTCACAACAAAAACAAAAGGGCTCGGCTGATGACAGATGTGAAAAACCTCATTTCCTTTTCTACATAGTCAAGGGTTTTGCATGCAAAGTGTCCTATGCCTCAGCTTTTTCTACCTAGCAGCCAACCAGAATATTGGCTATTGGGGAATAGATAGGGAAAATACATGGAAAATAGATAGGGTGCTGTTAGGTTTTTCAACTCCATCATCATTAGAGCCCTTTTGTTTTTGTTGTGAAAAATATATAAAGGATTGTCTTTGATTTCTCTAATTCATAGTAGTAATTTCAGCCCTGTCCGAGCTGGTGCTCAGTTGTGATGACAGAAACTGTGTTTTTTCTGTATGCACTGTATACTGAAATCCATGCACCATACATGAAATCCAAGGTACAGTGCTTGAACGTCTAGCATCCAGGCATGGTGCTAGACATTTGAGCACCGTGCTTGAAATGGGGCTAGTGTACTAGACTGGTTCCTTCTTGACAGTTAGGACCTTTTTACTGGACTACACTGAAATTTCCTTCTATCCTTATAAAAGCCCAATTCAAGCCATTTGAGGACAAGGTTGTGTAAATTTCACGTTGGTTGAATTTTAGCACAGGAATCAAAAAGTCAGGGGCTTCTGGTAGACTGATATGCTGACATAGAAAAACCTAAATACAGTACAAAATATTTGTTTTTATAGAACTGTAGTATGGTCTGTTGCATTTCATGGGCAGACAACATTCAAACTAAATAAAAAACTATGTGTATGTTTCAAGAAAGCGTTAAACTACATCGATTCGTACTCACTTCAAGAAGGATAAGCTTAGTTTGACCTCAAAATAGAAGCAACCCAAACAAATCAAATCCAAATTTTGATATTGGATTTCTTCTCTTTCTTCGAAATAGCCATGAATATGGTGAAACGATTGAAATGCCGATGTGCCTTTCGTCGTCGGAGAGGGCACACCTCTACTCTAGGGAAACCCTGGGGAAACCTCTAGTTGGATAATATAAGAAATTGTCGTATATATATACATAATCGAAATATTCGATCATACATATACACCTGGCGGGATACCGTAAAAAATGTCCTATAGGAAAAGCCGGCGTTTCCGACTAGCTGGCTACGAGACAAATTCGTATAGAATTTTTGTTTGTGTTCCCACTAGTCCGCCACTGTAAGAAATTGCGTATAGAGGCATAATCTCGCCGTTCCCCGAGGACTCCTCGGGAAATCGAAGGGAACGGCGAGAATAGAGGGAGTCACTCCACGCGGACTCCGCGGACTGAAAACAGCGAGAACACGGGGAATGCTTACAAAACGGATTTTGTTCGAACAAAAAAATATACAGTTGACGAAATTAGTCTTGATCCACTTTAATTTTGGTTTTGTTTCTTCTGACTGTTTTTAATTAATTTTATATTGCACCAACACCAGCAAAAATTGATTCCCCTCCGAATCTGAAAGGGAGTCCTTTTTAATGATGGTGATGATAATCGGAGCAAAATCGCGGGGACTCCTCAAGTGGAATCCTCGGGGAACGGCGAGAATACGCCTTAGGAAATCCCGCGTTGCCGACTAGTTCGCTACGATCAGAAATCATATAGGAGAAAAGTTTGTAGCCAACTAGTTCGCTACCGTAAGAAATTTCTTATAAGAAATCCCGCGTTGCTGACTTGTTGGCTTACACTCGTATAGGGATTATAGAAAATATCCAACTAGTCGGATTGTATGAATTTGGATAGAGATTTCGGAAAATATCTAACTAGTCGGATTGTATGAACACGGATAACAATTTCAGAAAATATCCAACTAGTCGGAACAGCTTTGAGTCTCAACAAGGATTTCGAGGCTATGGGCTACTTTGTATAATAGTCAATGAACTGACAGCCATCTAATTAGATATTCAATGTTTCTCTATACAAATTTTCTCATTTTAGAGAATTAGTTCGACAATTCTCTATTCCTTGACGAGTTTTCTCAGTTTAGCCAACTAGTTGGATATTCATCCTCGTTCCTACAGGAATATTTTTTTTTTTAGCCAACTAGTTGGATAATAACCCCCTGTTCCTATAGGAATGTTCTTACTTTAGACAACTAGTTGGATTGGCAGCAATTTGATATTGAAATCCCACATGGCCAACTAGTTGGCCACGCCGAGCATTCGTCTAGGATAAAAGTTTTTATTCAGCTAGTTGGGCATGTCTCTCACTCGTACAGAGATTACAGAATTGTGTCAGTTCACATAGAAATTTCGAAATATCCAACTAGTCGGTTTCAAGATTTCAGTCTCAAAAAGGATTTTGACCCTATTAGTTGGCTATGCGCCACATTATCTTATACGCAATGATTTCTGATCGTGGCCAACTAGTCGGCAACGCGGGATTTCCTATACGAAATTTCTTACAATGGCGGACTAGTTGGAACACAAACAAACTCGTAGCCAACTAGTCGGAAACGCGGGATTTCCTGTGAGAAATTTATTATAGTGGCGGACTAGCTGGAACACAAACAGTCGTTGCCGACTAGTTGGCTACGAGAAAAATTCGTATAGGATTTGTGTTTGTTTTCCAAGTAGTTTGGCACTGTGAGAAATTTCGTATAGGGAATCTCAACTTTCCGACTAGTTGGCTACGAAAAAAAATCGTATACGATCTTTGTTTGTTTTCCAACTAGTTCGCCACTGTAAGAAATTTCACATAAGAAATCCCGGGTTGCCGACTAGTTGGCTACGAAAAAAATTCGTGTAGGATTATAAGTGAAAAAAGAAGGAATAGAATTTTTAAACAGAATTGAAAAGCCATCAGAAATCAAATGATAGGAGACCCGCGAAAGAAGTGTGCCCAGAACAAATCGAAAAATGCCGATTACAAAGAGAGGTTGAGGTAGGAACAAAGCTTGAAAGGACATGAGGGGTTCTGCAGACGCTGGAATAGCTCATTCTAGTCGAGAGGTAAATTTTTGGCCTCTATGCTAGCAGAGGCGTTACTATCAAAATGTTTGGGGGCGGGGGGGGGGGGGGAGAAGAGCAAATATTCCTTCAACCAAAGCTGACTGCGAATCGTATGTATCACTGCTTACTGCGAATCATAGCACTATTAAATATGGAGCAAGGTATTTACCGTCTGGCTGGTAGTTTTACCGTCTTTTTTTGCGAAAAAACTACTGTTTTGGCGAAAAATAGACTGATTTAAAGAAAACCGACCGTTTTTAAGAAAAATTGACTGTTTCCCCAAAAAATCGATTCTTTTTACGAAAAATCGCGAGAAATCTATTTGTTACCGGCTAGCCGACAACATCGGCGGAGGGGGTGGGGGGGTGCATCCACCCCCCATACGTGACGCCCCTGTATGCTAGTGTTAAAGCACTTCTGAAAAGACTTCGTAAAATTAAGGACACTCATACAACTCGAAAATGATCTGTTTTATGTTTAAGTTATTCTAAAGCGAACTTCTTCATCTGCTGTGCATAGCGTCTTCTGTCGCGTAGAATCAGATTCTGCAAACCAGTTTTAAGTTGCAATTCTTCAGATGTAGCTCGCTGTAGCTTTACCTGCTTTAGTTTTCGACATAAAAGTACAGTCTGTCGAGTGACACATAAAACGGTACACGGTACTTCCATTATGAAACCAAAGTACATCAAATCACCCGGGAAAAACGCAACTCAAGTCTCGTCGGAGAACCGGCGTCTTTTTCTATATCTGTAAACTCCTGTCAGGCCAAGACCAAAAGTTCGTTACGTCCGTAAATCCGGATTTTTTTTTTTTTTTTGGACTGGCAAACCTGTTTCCTCGTTTCGCTTCTGAGGAAGTGTGTTCTGAACGTGAAAATTACTTTTTTTGCTATTAGATCGGAGCAAATCTACTTTCTTTTCTATGGGCTTTGTTTTGTCACTTTTTCGATGGACAGAGTCGTGATTTCAGAGCTATTCTTAACTTTTCATTGGGATCGCAAAAATTACGCTCTGCTCCACTGATTACGTCCATAAATCAGGACTTTTTTCTTTGAATGCAGTTGCAAATTTCCTCGTTTTGTTTCTGAATAAGCCTGTCTTTTACGTGAAAATTACTTTTTTTGCTTTAATTCGGAACAAATCTACTTTGTTTTCTGTGGCCACTATTTTGTCACTTTTTTCAACGGTCAGATTTGTTATTTCAAAGCTATTTTTTCCTTTTCAATGATTGCAAAAAGATGGTCTGCTCCTAGGGCGTTTGACAAAATTTCGCCTGTGGCATCATTTCATAGTATTCCCTATTTAGAGGAACGGTGTGTCATTTACTTGGCGATTATGCTTTGAACTTTTCAGATGTGAAACACATTAAAGGCTGGCTAGAATCTTACTAGACAAAGGCAGATTAAACAAAATTCGCCTGCGGCGCTTGCTTTAATTTTGTCCAGGGTACAGGCGTTGAAAGCTTTCCTCTTATGCGAAAGTTGAAATGTAAAGCTGAGGCTATGAAAGTATGTATACACAAATTTTGATTACAAGGATAATTTCAGCTGATGCATTGCAGCTCGTTTTACACCGGGGCTCTATTATTTGTGTGACCAAGGTGAATATAACATTGTTTTTACACACAGCATCTCAGGATTACTAAATGATTTCGAAAATAGAATAATTTTCTAATTACAACAGCGTATGTTCTATTTATGTCTAACATTTATTTTTGTTGTTTTCTTTAAAAAAAATAATAATTTGAATAACTTTTCCATTCAACCTTCTTGAAAAATAACTGAAAAACACTAACTGGTTGCATTCTGTTGTCGTTTTATTCATATTTATTATTAATTATATTGCATGTTCTCATTTAAAAACAAAAATATTTAAATGAATTTTATTTCCTTTTTAACTTAAAATTGTCGAATCGCCTGAAATCTGTCAATTTTCAGTTTTTGAGTTTTTACTAGCCTATAGACTACAAGTCAACTATATTTGACTTTGACTGACTCAAGAGATGATTTTATTATATTTTACGTATTTTGTTACAAACAAAAAGAATATTCAGAATTAGGTTTTTATTTTAATTTTCCCGTCAACCCCAAACAGTTGATCCGTCGTCTGAACAGATCAGCCACTGTTTACGCGCTTACTTCGGTCCTGTGTGAACAAGCTACGAGTCTTTTTTGAAAACCAAACTGGAAGTCGCCGAACGGGCACTTCGACGTAATTTCTGGCCCTAAGTGATATTAAATTTTTTTGCTAAAGATGCAAGACACTGTAGTTGGCCGGAAAGAGCTGCACTGGTTCGGATTTTTTCCTTTTTTGGGATCCCAAAACGTAAGTGGAGGGATACTTATGACATCGCAAAAGTTGTCCGTCTGTCCGTCCGTCCGTCCGTCCGTCTGTCCGTCCGTCCGTCCGTCCGTCCGTCTGTCCGTCCATCCGTCTGTAAGCACGATAACTCTCGAAGGGAACGAGATATTTTGATGAAACTTGGTGTGAGGGTTCGTTGGGTCGTCGGACCAGTCAAGTTCGTAGATGGGCTTTGTAGCTCTACATTTAGGGGTGGGGGAGGGGATTCAAATTAAGGGACAAACAAAATATTTTGAAACAGCTAATGTGATAGTCGATTATGGGGTAAGAAGACATGCTGAACACGATGATGAAAACTATTTTGTCATCAGACAAGTAGTTCGCCCGGAATCCGGCCAAAACCGGAAAGTTTGTTGAAAGTAAAAGTTTTATTTGAAGTTGATTAGATGTTCGATTTAGGGGTAGGAAGACATGCTGAAGACGATGGTGAAAACTATTTTGTCATCGGACAAGTAGTTCAACCGGAATCCGGCCAAAACCGGAAAGTTTGTTGAAAGTAAAAGTTTTATTTGAAGTTGATTAGATGTTCGATTTGGTGGTAGGAAGACATGCTGAAGACGATGGTGAAAATTATTTTCTCGACGGACAAGTATTTCGCCCGGAATCCGGCCCAAACCGGAAAGTTTGTTGAAAGTAAAAGTTTTATTTGAAATTGATTAGATGTTCGATTTAGGGGTCGGAAAACATGCTGAAGACGATGGTGAAAACTATTTTCTCGACGGACAAGTATTTCGCCCGGAATCCGGCCCAAACCGGAAAGTTTGTTGAAAGTAAAAGTTTTATTTGAAGTTGATTAGATGTTCGATTTAGTGGTAGGAAGACATGCTGAAGACGATGGTGAAAATTATTTTCTCGACGGACAAGTATTTCGACCGGAATCCGGCCCAAGCCGGAAAGTTTGTCAAAATTAAAAGTTTTATTTGGAGTTGATTAGATGTTCGATTTAGGGCAAGAAGACATGCTGAACACTTATGTGAAAACAATTTTCTACCCGGACATGTAGTTCGTCCGGAATCCGGCCAAAACCGGAAATCTGTTGGAAGTCAAAGTTTTATTTCTAGTTGATTAGATAAGCGATTTAGGGTAAGAAGAGATGCTGAGTCCCTGTATGACAATCATATTTTACCCGGACATATAGTTCGACCGGAATCCGACTGGAATCGGAAAATTTGTTATAAGCTAAATTTCTATTTGAAGTTGATTAGATGTTCATTACTGGGGAAAGAAGATACCCTGATTTCGTTTTTGAGCTTTCTTTTTTCGCCGGACAAGTAGTTCTGGAGTTCGGCCGGAACCGGGAAATTGGCAAAAGTGGCAGGAAGTTTTCGTCAAAACAGATATGACTTATAGGGGTAAAAACAACAGGCTGAATCCAAATCTGAACTTGGTTTTCTCAGGTGATTAGCTATTTGGCCTTAATCTGTTTTTGAATTTTAGTTGTAAAAATGTTCAAGGAGTCTGGCGAAGACTGGATCTGGCTAAGACAAGACCCAGTTGTCTGGATCAGATATTGAATTTTTGGGATCCCATCGAAACCTTTGGTCTTGTTTTATAATTGACGTATTAGTACCAGAAAGAAAACTGTCTGGAGTTGGCCATGAAGGATTTCTATATAAAATTTCTACCGATCCAACTAGTTGGCTAAAATAAGAAAATTCCTATAGGAACGGAAGAGATGATTATCCAACTAGTTGGCTAAAATAAAAAAAAAATCGTCAGAATTATCAAACTAATTCTCTAAAATGAGAAAATTTGTATAGAGAGACATTCATTATCCAAGTAGAAGGCTGTTAGTTCATTGAGTATTAGACAAAGTGGCACATGATTATCAAACTATAGTTGGCTAAAATAAAAAAACTCGTCAGAATTATCAAACTAATTCTTTAATATGAGAAAATTTGTATAGAGACACAGCCTATGAAGGCTGTTAGTTCATTGAGTATTAGACAAAGTGGTGCATAGCCAACTAATGGGATAGAAATCCTTGTTGAGACTGAAATCTGTTCCTACTAGTTGGATATTTTGTGAAATTCCGATCCGCGTTAGTAGTTATATAAAGGGGCTCCCACTCCACCCTCCCCCCAATTTCAAAACCCCATTTTAACATCAATTTCTTAAATTTTAACATCCTTTTTACCAAATTATCCCCCTTTTTAAGAACATTTTTATTTTCTTACTTCCAAAATAAAGGATACAAGAAATGAGAATATTACCCTTTACTACATATAAAATACTACAATATACTACTACTTCTTTTTTTTTTACATTTTTCATTTTTTATTCAAATATTACTGAGTAAACAGTTCTAAATCCACATATGTTTCTTTGTTCTTGTTTTCGCGTACAATCGGTTGCAAAACCAGATTTTTCTTTAAAAGTAATTCGTTAGCAATGGCATTATATTTCTGTGTTATAAACAAATCACAGGGTTTGTTATTATGATTAATGACCACAACCAACTTATCACCATATTTTGTCTTAGCAATTCTCATTTTAACGATAGTATATTTCAAACCTAGAACTAGTTCTTCTTTCCTGATTGTCTCATTGTATTTATTCATTCTGATTGTATTCAAGACTTCCTTTGCGGACTCCATTTATTAGGGGATGATTTTATTAAATAAAAATCCAGACTCACAAACTCACATACATATTTTTATTGATAATATCTAATGTAAAAAAAAAAAATCCAAATCGATATTCATCACATCATCAAATTAAAATCTCCTCGAGGTACCCACAATTCTGCCTCTAGTACTGATAAAGCTCTTAGGGCAACAAAAAACAGAAAATCTCATTGCGCATTAGTATTCACATCACAAAATATTTCGTTGCGGAGATTCTGCAGGCCCCGTTGGTGTAGTGGTCTAAGATGTTGCAACGTCTTAGATCAACCACTTCATCAATGATGTCGTGAGATCGAATCCCGCCATCAACTTGAGGTTAATGGTGAGGATGGCGAACAAAAAACTCAGAGGGTTTCCTCCCCTCACGGGGCACCCCAGACACACCATAAAAAATAATAAGACGACAAATAAACATCTTCAATCTTCAAAGTCTGGGGTGGGAGGTTTTGCAAAAATTTTATATTTTTGGTAAATTTTCTTGTATTTTGATAGTTTCGTTCTTACAATATTTATAACCGTTCAAGCGAACCTGTTTCATGTATTTTTCGCGAGGAAAAAATCGAAAGGTTTTACGCATCTCTGTTTCTCTCTGAATTACCTCCTCAATTGTTAATTGTCCGCATTTTAGCATTGAGAACAACTCAGTATAAAAATTGTAATTTGTCCTAAATTCTGCTTTTCTATCAGCAATGCTTAACTGCTTTTCAATTATTTCGATGATAACAGCACCCAAACTTAAAGAAGCTAAAGGTAGCACTAGAAACGCAGACATTCCTGCTGCCGAAAAGAGGAATTTGGATACAAGTAAGCTGTTACTTATACGATTGTAGTACTTGTAACTGCGACGGTAAACATACATTTTCTTTTCTAATTCTTCCATTTATTATGTAATAAAATTGTTTCAGAAATTATTTGATTGAATGAAAGGTTCGCGATTCGGAACACATCCGCCACCTGCTAAACTGTATGGAATCTTTCTTGACTGATCGGAGAGAACCTAGATAGCGCTTGCTCCTTGAAACACAAAACACATCTGCTATCTAACTGAAACTTTCTTGACTGATCGGAGAGAATCTAGATAGCGCTTGCTCCGTGAAACACAAAACACATATGCTATCTACGGAACTCTACTGAAACTTTCTTGACTGATTGGAGAGAATATAGACAGCGCTTGCTCTGTGAAACGCATACTGAAACCAGTGCTTTTCTTTACGACTAAGAAAACGCAGTCGGGAGAAATTTATTAATAAAAATGTTCCCCTATTAAATGATGAATACTGCAGAGGTTATTCAGCTTTGTAAAAAGGTTATATCGAACAACAAATCGGTTATACAAAGATTATCGCTATACACATATAATGAACTGCGGACTTATGCGAAAATTAATAAAATCAAAACAAATGGAGCTAAGAAACATGAAATAACAAATAATATAATAAACCATCTTAATAAGTATATTTTGATAGCTGAAGATAAAATTAAAATTGAACGCAGAAACGAAAGAACTCATAATAAGAACAGACCATCCGACTACAAACCAGAACCGAGATTACGAACCATTCTGGAAGATGAGATAAGAGAAAATAATATCACCATTACAAAACTAAAACAAGAATACAATGATAACAAAGAAAAAGAGACAAGCGAATTAAAGAAATTTCTGAAAAACAAGAACCTATCAACTCGCGGAAACCGAGAAGAAGTCATACAAAAGGTTGAAGAATACTATAATAATATTATTACCAAACATAAAGATTCCGTACAGAAAAATAGAGATATCATAAGAGATCAAACAGAAAGACGTGATAACAGTAGACAGAAAGTAGTCGATTTATCAACTCTCTTCATAAATAAGAAAAAAATTCAAGAAGAAAAATTAATTCCTGATCATGTATTTAGAACGGAAGAAGAACAGCAGCCTACTATTTTTAGCGAAAGTGAGAATATATTCACTGTAAACGTTTCAGTTCAAGGTAATGGAGTTGACGAGCATACTCTTATTGCTTTTACTTTCGCAGATATACAGCGGCGAATGAACGAAATAAATCAATATAGAGTTCAGTTTGTAACTCGGGTTATTTTCCATCGACAGGAGAATGATGAAGAAGTAGTAGTATATTACAACAGTACTTCTTGGATTTTAAATAAAAATAGCATTCTCACTCATAATCATTTGGATGATAATAACAAGAGACTTAGTTCTTTAAGTAATACCCCTCGATCTGGGCTACAATTTAGTCGGTATGAAGGAATTGATTATAGGATGACACGAATAGAATCTTACATGGGAGGAATGTGTAAAATACTGCCAGATTTCGTAAAAAATAAAAGAGCTTGCTTGAATATTGAAAATAACGACCAGAAATGTTTCCTTTGGTCTATCTTAGCAAATCTACATCCAGCTAAGGATCATCCGGAAAGAATTTCGAAATATAAACAATATGAGAACGAATTTGATTTCGAAGGGGTTACCAACTTCCCAATGGATACTAAAGATATACACAAATTTGAAAATAGATACAACATTAAAATTTGTTTATTTCAAATTGATAAAGAGAAAATAATCAGAAGTCATATACTAAAAAGTACAATCAATGGCAAAACAGCTAAACATGTTATTAATTTATTGTATTTCGATAATCATTATGTACTGGTAAAGGATCTGAGCAGATTAGTTGGTCCTCAAATATCTAAAAAGAAAACAAAGACATACCTCTGCACTTATTGCGGAAGGCATTTTAAGAAGGAAGAATGCTTTGAAAAACATGAAAGTAAAAATAATTGCGAAGATCCTGATATAATAATGCCTCCTGAAGGTTCAAGTATACAATATAAAAATATTGCAAAACAAATGAAAGTACCTTATTGCATAATAGCAGACTTTGAGTCTTATAACGAAGAATACAATCAGGTAAACGGGAAGAAAACAATAAAAGTGGCCAAACAGAAACCATTTGCTTACGGGTTTCAGGTATGCTGTTCCTTTGATACAAACCAGAACAAATACTATGACTATTTCGGTGAAGACGCTGCAAAACATTTTGTTAAAACCGTTACAAAAGTATCCACAGAAATTGCAAACAAATATGAAAGCAGACAAAGAAACCATACTTATACCAATGCAGAAATTACCGAAAAATGGAAAAATCTAATGAATAAGACTTGTCACATCTGTACAACTGAAATTACTGAAAATCCTCACTTTGATCACGACCACATGACAGGAGAAGATAGGGGATTTGCTCATGCTGAATGTAATATGAAATACAGGATTCCCAAGCATATCCCTGTAGTAATGCATAATTTATCTAAATATGATTCCCATCTGTTTGTTAGAGAATTGATACCTGATAACGGAATTTTTGAAAGTGCAGAAAGTTTCATCTCATTCTCGAAATCAATAAGTATTACAAAAGCGGATACGGAAATAAAATATGAGATGCGGTTTATAGATTCAATTAGATTTATGGCTTCATCTTTAGACAAACTATCAGCAAATTTAGCAACATGTGATTGCAAAGTACCTTGTAATCATCTAAGACAGAATTTCAAGTACACATCTAACAGCTTCAAAAATGAAGATGAATTCAAAGAAATAATTAAAAAAGGGGTGTATCCCTATGAATTCGTAGATAGTTTCGATAAAATGAAATGTGCAAAGTTACCACCAATAGAAAGCTTTTATTCTAGGTTGACGGGGAAAGGTATTGACAAAAGTGATTATAAAAGAGCGGTATCTATATGGAAGCAATTTAACTGTGAAACTTTACTTGATTATACCAAGTTGTACCTAAAAAGTGATGTGTTAATTCTATCAGATGTTGTGGAGAATTTCAGGAACGTTTGTATACATAATTATGATCTGGATCCACTTCATTACTTCTCAGCTCCAGGACTAACATGGGATGCTTTCCTAAAGCATTCGAAAGTAGACTTGCCGTTATTCTCAAAGGAAGACATGTATACCTTTATAGAAAAAGGAATAAGAGGTGGTGTATCCCAATGTATAAAAAGATACGCAAAAGCAAATAATAAATATACAAGTGATTATAATAAGCATAAACCATCTAATTATTTAATGTATTTAGACGCTAATAATTTATATGGGTGGGCGATGTCGCAGAATTTACCAGCGAATGATTTCCAATTCATTTCCATACCGGATGATTTGAAAGAAAGGAATGAATACGAATCAATCGAGTATTACAACCATCTAAAAACTCACATCAATTCGATAATGAAATTACAGAATGTAGGTGCTATATATGAGGTAGATTTAGAATATCCAAAAGAACTACACGAATTACACAAGGATTTACCATTAGCACCCGAACACTTTAACGGTAAGCTATGTACCACAGTATTAGATAAAACCAACTATGTAGTTCACCACAGGAATCTAGAATTTTATTTACAAAAAGGCTTGATATTGAAAAGAGTACACAGAATACTAGGATTCACTGAAAGTGCTTACTTAAAAGGATATATAGACCACAACACAGCACTTAGAACTAAAGGTACAAATGATTTTGAGAAGGATTTCTTTAAGCTTATGAATAATGCTTGCTTTGGAAAAACTATGGAAAACGTAAGGAAGCGAGCGGATATGGAAATAATAACGGATGATGCAACAAGAGAAAAAATAATAAAGAAACCCAACTTTAAATCTGAAATAATATTCAGTGAAAACTTTTCAGTAGCAAGAATGTCAAAGGAAAAGATAAAATTAGACAAACCAATGTATATCGGCTTTGCTGTATTGGAACTATCCAAGTTATTGATGTATGAATTCCATTATGATTATATGAAGCCTAAATATGGAGATAAAATTGATTTGTGTTATATGGACACTGATTCTTTCATATATGATATTAGAACTGAAGATTTTTATCAAGATATCAAACAGGATTTGAATGCGAGGTTCGATACATCTGATTATGCGAAAGATAATCCGTATAGGTTTCCTAATGTAAATAAGAAAGTGATAGGAATGATGAAAGATGAATTAGGTGGACAGGTTATGACAGAGTTTGTTGGATTACGATCAAAAGTATATGCTTATTTAAAGGACAACCAAGACCCTTCAAAAGCTAGCAAAAAACTAAAAGGAATAAAAACCAATATCGTTAAAGATGAAATTACGATTCAAAACTATAAGGATGTACTGTTTGGTAAAACGGAAAACCTTTCTATAACCCAGTACAACTTAAGATCATACAAGCACAATATGTTTCTAGAAGAACAGAATAAAAAAGCGTTAGATCCTAAGGATGATAAAAGGATAGTAACAAGCGATAAAATACACACTTTACCTTTAGGTTATAAACATTAAATTCAAGTACCTACTTAAAAACTTCAAGTACCTACTTCAAAACTTCAAGTACCTACTTAAAAAAATCAAGTCCCTACTTAAAAAAATCAAGTACCTACTTAAAAAAATCAAGTACCTACTTAAAAAAATCAAGTCCCTACTTCAAAAATCAAGTACCTACTTAAAAAAATCAAGTACCTACTTAAAAAAATCAAGTCCCTACTTAAAAAATCAAGTACCTACTTAAAAACTTCAAGTACCTACTTAAAAAATTCAAGTACCTACTTAAAAAATTCAAGTACCTACTTAAAAAATTCAAGTACCCACTTCAAAACTTCAAGTACCTACTTAATAAATCCAAGTATATACTTAAAATACTCAAGTAAATCTTATAATGAAAAATTCTTCCTAAATAAATGAATGAAAAGGCTCCAATCAAAGTCTATGACTTTAGTGAAAAGAAAACTTATCAGAATAAGCACGACCTTGCACCTCAGTGGCCATTTAGACTCTTAATTTGTGGTAGTTCTGGAACAGGGAAAACTAACCTTCTTTTGAATTTAATTTATGAATATCTTTGTTTCAACCGAATATACTTGTATGCTAAAGATCTTGAAGAAGATAAATATCAAGACCTTATAACCAATTTAACCACTTTGGAGTCACAATGCAAATCGAAAGTCTTAACAGTAAGTAACAATCTTGATGATATTGTCGATGTTGACGACTTAGACCCTGAATACCAAAACTTGATTATCTTTGACGATTTTGTCACTGAAAAAGACCAGAAGAAAATAGAAGACTTATTCATAAGAGGAAGAAAAAAAAATGCTTCAATTATTTACTTGTCACAGAGCTATCATAAAACGCCAAAGGTGGTAAGGCTCCAGTGCAATTATTTTGCATTCTTTCAGTGTTCTAATCCAAAAGAAGTAAAATTAATAAGACAAAGCCATGTATCCAGTATAGACAATGAAAAATTTCTCAAACAATTCGAGGCTGCAACCAAGGGCTACGGTTTTTTCTTCTTAGATTTAAAAATAAAAGATAAAACCCTTAAGTACAGGAAAAACTTTGAAAAATTTACCGGATAATTTATTTCTATAATAAATGAATAAATTTGGTAGTGTTGGAAAAAAGGTTAGTAACGAATCGAATGAAAAGAGAGTTACTGATGACAACGGTAATATTAACCTACAAGATAAGAGAATTATTATGTTAGGGGATGCGAAAGCTGACCAGGACGCTATTAGTTTCAGATCTATGACTATTATTTTGAATCAATTTAAAGAAGAAATTACCGCACAACAAGTGGGGGCAAATCAGTATTTTAGCGAAGATATCAACAGATTAACTGCGGTACATGATTCTCCTGATAATTTATTGGTAAGGATTAAAGATAAAGGGTTATTTGTAAAAGAAATAGTTCGAGTTAATGATAAAGAGATTAACGCTGAAAACAAGTTGATAACAAATGTTCAAAACCCTAGAAACAAAAATGATGCTGTTAATTTAGCAACGTTAACTATGAATCTTTTAGATTATGACAAAAGCTTCTTGGGCAACACACCCATAACGGTATAATTGAAGGAAAGATTGCTGGTCAAAAAACTCGTATCGATAATATTGAAAGAGCAGTAGTAAATATTTTAAAAAGGCTTCTAGAGCTAGAGCTAAAACCTGTTGACAAACCATTCGTTACCAGAATAGAAAAAATGATGGCTGGTAAATAAATTTTATATGATAAATTAATTCCCTAATAAATGGTTGAGATATTTGAGTATACAGTTTATTTGTCAAAGCTTCAGAAAGGAAAGCTGAAGAAATGTTTTGATGCTAAACAAAAATGTCAGATACGTGTTAGTCATAGTAGACAAAATGAACGAGAACAAGTCAAGTTACTTTTAAGTAAACGACAAATTGATAAAATTGAAACATGTAAAATGAATAATAAGGGTTGTGACATAGATGTATCATACAAGCAGATGAGAGAAGCGATTCAAAAAGGTGGATTACTTCCATTCTTAATACCGTTAGCTGTAGCCCTTGGTAAGGCAGCTTTAACAAGCGGAGCTGCTGCTTTGGGTACATTCGCTGGTAAGAAATTGGTGGATAACATAACCAACACAGGTGGAGCGCTAAAACTTCCTGGAACACAAAAAGTTACCGGTAATGGGGTACGTGGAAGGCCTAGGAAGGAAAAAAACGATGATGTCAACATAGGTGGAGCGCTTACACTCCCTGGAACACAAAAAGTTGTCGGTCATGGGGTACGTGGAAGGCCTAGGAAGTCAAAAAACGGGGACATCAAAAAAGAAGCAAAAGTAAAGTAGGACCTCTAACTAATTTTGATATTATGGATGCATTAGGGAGTATACCACAGTTTCGAGGTGTTTTCTCTTTAGATACGCTACCCAAACATATAAACGATTCGGAATGCGGTGTCATTAATTATGATAAACTCGGAATGCCTGGAACTCACTGGGTTGCGTATTGTAATCTACCTGAATCCCCCTATGTCGAATTTTTCGATTCTTTCGGTATTCCTCCAGGAAAAGAAATAGTTAAATATCTAAGAACTTCAAAGAAAAAAATAGCTTATGAAAATCTTGCTGTTCAAAATATAGATGAATTAAACTGTGGACTTCACTGTATTTCCTACATTAAGCGCAAAATGAAGTTGGTAGCTTTTCGTTTATAAAAATTGTTTTCTAATAAATGGAGATTTATTGTATGAAATGTAAAAAGAGTACTGATACTGAATCAATGTTTAAGGCAGTGTCACAGAAAAACAATGTTCCAATGCTGAAAGGGAATTGTGTTATTTGCGGATCGAGGAAAAATCGCTTTTTAAAAAAAACCTCAACGCAGAAACAGATATTTTAAAGACGTATTATTCTAATTATTCAGGTGTGGATGATATTTACAGAAAATTAAAAGAAAATGGTGTTAAGGTTTCCAAGGATAAAATAAAAACTGTGTTGCAAAATGAGAATGTGTATACGTTACACAAACCTTCCTATCATAACTTTGAAAGGAGGCGAGTGTATGTTCACTATGTTGATGAGCAATGGCAAGCTGATTTAGTTGACATGCAGAAATATAAAAAAGAAAATAATAAAACAAATTACATTTTAACTGTTATTGATTGCTTTAGTAAATATGCTTGGTGTATCCCTCTGAAAGACAAAACGGGTGCTGAAATAATAAAAGCATTCAGTGTTGTATTTAAAGAAAGAATTCCTAAGAAACTACAAACTGATAAAGGTAAAGAATTTGTGATGAGAAATGTTCAAACTTTTTTGAAAAATAACGGCATACACTGGTTTGCATCTGAAAGCGAATTGAAAGCGCAAATTGTAGAACGATTCAACAGAACGCTAAAAGAAAAGTTATGGAAATATTTCACTCACAATAACACTACTAATTGGATTGAAATTTTACCTTTATTTGTGAGTAATTATAATAACTCGTACCACCGTTCAATACAAATGAAACCAGTTGATGCTAGTAAAAAGGTTAATCAGAAAAAGGTTTTTAGTGCTCTGTTTCCTCCAGTAGATGACTACAAAATCACAGGAAACTCACAGAGTCACAAAGTCAAAGTAGGGGATTTAGTCAGAATTAAAAAGAAAAAAGTATTTTCGATAAAGGATATTTACCTAATTATACGGATGAAGTATTTCAGATAGCAACCATCAGACCTACCATTCCCATTACTTATGAAATATCTGACAAAAGTGGGGAATTAATTCAAGGAGGGTTTTATGAAAAAGAACTTTCAAAATTTATTATGAAATAAAATTACTTGTATATAAATGGATTCAAGACGCTTGAGTGATATGTTATCGGATATAGTGAAGAACAGAGAAGTTCAGAGAAGAAAGGTTCAACAAAATGAGATGGAGAAGGCAGGATTTCGGGAATATGCTTCAGAGTTAAACGCTCCAGTTATTATAGCACAAAAAGAAAACACTAAAGACACAATCAAAAAATTACAAGAGAACGCTGAAACGATAATTAATAAACTACAGGAAGGTGATAATAATTCAAGAAGACGGTTTCTCAGATTAGGTGATACATTTAAAACAGCTTTACAGACCACTACTTCAGAGGAAGTGAGTCGAGCACCCGCTTTAGAACCTTCTCCCGATATAGGACCACTATCCGTTGATATGAATAAAGATATTACCCAAGAGTTGTTAAATCAGATTAATTTAAAACATGTAGAATCGCGGGGTGGCACTGATACTTATTTTAAAATGCCTACGTATTACATTAAGCATCATACGGATATAGATGAGGCTCTAGAACGTTTGACATCTCTAAGTCAAAGTTATGGCGGGAAAAAAGGTAAAGGTTACTCTAGCTATGATGAAATCCTTGAATTTATAAGAGAATACAAGGAGAGGTTAACCAGCATTCGAACTAATTCCCCATTTTTAGTTCAACAAAAAGGAACTGGAATATTTATGAACTGTGATGAAATGATTTCAAAATTATACACTTTGATAGGTAGCAGAGTAAACGGAAATACATCTGACGAGGTGAGAAATGAAGCTATTGATATTTTGGATTCGTTAATGCGAAATAAATTTCTTACGAAGAGATATTACAATTCAATATATAAAAAATATTTCTAATAAATGGTGTTGTTAAACATTGAAGGTAATGAAAGTATCATTGATATAACATTTAGTCAACCAATCGAATTGAATCGTAATTGGGATTATGAAATAGGTTTGAATCAGTGTACTTTGTGGTATTCGTGGCATAATATAAGTGATAAATTTGGAAATAATACATTTAAATACAGGAAAGATGAAGATAATAATGCAACAGAATGGATGAATGTTACTATTCCTAATGGGATGTATAACGATGATTGTTTGAATTATTTTTTGTGTCAGTATTTTGATACCCCAAAAGATAAATGTCCTATTGTAATTTCATCCAATCCAGCATCTATGAGATTTGTCATACTATTACAAGAAAAATATGTGTTTAGATTTAATAGTGACTTGTGTCAGATTTTAGGATTTGAGAAGGATAGTGAGATATCTAAGAAAATCAATGAAGGTACAAAGCTTCCGAATATAACAAGAAGCGTTGATAAAATACAAATTCACTGCTCTCTTGTAAACAGTTCTATCGTAAACAAAAGTAAATCAGATGTCATTTGGACATTTGTTCCTAATACAGAACCGGGTTGTCAAATTGTTGAGAATCCTAGACAATTAATCTACCTTCCTATTAACACAAAAGACTTTATTTACTCCTTGAGAATGACAATTACTGATCAGTTGGGAAGACCTATCGATTTGAATGGTGATAACGTTGGATACGTGCTGCATTTAAGAAAAGCTTAAAGGATTAGTGAAATAAAATTATTTACCTATAAATGTTGATTAATAATAAGCGATTACTTTATAATAAGCAGTATGGAAGTGGAATCGGTAGTGTATTCAAAAACATTGTTAATTCCCAGTTATTTCAAACGTCAGCAAAACAAATAAAAGATGGGGCTATGTCAATGTATAATAATATTATTAAACCGAGATTTGAGTTGTTGAAAAACAGAGCAATAGAATATGGGAAAGATCTGATCAATGTAAACAAGAAGGAACTCATTGATGTAATTGGAAACAAAAAATCGATGAAGGATCTTATCGGTACAAATAAAAGGATTTTAAATCAAAGAAGTCAGGACTTGATCAAAACGTTAATGACTGGTAATGGATTAAAGATTCTGAAATAAGTTTTATTTAATAATTTCTTTCTTATATAAATGGCAGTAAATAAAGTTATCAGTCCTCAATGGAACATATTTGACGAACCGCTTGTGGATGATACAGTGGTTAAATATGAATTTAAAGAAATTCGAGAAACAGATGTGAATGTATCTAATAAATCAGAGTTTGAATTCGTAACGAAGAAATTAGATTCCTGGTTTTATCCAAGTGAAAGTTATCTTGATGTTAGTGTAAGAATAGTGAAAGAAAATGGAGATAACATAGCTGCAACCGATATTGCTACTTTGACGAACAATGGATTTAATTTATTCAGTACCGCTGAATATGTAATAAACGATGAATCGGTTGAAAAAATTAATCATGTTGGTATTACAACTACCGTTACAAAGTTGATTGAATACTCTGATGATTATTCTAGAAGTGCAGCAAAAAATCATTTCTGGTATAAGGATTATAATCAAGGAAAAGAAATTAATCCTGTTATTGCTTCGTTTACTGCAACTCCAGTAGTAGCAGGGGCTGCAGGGGCTGCAGGGGCTGCAGCAGGGGGTGGAACAGTCAGTTTGAGAAATAATAATAATTATAATAAAGGATTTGAAAAAAGATATAACAGAACAAAGAGCAGTAAATTAGTAAATATGTATTTACCATTATCAGAATTGTTTGGATTTCTGAAAGGAAACAAACGATTCTTCAGAGGTGCATCGCATAAATTATTTCTAAGAAGAAATGATGATAACAACATGATTATAAGAAATGGAAATACTAATTTCAAAGTAGTAATCGAGTATTTATCCTGGAAGATCCCTATTGTAGCTCCTAGTCTCGAAATGATGAGTGAATTAGAAAAGGATCTTGCTAAGGATAAAAAGCATAATCTGATGTGGGAAGCATGTAATAGTTATAAAAGTGATGTTAGTCAGAATAAGGAGCACACCTGGAAAGTTGTGTCTGAGAGAAATAGTCCTACAAAAATCGTTGTGATGTTACAGAAAAATGAAAAGCATAACAATCAATTAATGAATAATATGGTGTTTGATCATATGAATTTAACAGACATAGAACTTAGAATTAATGGGGATAAATATCCTGAAGAACCACTCAAATGCGACTTTAGCGATGAGAAATGTAAATACTCAAATCTTTACAATAGGTTCATACATTTGGGCTATAAGCAATTAGCATTTGATACTGGTAGTGTTGTTAGTATAGAAGAATTTAAAGAAGTATATCCACTATTCTGTTTCGATGTTTCCAAACACGAGTCAAATATTTATAATGGAACAACTGCTGATATTGAAATAAGTTTAACATTAAAACACGCTCAGCCTGTACCATATAATATTTACTGTGTTATATATCATGAAAGAAAAGCTACATTAGGTATTATTAACAAAAATATGTATGTGAGTTTGTGAGTCTGGATTTTTATTTAATAAAATCATCCCCTAATAAATGGAGTCCGCAAAGGAAGTCTTGAATACAATCAGAATGAATAAATACAATGAGACAATCAGGAAAGAAGAACTAGTTCTAGGTTTGAAATATACTATCGTTAAAATGAGAATTGCTAAGACAAAATATGGTGATAAGTTGGTTGTGGTCATTAATCATAATAACAAACCCTGTGATTTGTTTATAACACAGAAATATAATGCCGTTGCTAACGAATTACTTTTAAAGAAAAATCTGGTTTTGCAACCGATTGTACGCGAAAACAAGAACAAAGAAACATATGTGGATTTAGAACTGTTTACTCAGTAATATTTGAATAAAAAATGAAAAATGTAAAAAAAAAAGAAGTAGTAGTATATTGTAGTATTTTATATGTAGTAAAGGGTAATATTCTCATTTCTTGTATCCTTTATTTTGGAAGTAAGAAAATAAAAATGTTCTTAAAAAGGGGGATAATTTGGTAAAAAGGATGTTAAAATTTAAGAAATTGATGTTAAAATGGGGTTTTGAAATTGGGGGGAGGGTGGAGTGGGAGCCCCTTTATATAACTACTCGCGTTGGTAGAATCCGACTAGTTCGATATTTTCCCAGACCCTTAGAATGAAAGCGGTTCCGACTAGTTGGATATTTTCTGAAATTGCTATCAGTTTTCATACAAACCGACTTGTTGGATATTTTCCGAAATCTCTATCCGAATTCATACAATCCGACTAGTTGGATATTTTCTGAAATCCCTATACGAGTGTGAAAAATATTCAACTAGTTGGATATAAAGTTTCCTCCAATACGATTTCTCGTCGTAGCCAACTAGTTGGCAATATTGGATTTCCTATACGAGATTTCTTACGATAGCCAACTAGTTGGCTAGTGACCGCGAGGTGATATATATGATTGGATATTTAGATTTTGTATATGTATAAGTCAATTTTTAATGTTATCCAACTAGAGCATGTCCGTCCGAGAGGCTCTTCCAGGGGGTTAACAGGGTGGGGAATGTTGTCAGCCAGTCTCTTTCGTGGAACACTCCAGTCTCATTGTTTCGAATAACCAGTCTCATAAAAATTGCGCCGGAACCAAAAGTCTCGGAAACGAGACCAACAGTCTCAAATCGAGACCAACAGTCTCAAATCGAGACCAACAGTCCCATCCAGTGCTGCCACGGGTGAAGATTTGTCCTGGAATTCCGGTTTTTGGGATCCCAAAACGTAAGTGGAGGGATACCTATGACATCGCAAAAGTTGTCCGTCTGTTCGCACGATAACTCTCGAAGGAATTGAGATATATTGATCAAACTGGGTGGGAGGATTCTTTGAGTCAAAGTACAGGTCAAGTTCGATGGGTTCTGTAGCCCTATATTTGAGGGTGGGAGAGGGGTTTCAAATGAAGGGGCAAAACAAATATTTTTGAAAGCTATTGAGATAGTTGATGTAGTGGGTAAGGAGAGATTCTGAATTCGTATATCAAATTTATATTCTCGCCGGACGAATAGTTCACCTGGAATCCGGCGAAAACCGAAAAATTTGTGAAAAGTAAAAGTTTAGTATGAAGTTGATTAAAGGGTCGATATAGGGGTAAGGAGACGTGCTGAGTCGGAATATGTAATATTTTCTTCTAATATTTTCTCGCCGGACAATTAGTTCCGTCGGAATCCGGCCAAAACCGGGTAATTTGTTAAAAGTAAAAGTTTTATTTAAATTTGATAAGATGTTCGATTTGCTGCTAAGAAGACACGCTAAATTCGCATATGACAATCATTTTCTCACCAGATGTATAGATCGCTCGGAATCCGGCTGAAACCGGAAATTTTTTTCAAAGTAAAAGTTTAATCTGAAGTTGATTAGAGGTTGGATGTAGGGGTAAGGAGACATGCTGAATTTGTTTTTGAGCTTTAGTATTTTGCTAGACAGGTAGTTTGTCCGGTGGCTGGCCGAAACCGGAAGTTGGGGAGAAGTAAGGAAGGAAGGAGATACGACGTAGGCTATAGGGTAAACCATATGCTGAATCCATATTTGAATATTTGACAGCGCAAAAGGGATATCTGATTATATATCTGAACTTGTTGAAATTCAGATGGCTTGTCCAGTTTGCACTGTCAGATACGAGCTTGGTCTTCTCCGATTATTACAATTGGTCTTAACCTGTTTTTCCGGTTTTTGGGATCCCAAAACGTAAGTGGAGGGATACC
Organism: Branchinecta lynchi; assembly: GCA_023053575.1. Taxonomy (NCBI): domain Eukaryota; kingdom Metazoa; phylum Arthropoda; class Branchiopoda; order Anostraca; family Branchinectidae; genus Branchinecta; species Branchinecta lynchi. Next base: position 12,164,633 of record JAKZAP010000011.1, on the reverse strand, counting down.
TATGACATTGCAAAAGTTGTCCGTCTGTTCGCACGATAACTCTCGAAGGAATTGAGATATATTGATCAAACTGGGTGGGAGGATTCTTTGAGTCAAAGTACAGGTCAAGTTCGATGGGTTCTGTAGCCCTATATTTGAGGGGGGGGGGGAGGGGTTTCAAATGAAGGGGCCAAACAAATATTTTTGAAAGCTATTGAGATAGTTGATGTAGTGGGTAAGGAGAGATTCTGAATTCGTATATCAAATTTATATTCTCGCCGGACGAATAGTTCACCTGGAATCCGGCGAAAACCGAAAAATTTGTGAAAAGTAAAAGTTTAGTATGAAGTTGATTAAAGGGTCGATATAGGGGTAAGGAGACGTGCTGAGTCGGAATATGTAATATTTTCTTCTAATATTTTCTCGCCGGACAATTAGTTCCGTCGGAATCCGGCCAAAACCGGGTAATTTGTTAAAAGTAAAAGTTTTATTTAAATTTGATAAGATGTTCGATTTGCTGCTAAGAAGACACGCTGAATTCGCATATGACAATCATTTTCTCACCAGATGTATCGATCGCTCGGAATCCGGCTGAAACCGGAAATTTTTTTAAAAGTAAAAGTTTAATCTGAAGTTGATTAGAGGTTGGATGAAGGGGTAAGAAAACATGCTGAATTCGTTTTTGAGCTTTAGTTTTTTTCCAGACAAGTAGTTAACCGGAAGTTGGGCAGAAGTAAAGAAGGAAGGAGATACGACGTAGGCCAGGCCCGTATCCAGGAATTTATTTTGGAGGGGGGGTTTCCTTCCGGGGGGGGGGATACCTGCTGGTCGGATAAAAAAAGTACAAAAAACACATAGATCAGAGGGAAAAGCCTATACAAATCGTTATTTCTGTATGTTTCGGAGGGTAGGGGATTGACACCACCCCCCCTGGATACGGCCTTGACGTATGCTGTAGGGTAAACCATATGCTGAATCCATATTTGAATATTTGACAGCGCAAAATTAATATCTGAATTTTTTGAAATTCAGCTGGCTTATCCGGTTCTCACTGTCAAATACGAACTTGGTATTCTCCGATTACTATCATTGGCCTTAACCTGTATGTAAATGTTAAAAGTAAAAATGTTGAAGACCGTAAGACCGAATTGTCGGGAGCAAATATTAAAATTTCGGGATCCCATCGAAACCTTTGGTCCTGTTAACTTTGCGATAGGGATTCGATGGGGATTCAGTGATTTCCGGGATTCTAATCCAGGATTCCGGGTATTTGGGATCCCAAACCGGAAGTGGAGGGATACCTATGACATCGCAAATGTTGTCCGTCTGTCCGCACGATAACTCTCGAAGGGATTGAGAGATTTTGAGAACTTGGTGGGAGGATCCTTTGGGTCAAAGTACAAGTCAAGTTCGAAGATGGGCTTTGTAGCCCTATATTTGAGGGTGGGGAAGGGGTTTCAAATTAAGGGGCAAACAAAATATTTTTGAAGGCTACTGAGATGGTTGATTTAGGGGTAAATGGACATGCTGAATTCGAATATGAAATTTATTTTCTCGCCGAACAACTAGTTCGGCCGGAATCCGGCCAAAACCGGAGAATTTGTTAAAAGTAAAAGTTTTATTTAAATCTGATAAGATGGTCGATTTGCACGTAAGAAGACATGCTGAATTCGTATATGACAATCATCTTCTCACCGAATGTATAGATCGCTTGGAATCCGGCTGACCGGAAAATTTGTGAAAAGTAAAAGTTTAATCTGAAGTTGATTAGAGGTTGGATGTAGGGGTAAGGAGACATGCTGAATTCGTTTTTGAGCTTTAGTTTTTTGCTAGACCAGTAGTTTGTCCGGAAGTTGGCCGAAACCGGAAGTTGGGGAGAAGTAATGAAGGAAGGAGATACGACGTAGGCTAGAGGGTAAACCATATGCTGAATCCATATTTGAATATTTGACAGCGCAGAACGGATATCTGAATATATACTTGTTGAAATTCAGCTGGCTTATCCAGCTTGCACTGTCAAATACGAAATTGGTCTTCTCCGATTATTACCATTGGTCTTAACCTGTTTGTAAATGTTAAAAGTAAAAACGTATAAGAAGTCTGTTGAAGACCGAATATCTACAAGACCGAATTGTCGGGAGCAAATATTAAAATTTCGGTATCCCATCGAAACCTTTGGTCTTGTTAACCACGGCGTGAACATTTTTCAAACATTCTCCGCTTCGGAGGAATATGGCCGTCTTCGTCTTTAAGCGGGCATAGATGCTTAATATTTGGAAAAAAAAATTCAGTAATGTACTGGCAGTCTGGCAGGCAATTAGCTCGTAGCTGAAACCACAGGCGTATATATTTTAAAATATAAGTCCAGGCCGAAAATCTGCTTAACTTCTTTGTAGTGCTATAGAGTCTCTGACTTTTGTGACCGTTCATAGCAGTCCTGGACTCCTTGTTCTCCATCACATTTGAGAAGTTTTTGCCATACCCTGACTACTCTAATACCCAGCTAAAGCCCATGCAGTAAGTTGCCCTGGCAGTTTCCACAGTCGCCGATGCGCGTTCTGGAACTGTCGCTCTTGTAAATCACCACGGAGTACATCACTGCTTGCTTCTCCAGTAGTTGGTTAGAAAGCTTTCTAGCGGTAGTCCAGTCGGAAAGCTATCCAAGCAACCTCGTCTGTTCGGTTATCTGCCGCTTTTAAGGGAGGATTTGCTTAGAATGGCACTAAGTTCAAATAGTGCAAAGCACTTGTTGGAACTACCTGTTGAGTAGACGTGGTCTTCTACGATTTGTGGACGGACTGATATACTTCTAGTACTGACCAGTTGTCAGTGTTGCCCTTCGTTGTTGTTTACTGGAACTGTTTGCTGGATATATGACACGTGCCTCGTTGGATCTTTTCCATCTCAGCTAGCCTAGGCCAAGTGAATAACTTGTCAAGTTCAGTCGATTTTCACTTTACAAACTTGGTATTGTCGGATTATTATCATTGGTCTTAACCTGTATGTAAATCTTAAAAGTAAAAATTTTGAAGACCGAATATCTACAAGACCGAATTGTCGGGAGCAAATATTAAAATTTCGGTGTTAACTTTGCGATAGGGATTCGATGGGAATTCAGGGATTTCCGGGATTTTACTCCAGGATTTCGGGTTTTGGGGATCCCAAACCGTAAGTGGAGGGATACCTTGACATTGCAAAAGTTGTCCGTCTGTCTGTCCGTCTGTCCGCAGGATAACTCTCGAAGGGTTTGACATATTTTGATGAAACTTGGTAGGAGGATCCTTTGGGTTAAAGTACAAGTCATGTTTGAAGATGGGCTCTGTAGCTTTATATTTGAGGGTGGGGGAGGGGTTTCAAATTAAGGGGGAAAACAAATATTTTTTTTTAAGATATTGAGATAGTTGATTTACGGGTAAAGAGACATGCTGAATTCGAATATTCAATCTATTTTCTCGCCGTAAAAATAGTTCACCCGGAATCCAGCGAAAGCCGGAAAATTTGTGAAAATTTTGGCCGAACCGGAGAATTTGTTAAAAGTAAAAGTTTTATTAAAGTTAATAAGATGATCGGTTTGTGGGTAAGAAGGCATGCTGAATCCGCAGATGACAATCATTTTCTGACCAGATGTATAGATCGCTCGGAATCCGGCTAAAACCGGAAGATTTGTTAAAAGTAAAAGTTTAATGTGAAGTTGATTGGATGTAGGGGTAAGGAGACATACTGAATCGCTTTTTAGCTTTATTTTTTTGCCAGACAAGTAGTTTGTTGGGAATCCGGCCGAAACCGGAAGTTGGGCAGAAGTAAGGAAGGAAGGAGATGCGACGAAGGCTATAGGGTAAACCATATGTTGAATCCATATTTGAATATTTGACAGCACAAAACGGATATTTGAATGTATCTGAACTTGTTGAAATTCAGCTGACGTATCCGGTTTGCACTGTCAAATACGATCTTGGTCTTCTCCGGTTATTATCATTGGCCTTAACCTGTTTGTAAATGTTAGAAGTAAAAATGTACTGTTGAAGGAAGACCGAATATCTACAAGACCGAATTGTCGGGAGCAAATATTACAATTTTGGGATCCCATCGAAACTTTTGGTCTTGTTTCATTCGATTTCGGGGTTTTTGTAAAGGTTATAATGGTCTTTCGGAATTTCAAAAACTTGCAACCAATGTTTCCTCTACTTTCGCGGTTCATGTCCATACTGATGTCTTAACCGCATTCCTTTGCTGCGGGGAGGCAATTTTCTCTTTTCAAAATCATCAAAACACCACTGAGAAACAAATTAAACGGCCCGAGCATTTCTGCTGTTATGCACGTTCATAAGTATGTCCCGGCTGCGGCCAACTGGAAAGTGCCAAAGGTTCTGATAAGAAATGCCAGAAAGTGGAAAAAGGAGGGCATTTGTGTTTTATTGATTGCCTTGGTTTAATTTGTGTTTTTAAAGGCTTCCGAGTTTTTTCAAAATTAGTAATGTGTAGCCAAGTCCTTCAGCACATCAACCAGAATTTCTGTGATGGTCACGCCACTCAGAATATCGAATTTTGCCATTTCGTGTGCTTTGTACGAGTTCAGTTTGTTTTGAGCTCGAGTTTTGTTCTTGCGAGAAAACTAGCCTTTCACGGATGTGTTGCGCGATGGAGATCGATCGTCTTTGGTACCATACATATTTGTGACAGATCCTTACCTTTTTTACTATCTTTTACTACTTTTTCCAGACTTTTTCTATAGTTGAAGAAAACGTGCTGAAGAGCGTGAAATTCAAGAATTGTTAGAGCTGGATGCATGCTAGTAAAGAATTCTGGTAAAGTTTTGTCCTTGAGTGTGTGCCCTACAAACGTGAAAACGCCGGAAAAACGAAAAATTACAGATGTGGGGATTTTCGTCCCCATTCCGGGATTGTTTCAACAACATTTAGGGATTTTATTTTTCATTTGGTGGCAACGCTGGTCTATTTTACAAGTTTTGGGGGTAAAAGAGTGTTTTCTTTGTTTTTCTCTGCCATTCCCTTGAATTACACCAAATTACACGTGTGTCAGCATGACAGGTAGAGTGAAGCCTGGGCTTTCCATACATATATTTATCTCTGCTATTGGCTGGCACTTCTCAGCCACTGGGACTCTGAAAAAGCAAACAAACTTATTTTCTTGTTTTCTCTGTTGTTTAATAGAATTCTGCTACTCTGCCAATTACTGCAGCTAAAGTTAAGGGCGAGCTTTCAAACGATATATGGGTCAGTGTTACTTGATTACCCAGTGTCATACTGGTGTTATATTGGGTTGCTCTGAAAAAATTGTTTTGTCAAAACAATTTTAATTAAACAATTTAATTAAGCTGTTTACAGTTGTTAACAACTGTTTACAACTGAATTCAATTTTAAACATCTGTTAACAGCCTAATACAGTTGGTTCCAGTTATGATTTTACAGCTGTTTTTCTTACAGTTGAATTTAAACAACTGGTTCCAATTGTTTTTCACTGTAAAGAACTGTTCACAGCTTCATACAGTTGATACAGCCTTCATAAAGCCAAAACACTTTGTTTACCACAATGTAATTTCTGGTTTGTCTCTGTGATTTCTTGGAATTTTCTAACTTTACAACCAGTTTTGGTAGATTTAAGCTCTGTTTTTTTAACTGCCCTGCTTGACATAGTTGAATGTTTTGTTGTCTCACTGTTCAGTTCACCTGACTGCCTCTTCCGGTACTAGTCCGTTCCATGCTTTTTCCATGCTTAAAATACTATTGTGGGGCTGTCTCTACACAACTACAGTAAGCGGTCAAGTCTCTCTCAGTAGAACCTATTATCGCTCGCTAGAGCTGGGTTCTGTTCACATTTCCAGTTGACTTAAATCATCATTTTGCCATTTTTTTTGCTTTTTTCAGTTGACTGATAGCGTTAGATTTATCCAGTCGACTGAAAGTTGACTTTTGACGACCGAGAACAAATGGTCATTCATTGCATGGTTAACCCAGAATATAAGTGGAGGTTGAGAAAAAGATGGCGGATTCCAGCTCACCGGGCACCTTTTACTGGTCATCTTGAGCATTTCACGTTGTCTGTGATCCATAACGTCAACATTGTCTGTAAATATTTATTTTAGAGTGTGCTGTAGTTGGTTTTGGGTTTGGGTGCACGGTAATTGTCCTCTTACTGTAGTAGAAGTCTGCCAAAAGAATCATCAAAATCAGTCCAGAGTCCAGAAATAGCCTAACTGAGGCTATTTGAGGGTACTACTTTGTTATACTTCATATAACGAAGTAGTACCCCTGGTCCTACAAAATGCAGCCATGAGGCCGACATTTTTTCATGTTATAACAAATCTGGTGCTACACAGTAGGCTACCTACCCAGTGATCGTAAAAAAAAAAAACTAAGCTTATTCTTAATCTTTTACACTGGGTATGGAAGTCCTAGCTAAGACTGTTGAAGTTAACTTACATGCAGTAACGCAAAGGCACCCACTCTGGTGCTTCTCAGTCTTTTTTTAATTGTTGAAGTACTACTTCCTCTATAGATGTTGTTCTTGTTATAGGAACATACTATTGTCTCATAGATGGGTGCACGTAAGAGGTCTCTTGAGCAGACTCTGAAAATGAAGCGGCAACATACAGCATCATTAAGGAGACAAGCAAAGGGTAATTTTAGTAATTGTCTTTCTGTTATAGAACATGATTAGGTCGTTTTGTGATATTGTTTTAGTGATATTCCCTTACCTTCTTGAGTTTCCACACCCTTGCCAACCAGGGGTGGCCCGAAGGGGGGGTGAGGGGGGGTGACTCACCCCCCCTGCCTTTTGCTAAGTCGTATCAGTCGTTTATTTCGGCCTTTTGCTAACTCATATCAGTCGTTTTTTTTTGTCTCGCCGAGGTCCCTGGCATTCATTTTAATAACAAATAATCCGAGTCGTTTAAAATACGACTCTTGCACAGCTTCAGTCGGAAGCCCGTCCCTTAGGACAAGTCGAGTCGTTTAAACCAGGTTTTTGTAACACCGATAGCTCGGAGGGGCAGCAATGCGGCTACCTGTTCTACTCCCATGTGAATTGGATCTGCCTCACTCCGGTCTGTCAGATTTTAGCCAGTCAAAACTACAATAGGTAAAATAGGTTAGTTGTTGAAGTGAAGTCTGACTGGATAACATTGTTATACCTTATAGACCAAAAGCGAGAGACATGGTTATGTGCATTGAGTTTTGGTCAAACTTTGGCTATAAGTGAAAAAAGAAGGAACAGAATGGAAAAGCCATCAGCAATCAAATGACAGGAGACCCGCGAAGCAAGTGTCCCAGAACAGATAGAAAAATGTCGATTACAAAGAGAGTTGAGGTGGTAACAACGCTTGAAAAGGACAAGGAAGATTTTAAGATACACCCGAAATTCATTTCCCAGGACAGGAGGGGTTCTGCAGACGCTAGAATAGCTCACACTATTCGGGATGTAAATTTTGGCCTATAAGCTAGCAGAGGCGTTACTATCCAAAATGTTTGGGAGGGGGGAGCAAAAATATTCCTTCAGCCCAAGCTGACTGCGAATCATGGCACTACCAAGTATGGGAGGAGCACGGTATTTACCGACTGGCTGGTAATTTTTACCGGCTTCTTTTGTGGGAAAAACGACTGTTTGACAAAAAATCGACTGATTTAAAGAACAAGAGGTACGAGCTCATATGGCCCTTGTTACGAGTAGGCAGTACAAGAAAGTAGATGAGAACGTCACAAAATACACACGCTATCCAAAAATGCGGTTCGGAAGTAGAAATAGAATATTTAGTTTCACTCACTTCTGAGCAGCTCCGGCATCGTCTCGATTATCTGTGGCAAATGCACATGACTGTTCAAACTTCCAAGTTTCAGCCCAATAAATCCACTCGTTTGATCCCTCGACGTGCTAGACGATTTCCGGTACTCCCTCTATCTCCCCTACCGTGACCGAATCTGGTTCAGACTAAAAAATAGACCATCTGAAGCATCTTCTTTTATACCATCTATCAAGTTTCACTCTAATCTGAGCATTTTTGGAAAATTCCGGTACCCCCCCCCCCCCCCCCCCCCCCCACCAACGTTGTCGGATCCAGCTCTGGCCCAAAATATGTCATCTAGGGTATATGCTTTCTCTACGTTCCATGTTTCATTTAAACTGATGCACTCGTTCGACCCCTATGAAGCCTCAAAATTTCCGACAATCTCCCTCCAACTCCCTCTACTGTGGCCGAACAGGACTTGAAAACATAAACGTCGTTTCTCTTAATTCCCTCTTCCTGTCGATCAAGTTTTACTGAAATTGGAGCATAGCCTATCTGCAAGTTTCCAATACCCCCCCCCCGTACCTTGGCCGAATCCGGCCCGGATGCCAAATAACAAATCTAGGCCGCATAAACTCGGCGCTGTCGAACTTGCATCTCATTCGGTCCACGGTTTTTGTGCATGTCAAAAGTCCCCCCCCCCCCCAATTCCCCCAACCGGGGTGGCATATACTTCGAACGCATGTTTAACATGTCGAGGCCATCGATTCTTATCACCCATTAAGTTTCACTCGAATCAGACCACTCAGTTGCAGTTTACAGAAGTCAATTTCCATATTTCTCTTCCCTTGCTCCCCCAAAATGCTCGGATCTAGGAACGGAAGTTTACGGGGGTATGTTGTGTCAGGTTCCTAAGTCAATTAAATCTGGTCGCTATCTGGACGCCTGCAAAGTTTCGTTGTTTTAGTTCATCTGGAACTATTCTAACCGGAATTCTAGGAAGCCCCTCCAACTCCCCCACACAGAGCCCCGAAACCGTCTGGCTCCGTTGATTTCGTATCTAGGCTTAATTCTTGTTCTCTCCATTAAGTTCCGTCGCAATACCTCTGCTTTTAGAGTTTCTTGATTTTTCCCGCGCCCCCCCCCCCCCATCCCCCCACAAGTATCGGACCCGACCCGGACTTGACACTGAACATCCGAGGCGATAGCTCTTTCCACCAGACAAGTTTCATTCAAATCCGATCACCCGTTCAAAATTTATGCACGCCACTAGATTCCGGACTCCCCATCCATCCACTCTCCCACGATGGTCGGATCGGGGAAACGGCTGTTCTCAAGTCAGTCTGTTCGGATCCCTGACATACCTGCCAAGTTTCATCGCCCTAGCACATCAGGAAGTAGGCCGAACTCACCAGATGGCCAGGAATCCGGACCCCCACCCCAACTTCCCCACAGTGCCCGGATCCGGTCCGGTTATGTCAATGACGTATCTAGGACTTGTGCTTGTTCTTCCCACCAAGTTTTATCGTGATCCCTCCATTCTAAGCGTTTCTCAAGATTTCCGGTTCCCTATAGCCCAACTCCCCCAGTGTCATCAGATCCGGTTCGGATTTAAAGTGAGACGTCTGAGACACGAGGTCATCCTAAATATCAACTTTCATTAAGATCCGATCACTCGTTCGTAAGTTAAAAATACCTCATTTTTCCTAATTTTTCCGGATTCCCCCTCCCTCCACTCCCTTCCGGATGGTCGGATCGGGGAAGCGACTATTTCTAATTTAATCTGGTCCAGTCCCTGATATGGTTGCCAAGTTTCATCGTCCTACCTTATCTGGAAGTGCCCGAACTAGCAGAACCGGGACCGACAGACCGACTGACGGACAGAAATTACAATCGCTATATGGCACTTGCCAAAAAACGATCGTTTTTAAGAAAAACCGACTTACGAAAAAAAGGATGTTTCGAAGAAAAATCGACTGTTTAAAAAAAAAAATCGCGGCGCTTCGCGCAGATTCAGCAATTTTTCACCGGCTGGTTGACAACGTCGGGGGGGGGGGGGGCATGTATATAGCATCTTCTTCGAATCAAATGCTAAAAAAACAGTTTTAAGTTGGAATTTTTCAGAGGTAGCTCACTGTAGCTTTACCTGCTTTAGTTTTCGACATGAAAGTACAGCGTGTCGAATGACAAATAAAACGGTACTTTCATAATGAAACGAAGTACATGAAATCACCCGGAAAAAAACGCAACTCAAGTCTCGTCGCGAACCGGCGTCTTTTTCTATCTGTAAACTTCTGTCAGGCCGAGACCAAAAGCTTATTACGTCCGACAATCCGGATTTTTTTGTTAATGCACTGGCAAACCTGTTTTCCTCGCTTCTTTTCTGAAGATGTGTGTTTTGAACGTGAAAATTACTTTTTTTGCTATTAGCTCGGAGCAAATCTACTTTCTTTTCTATTGGCACTAGTTTGTCTTTAATTCGGAAGAAATCTACTTTGTGTTTACTTTGTTTTCTATGGCCACTATTTTTTCATTTTTTTCGACGGTTAGATTTGTGATTTCAAAGCTATAATCTCCTTTTCAATGGGATTGCAAAAAGACGGTCTGCTCCTCGGCGTTTCACAAAATTTCGCCTGCGGCGCATTTCATAGTATTCTCTATTTAGAGGAACGGTGTGTCATTTACTTGGCGATTTGGCTTGGAACTTTTTAAATATGAAATACATTAAAGGCTGGCTAGAAGGGCAGCTTCTTAATTTGTCCCGGGTACAGGCGTTGAAAGCTTTCCTATTTAACCAAAGTTGAAATGTTAAGCTGAGGCTATGGGTATGAATGAATGAATGAATGATTTACTTGCACATTAAAGCCATCCGGCCATCATGCAACAAAACGAAACAAAAAGTAAACAATCTTACATGCGCATATGTATACAAAAATTTGATTACAAGAACAACTTCAGCTGATGCATTGCAGTTAGTTTTACAGCGACTCTATTATTTGTTGTTGGGGATGTGCGCCATTGCCGCGTAGTCGCAACAATTCATTTTTGTTGGTACGTGAGAGTCGTATATTACGATCCGGGAGTCGTATATTACGATTCGGGAGTCGTTGAAATAAGGGGTCTCACCCCCCCTGGCCTGAGTGGTTCGGGCCACCCCTGTTGCCAACAGCTGCAATTATTTTGGTGACAGGCTAAAAACTTTCTGCCTTTAGGGGAGACTTGGAGGACTTGGGACGTTTTTCTTTTTAAACGTCACTGATTTCAAACGGTTTTAGCTGCAAGGGTAATCCTGCTTGGTAATATTGGCACTACAAGGAGAACGTCTGGCCCAAAACTCAGCTTTCTAAGTTATCTTGAACTTGACCAAAAAAGTAATTCAACAGAAGCCCTCAAATGTCCCAAGTATAAAACTAGTTTTATACTTGGGACAAGGTCGTTATGTACTTGGGACATAGTTTAATACTTGGGACGCCAGGGTTTCCATCTTTTTTTAATGTCAGATATAGTCATATAATATTACAAAAAGATACAAAGGTTTACATGTTAGAATGTTTACAATACATTATATACAGACATGTCAATTGGAACAAGACCAAAGGTTTCGATGGGATCCCAAAAATCTAATATTTGATCCAGACAATTGGGTTCAGAAACGAATTTACCGTATCTCCTTATCCGTATAAAGAACATCTAAACAACTTCAAGTAAAACTTTAACTTATAACTTCAAATAAAACTTTTGCTTTTAACAAATTTTCCGGTTTGGCCTGATTCCGGCCGAACAAGTTGTCCTGGTAGAAAATACTGTTCACATAAGGGTTCAGCATGTCTTCTTAATCGAACATCTAATCAACTCCAAATAAAACTTTTACTTTGAACAAACTTTCCGGCTTTGGCCGAATTCCGGGCGAACTACTTGCCTGGCGAGAAAATGGTTTTCACCACCGTGTTCAGCATGTCTTCTTATCCCTAAATCGAACATCTAATCAACTTCAAATAAAACTTTTACTTTTAACAGACTTTCCGGTTTTGGCCGGATTCCGGGCTAACTACTTGTCCGGCGAACAATGTGTTTCACTATCATGTTCAGCATGTCTTATTATCCCTAAATCGAACATCTAATGAACTTCAGATATAACTTTTACTTTTAACAAACTTTCCGGCTTTGGCCCGATTCCGGGCGAACTACTTGTCCGATGACAAAATGGTTTTCACCATCGTGTTCAGCATGTCTTCTTACCTCATAATCGACTATCACATTATATGTTTAAAAATATTTCCTTTGACCGTTAAATTAAACCCCCTCCCCCACCCCTAAATGTAGGGCTACAGAGCCCATCTACGAACTTGACGTTACTCTTGACCCAAACAATCCTCACACCAAGTTTCATCAAAATATCTCATTCCCTTCGAGAGTTACAGTGCGTACAGACGGATAGACGGACAGACGGACGGACGGACAACTTTTGTGATGTCATAGGTATCCCTCCACTTACGTTTTGGGATCCCAAAAATGAAGTGTCCGGCTTGGTGTTCAGTTAGGCCAGTTGTTTCTGGTTTGGCAGCTTCTTTGCAACTTGCCACTTCTCAAACTGGTACGAAGCTTTTGTAGCTATATATTTGTGAAAAGGAGCAATCCTTTTAAAGTAGCGGACTTCAACCTTGCTCTCACCAACTTCTCCTACACTGTAAAATTTCTTTCTTCGTTTTTTCAAGATTTTAAATTGAAGATTTGGTTGTAGATTCTATATTCTTAGTACTTGGGACATGTCCCAAGTACTACTACTTGGGACTGTCCCAAGTATGAATTGAGGTGTGTGTTGATACAAAAAAATATAGCTTAGTGTTCACAATAGACAATGTAGATACTCCTGGCTACACATCATTTCGTTGTCCATCGCCATTACATAGTCCTATTTTTGGGATCCCAAAACGTAAGTTGAGGGATACCTATGAAATCGTAAAGTTGTCCGTCTGTCCGTCCGTCCGTCCGTCTGTTAGCACGATAACTCTCGAAGGGGTTGAGATATTTTGATCAAACTTGGCGTGAGGACTCTTTAGGTCAAAGTACAAGTCAAGTTCGAAGATGGGCTATGTAGCTCTATATTTAGGGGTGGGGGACGGGTTTTAAATTAAGGGGAAAAAAAATATTTTTAAAAAGCTAATGAAATAGTCGAATTAGGGGTAAGGAGACATGCTGAATCCAAATATGAAATTTATTTTCTCGCCGGACCGGAATCCGGCGAAAACCGGAATATTTGTGAAAAGTAATATGAAGTTGATTGGAGGTTCGATTTAGGGGCAAGGAATATGAAAATTATTTTCTCGCCGGACAATTAGTTCGGCCGGAATCCGGCCAAAACCGGAGAATTTGTTTAAAGTAAAAGTTTTATTTAAATTTGATAAGATTTTCAATTTGCGGGTAAGTAGACATGCTGAATTCACATATGACAACCATTTTCTCACCGGACGTATAGATCACTCGGAATCCGGCTGAAACCGGAAAATTTGTTAAAAGTAAAAGTTTAACTGGAAGTTGATTAGAGATGGATGCAGGGGTAAGGAGACATGCTGAATTAGTTTTTGAGCTTTATTTTTTCGCCGGACAAGTAGTTCCGGAATTACGCCGAAACCGGAAAATTGGCAGAAGTAAGGCAGGAAGTTTCGATCTGCTTCGTCAAAATAGATATGACTGAAAGGGGTAAACACACATGCTGAATCCATATCTGAACTCGGTTTTCTCATATGATTAGCTATTTTGCCTTAATCTTTTTCTAAATTTTAATAGTAAAAGTGTTCTAGGAGTCTGGCGAAGACTGGATCTGGCGAAGACAAGACCCAATTGTCTGGATAAATCTGAACTTTTGGGATCCCATCGAAACCTTTGGTCTTGTTCTGGAAGTACCTGCAATAACGCACTCGCAACAAAGTCTTTGTTAACCTCTCCCTTGAAAACCACATAGGTTACTGAAATAAAAATGTATGCATACGCCATCTATGACAACAGTTATTCAGGGTGCAAAATACCCTTGCGATTGCTAAATGGCATCTTGTAGGTGAAGGTGCTGTCCCAAGTATAGAACTGTCCCAAGTACTCTAAGTCTCCCCTACCTTAAGTTATCTTAAATTACCGTGAATTGCACCGTGTTCTTCAAAACTGTGCTAGCTACATTCAGTCATACACACATTCTCAGTTTTTGAGCATTGTGCCCCAACGTCTGGGCATGCCTGGACGTATGGGCATGGTGCCCATACTTTGGGGCACCATGCCCTGGAGCCTGGGCATGGTACCCCTGTGAAATTTGGTTAATCTGAGACTGGCTACATACCTAAATAGGGTCTTCTTCCTGTCCTAGGTCAAAAGATACCCGATTTCACTGTCTATCCAACCTCATTTTCCAATTTTCAAAATGTTAGAGCACTTCCAAGATACACAGAGTTTTGTGGAGGCCACTTCTTTCCTAGTGGGTTACTCAATCCTTTTCCAGGTTGTTCCAGCTAGGTTACTCTATCCTTCTCAGGTAGTCACCGCGAGGTAGAGTGGATGAAGTAAGCTTTTAAATTTTCTTCCTTTAGGAATTAAATTTCCTTTCCTTCCAAATTCCATTAGATTGTTTGCCTTTTATAGTATTTCTTTTGAGTTTAGCAGTCTAGTACACTAGCCCTTTTTCAGTCACGGTGCTCAAAGACCTAGCACCATGCTAGACGTTTGAGCACTGTACCTTGGAATTCATGCATGGTGCATGGATTTCAGCATACAGTGCACACATGAAAAATCCGGTATTTAGTGTGTAACAATAGAAATTGTGCTTTTTCGTGTGTGCACTGTATGCTGAAATCCATGCACCATGCATGAATTTCAAGGTACAGTGCTCAAATGTCTAGCACTCAGGTATGGTGCTAGACGTTTGAGCACAGTGACTGAAAAAGGGCTAGTGTACTAGACTGGAGGTTAGTGAGTTTCGTAACAATTTTTAACAATGATCAAAAAAAAATACTCAAAATAAATACAATAAAAGGCAAACAATCTAAAGGAAATATTTGCTCCAATGAACAGATTGAAAAGCTTGCCTCATACGTGCTACCTAGGAGCAATTTTCTGAAAAAGGATAGGGTAAACCCACTAGAAGAGAAGTGGCCTCCAAAAACTCTATGTATCTTGGAAGAGCTCTAACATTTTGTAAATTGGAAAATGAGGTTGGATAGAAAGTAAAATCAGGTATCTTTTGATTTAGGACAGGAAGAAGACCCTATTTAGGTATGTAACCAGTCTCAGTTTAACCAAACTTCACAGGGGTACCATGCCCATGCCCCAAAATTGAGGATTTGTGTATGACTGACTACATTTTCATATTTTTTGGGCCCAGTTTTATTCATGCCATCTGCGCGAAGAAAGTAGGAACTCAGAAAGTTAAAACTAATCTACCTATTAGATGGTGCTCATGTCGTCACCTAACACTTAGCACTATCTAACTGAATACCAAATCAGTTTGAGTTATGTTCTTTCCAATGGTATAGTTACCTAACTCAGTTTAAAAAAAAATTCAGTTAGCACAGTTTTGAAGAACACGGTACAATTGCAGCTTGGAGCAAAATAAGGATTTATCCTGTAGATTTCTCGGATTGTTCTTAAAAACAAGGCGTTTTCCATTGCTCCTCTTGGCTGAGCTTTTCTCGTACAAACGTGTTCCATTGGTATCCGTGCGAGCTTTTGGCTGAGCCAAGCTGAGCTTTTCGTGTTCCATTGGTTCTGTGCGAACTTTGGTGCCAACTTTCGCTCGCACAGGTTCGATGCTGGGCTGAGCTTTCGTGCGAACTTTTTCACGGCGGGATATGGAGAAATTTGAAAGTTGAGAATTTCCTGTTCATTCGTCGAGTTCCATTTGTCGTTTCTGAGCCAAATTTCTGCGAACAAAGTTCGCACAACGATGTTCCATTGGGAGTTTGGTCAGAAAATAGCTAAGCCAGACGGAGCAATGGAAAACGCCTTTAGTGTCATTTGCAATATTTTTTCATCTTCTCATAAAGCTGTTTTGTTTCTTTATCTACAGATAATAGTATTGATACTATCCTTTTTACTGACTTATTAATTCACTGTTCTTTGATGTAGTTTTTGAGACCTTTCTTTGTATTTAACCAAAAAAGGAATGTTTTTGAAATAATGACACTTTATTTCAGAGCCACTTTCTTTCAAAGCCATTTTAAGCCAGCAGCAGCTAGAAAAATCGCGGAGTTCTGATAAATTTGTCATATAATTGTCGTTTTTGGTAACAAATTTCTCCCTTTCTAAGTGATTTCTCTTACGTTGCCTGATTCTTCAGTTTGACACATACATTCTGTATTCCAATTTGACGCATACATTCTGTATTCCAATTTGACACATACATTCTGTATACTTTTCCAAGAGTCATCAACATACAACTTGGTGTGCTGTGGTAGAAGTGCTTCGGCTCTTCGGTGGGCTTCGACAGGTGGGCCCTAGTTAGTGGTACCTTTTAGGAATCCTATCCCGATACAACATTTATGGGTGGAAGGGTGAGTGTAATGGGGGCTCCCTAGATTCTTTTCGCTAGCACATCTACCTAAAGGAGAGGCCGATTTTTAGTTATCCTTGCATGTTTTTTACGATTGCTAACATAATTTTTATTTTCCAGAAGCTAACGTGACCACAGCCACTGACCTTCCCGCCGATGATTGCCTAACAACAGCCAAGAAAAATCTTCCATTTGAAGAAGATACTATTCTCCCTAGCATTGCTGCGCCAGAACTTTCTGATACTTCGTTTCCTGTTATCCGTTCAGGTATGTCGAATATGATATATTTTTATATAGGAAACGGAAAATTGGACCATTGTTCGATATAGGCTAAAGTGACATTTACTAATCACAATCTGTCGGTCTATCTGCGGTCTCGGTCTTTCTGTCGGTAGATTGTCCTGTACTATATTGAAACAGGTCCGGTTGCCATCGGAGTCGGACACATAGGTGGCGAGACTAGAGGGGTGATTCTTGAATATATTTGATTGCCTGTGTGCCACAACGATTTGTCAGAATTCAACGAAACTTTGCAGGCTGAAGTAGATGGGTCCCTAGTTGTGCATTGCGTATTTTCAGCTCTTTGGAAATAGACCCATTCTTCCGTTTCCTGACCATCTCTGTTATACAAAATGGTTATTATTTGGTAGTTCAAATATATGGTTGTCTTTGGGAAGAGGATTTTTAACCCTCCCCACCGTGTTGAAATTTAATAATAAACACAGCAGATCAGTTTTTCAGGGTTGTGTCCTTTATTGTGTTGCGAGAGCAACACTTTGGTTTTGTGGTGTTTTTATGGCACTTGCCCTTCGGCCAAGTGCCATATAGCGATCGCAATTTCTGTCGGTCTGTCGGTCTGTCCAGATTTTGCTAGTTCGGGCACTTCCACATAAGCTAGGACGATAAAACTTGGCAGGCGTATCAGGGACCCCAAATGATTAAGTTGGAAATAGTCACTTCCCCGATCCGAGCACCGTGGGGGGAGTGGAGGGAGGGGGAATCCGGAATCTTGAGGTATTTTTAACTTTTGAACGGGTGATCGGATCTCGATGAAACTTGATATTTGGAACGACCCCATGCCTCAGACGACCCACTTAAAATCCGGACCGGATCCGGTGACTTTTGGGGGGAGCTGGAGGGGGCAACCGGAAATCTTGGGAAACGCTATGAGTGGAGGAATCGAGATGAAACTTGATATTTGGAAAGACTTCATACCTCAGACGACCCACTTAAAATCTGGACCGGATCCGGTGACTTTTGGGGGAGCTGCACGGGGCAACCGGAAATCTTGGGAAACGCTATTTAAAATCTGGACCGGATCCGGTGACTTTTGGGGGAGCTGCACGGGGCAACCGGAAATCTTGGGAAACGCTATGAGTGGAGGGAAGACACCTAGCAAACACTAGATACATCATTGACATAACCAAGCCGATTCGGGTACTGTGGGGGGAGTGGAGGGAGGGGGAATCCGGAATCTTGAGGTATTTATAACTTTTTATCAAACAATGTTTGCAACGGATACGTCAGCTACGATTTTCGATTTTCGTATGAATAAATGTTTCGAAGTCAGCTTGGGATCAAAGAATATTTATGTATTTATAACTTTTGAACGTGTGATCGGATCTCGATGGAACTTGATATTTGGAAAGGCCTCATGCCTCAGACGACCCACTTAAAATCCGGACCGGATCCGGTAATTTTTGGGGGAGCTGGAGGGGGCAACCGGAAATCTTGGGAAACGTTATTTATTTCTTTCGTAATGAATGGTCAGCTTGGCTTCAAACCTTATATCTTGGGAAACGCTATGAGTGGAGGGATCAAGATGAAACTTGGTGGGGAGACACCTAGCAAACACTAGATACATCAATGACATGACCGAGCCGATTCGGGCACTGTCGGGGGAGTGGAGGGAGGGGAAATCCGGAATCTTGAGGTATTTATAACTTTTGAACGGGTGACCTGGTCTCCATGAAACTTGATATTTGGAAAGACCTCATGCCTCAGACGACCCACTTAAAATCCGGACCGGATCCGGTGACTTTTGGGGGGAGCTGGAGGGGAGAACCGGAAATATTTGAAAACGCTATGAGTGGAGGGATCGAGATGAAACTTGGTAGGAAGACACCTAAACACTAGATATATCATTGACATAACCGAGCCGTGCCTACTCGTAACAAGTGCCATATGAGCTCGTAGCTCTTGTTTTTTTTTTTTTTTTTTTTTTTTTTTTCCCTAGTACCCCGATTTGCGCCTATTCTCAGAAAGTCGTAAGGGTCTAACCTGTGCGGTTTTTACGGAAAGTGTGGACCTTAGGCCGGATTGACGAATATGACATCGCATTTTGGAAAGCTCTCGAAGTGGCCTGGGGCCAAAAAGGATGGTTTTTGCTTGTAATTGAGCCACAGCCTACAATGTGCGAACTAAAGCATAGATGTATAGCCAATGTCAGAGAGGACTATCTGAAGTTATGCAGCCAAGCTTTCGTTTCATCAAGCTATGTTTCTGCTTTCGAGTGTTAAGCTCCGTTCTAGCAGACAAGCACCAGTTTTAAACTGAAGATGGACTAAAATCTATAACTGCGAAATATGTGCGGCAGTTTCCTGTCCCCACAGCCAATACATCTTCTTTGAGTGATAAATAGAAAATTTACAGAATAAAAAAAGTGTCATTTTCCCACAGTCCGAAAGTGCTGCTATCTATTGTTTCCGTTTTTGTTTGTGATTTCAGCTGAGTTTATCATTCCATTTCTTACACTTGGGAGTGAGGAAGATAAATGAAACCAGATGGGCCTCTTAAACTTAAAAGTTCTCTCACTGCTGAAGAAATTAGAGCTTATCCTTTGCTCCTTTCTAAGTGGTGAAATTAGAAAGTTGGCCTACGGCAAAAAAGTCAACTTTTGAACTAATACAGATAGAATTTTTTTTCAACGGCATTCGGTCGGCCTCTATGAGCTGATCAAAGTATATGCCATCTGTTTTTTGGTACAAAACTTCCTTCATGAGATACAACAGTTTGAAAGTTGGAGGGGTTGACAACTTCAGTAGTGAGGTACACACTGAAACCAAAAATAGGCCGACCCCAATCGTGAGACATGTAGGGTACTTGTAATCAACAGTCGGCTGTTAGTCCATAATCGTCTTCGGCGATGAGGGGCTAGCAATGTTGGTAGTTGGTGTACCTTTTAATCCTATTTATTCCAACAATGTTTTCAACGGATACGTCAGCTACGTTTCTTCATTATCCAACTTGGCCGGAAGGAAAGGACAAGTGATAAACCAACTGAAGTTTTTAGTAAGATGCAGAGACAACGGACTAATCCCTACTTCAATGCTTCAAAACATTGGACACCCGGACTCGAGGAATAAGAAGGAAGTGGAGCAACGTATTTCGCAGATTCTCCTTAAAGACACGATTGCCGGTTTAAGGTCAAAATGGTCGATGACATCACGCGAATTCGACCATCTCAAAGAAACCCTCATGGAAAATATTGGTGATCATGACAAGCCAAAAATCGAAAAAGTAATCTCTGCTAGATTTGAAAATTCCTGTTGGGAACACCGCGAAAAGCTGCGAAAAAAAAATATTCTCGCCTACAAAACAAAAACTACAGTAAAACCCAGACTTACAGTCCGAAAGTTCTCCCTGGACCTTCCGTACTAAATTTTAGCTCCAAAACTTTATCTCCAACACAAATTAATGCATTGTCCCATGGATGTAAATTCAACATCGCGCCCCGTGAACCACCAGTAGAAGAATTTGTAGCTAGTTTTGAGACAGGTCTTTTCCACGAAGATGCAAAAGTAGATGACTTTGAAAAAGCAAGAGTAGATGCAGCCCACTTGCTACAGTCCCGAATCAACATCCCTCCAGAACCGAACCTCCCGAAAGAAGAATTGCAAGCCCTGAAGAGCCTAAGGAAAGACGGATCTCTCATCACCACAAAAGCTGAAAAAGGTAACGCCATTGTAGTCCTTGACCAGAACGAGTACGACGCGAAAATTCGAAACTCCTAGCAGACAAAGATGTCTACACCCCAATACCAAGTGATCCAACCCCATCCATTGACAAAAAAGTAAGAAACCTCGTAGAAAGTCTCCCTATTTCCAAATCCCAGAAACAGTTCCTAAAAGTAACCGGGCCGGTAGCACCGCGTTTTTATGGAGTAGTTAAAGTGCAAAAAACAGGTAGACCCCTTCGCCCAATAGTAGCAAACGTTCGAGCCCCAACTAAGAAATTAGACAGATTTCTAGCTTCGTTAATAAGGCCACTCCTAGATTCAGGGCCGCATTACATCAAAAATTCCATTGATTTTGTCCAAGAGTTAAGAAAATACCGTGTCACCAAAGAAACGCAAAAAGCAAGCATTGATGCTGTATCTCTGTTCACCAGTCTCAGGAAAGATTTCACCCTGGATGCCCTAAAAGAAGCACTAGAGAAATATCCCGAACTGGCAGACAAAACCCCCCTAACTGTAAGCCAAATACTAGATTGTTTTAAACTTGTTTGGGAATCAACATATTTCATCTACATGGGGCAATTCTACTGGCAGCATGAAGGAGCAGCGTTGGGGAGCTCTATTTCGCAGTTACTCGCCGAATTAACGCTGAGGAAAATTGAAGAAATCGCTTTCAGTATCGCGCCGATGGTTCCAAGTTTCTACAAACGTTACGTTGATGATGGTTTCACAGCATGGGAAGGCCAAAAAACAGACATTGTGAGTTTCGTTGACACTTTAAACTCAATTCAACCGACTATCCAGTTTACGATTGAATTTGAAAATGATGCACAGAAGCTGCCGTACCTAGATGTCTTGATTGCTAACAGTGAAGGAAGTTTTGTCTGCTCAGTCTACAGAAAACCCACCCACAACGACCGATACCTTCCGTATGATTCTTACCAGCCAGAATATGTGAAACGCGGAGTAGTTATCTCACTAGTCGACCGAGCCATATAAATTTGCGACAAAAATCTCCTAGATGACGAACTTTGCCACATTCGGGACGTCCTGTTTGGAAACAAATACCCCGTTCAACTGGTTGAACAGATCATCAGAAGACGACTGAAGCTGCATTCATCCCCAAAAGATCCTGTAAGTTCTGCTAGTAACGGTGAGGCAGAAGAAAAAAATGCCCGCGTTTACCTTCCGAACGTCCGCGGAGTAACCGAAAAATTGTCCAAAAGTCTGAAAAAATACAACATCCAAGTCTTTCCCAGAACCCAAAATACTTTGCTGTCCTACCAAACTCCGGAAAAGATAAAGTCCCAAATCAGTACCAAAGAGGCATTTATTCAATACCTTGTGATTGCGGAAAGCGTTACGTAGGAAGGACAGAGAGAACTTTCGGAAAACGACTTGCAGAGCATGAGCAAGAAATTGACCACGCCCTCTCCAACGGACACCGTCATAACTATACTTTCAAATCTGCACTTGCAGAACATATTTTCGAAAACCTATCCCATTCAGTACATTTTGAAAAAGCCCAAATTAACCGAGAAGAAAGAACCGAGAAAGAAAAACCGAGCAGGCATTAACCGAGATACAGGCGAGTACGCCCTACCGGAAACGTGGAACGGGGTTATTAAGGGAAGAAAATTTAAGCCTCAGTCCCTTATTAACAACAAAACCGAAGTCGATCAAAATGCAGAAAAAAATACTTCCTGCCGTCGCCCCAATCGCGCAGCAAAAACAGCAGCCGTGTCAAAAATTAAATCTCAGCACTAGTTTTTCCGTGCAGTGATTATTCAAAGCAATAGATACAGGCGAGTACTCATAATAGAAACGTAGAACGAGGCCATTAATAAAATAATATTTAAGTTTTCAGCCCCTTATTAATAAAAAAACCGAAGTTGATCAAAATGCAGAAAAAAACCTTTCCTGTCATCGCCCCAATCGTGCAGCAAAAACAGCGTCGGTGTCAACAATTAAATCTCAGGACTAGTTTTTTCATTATAGTGGTATTTTAAGATAATTTACTTTAATAAGATATTTATAGTCGGTAGAAGCTTCAGTTATTTATTACAGGTTTGTTTCCTTCCCCGAAGTTGAACAAGCGGATTGACAGCCGGACGAGGACCCTTGCCAAGAGGGGCCGAAATATCGCTGATGAAGAAACGTAGCTGACGTATCCGTTGAAAACATTGTTGGAATAAATATTTCAAAGTCAGCTTGGGCTCAAAGAATATTAATTAATCCTATTATTTCTTTCCCGTGTATTTGATTGTGAAAACAATTTGGTACCATGTCTATCAAGGGGAGATGGACTTTTAAGTATGAATCGGTTTCTAGAAGGGGTTCACGAGGGGCTAGAAACTTGTGAAAATTGGTGCATATTTTTTGTATCTCTATAAATCTGAGGGTAAGAAAATTAATCTCCTTAGTCTATCACTGTAACATTGAGTTAAGTCTTTGAGGGGTTGACAACTTTAGTGGTAGGGTACAAACTGAAAAAAAAATAAATAGGCGGAACCCAATTGTGAGACATGTCAGGGACTTGTAACTCTTGTAAGTAACAATTGGCTGTTATACCATAATCATCTTCGGCGGTGACAGGTTTCCGACCTGTTAACGCAACGGTTGCAAATGATAATGTAAAACAACGCCAGAGTTTCGAAATAATTTTCGAAATAGAAATAAGTGCCATCTATGATATTTTGATCCTGAAAAGTTACGGGTAGCTTTATAGTACCAACAAGATTATGTAAGATAATGTTCCAAGTTTCACCAGTCACGATGTCGACGATTAAAAGGATAAAGTTTAACTTGCTGCAAAATCAGTTTAGTCCCTACTTCCGATATTCTGTTGTTTTTTATGGCACTTGCCCTTCGGCCAAGTGCCATATAGCGATCGCAATTTCTGTCCGTCCGTCGGTCTGTCGGTCTGTCCAGGTTTTGCTAGTTCGGGCACTTCCAGATAAGCTAGGACGAAAAAACTTGGCAAGCGTATCAGGGACCCCAAATGATTAAGTTGGAAATAGTCACTTCCCCGATCCGAGCACCGTGGGGGGAGTGGAGGGAGGGGGAATCCGGAATCTTGAGGTATTTTTAACTTTTGAACGGGTGATCGGATCTCGATGAAACTTGATATTTGGAACGACCTCATTCCTCAGACGACCCACTTAAAATCCGGACCGGATCCGGTGACTTTTGGGGGGAGCTGGAGGGGGCAACCGGAAATCTTGGGAAAGGCTATGAGTGGAGGGATCGAGATGAAACTTGGTGGGAAGACACCTAGCAAACACTAGATACATCATTGACATAACCGAGCCGATTCGGGTACTGTGGGGGGGAGTGGAGGGAGGGGGAATCCGGAATCTTGAGGTATTTATAACTTTTGAACGGGTGATCGGATCTCGATGAAACTTGATATTTGGAACGACCTCATGCCTCAGACGACCCACTTAAAATCCGGACCGGATCCGGTGACTTTTGGGGGAGCTGGAGGAGGCAGCCGGAAATCTTGGGAAACGCTATGAGTGGAGGGGTCGAGATGAAACTTGGTGGGAAGACACCTAGTAAACACTAGATACATCATTGACATGACCGAGCCGATTCGGGCACTGTCGGGGGAGTGGAGGGAGGGGAATCCGGAATCTTGAGGTATTTATAACTTTTTAACGGGTGACCGGATCTCGATGAAACTTGATATTTGGAACGACCTCATGCCTCAGACGACCCACTTAAAATCCGGACCGGATCCGGTGACTTTTGGGGGGAGCTGGAGGGGCAACCGGAAATCTTGAGAAACGCTGTGAGTGGAGGGATCGAGATGAAACTTGGTGTGAAGATACGTCATTGACATAACCGAGCCAATTCGGGCACTGTGGGGGGAGTGGAGGGAGGGGGAATCCGGAATCTTGAGGTATTTATAACTTTTGAACGGGTGATCGGATCTCGATGGAACTTGATATTTGGAAAGGCCTCATGCCTCAGATGACCGACTTAAAATCCGGACCGGATCCGGTGACTTTTGGGGGAGCTGGAGGGGTTAACCGGAAATCTTGGGAAACGCTATGAGTGGAGGGATCGAGATGAAACTTGGTGGGAAGACACCTAGCAAACACTAGATACATCATTGACATGACCGAGCCAATTCGGGCACTGTTGGGGGAGTGGAGGGAGAGGGAATCCGGAATCTTGAGGTATTTATAACTTTTGAACGGGTGACCGGATCTCGATGAAACTTGATATTTGGAAAGACCTCATGCCTCAGACGACCCACTTAAAATCCGGACCGGATCCGGTGACTTTTGGGGGGAGCTGGAGGGGAGAACCGGAAATATTGGAAAACGCTATGAGTGGAGGGATCGAGATGAAACTTGGTGGGAAGACACCTAGCAAACACTAGATATATCATTGACATAACCGAGCCGTGCCTACTCGTAACAAGTGCCATATGAGCTCGTAGCTCTTGTTTTTACTTGTAAGCAAAAATCGACAGTTAGACCATAATCATTTTCGGCGATAAGCGGCTTGTAACTTCTGCTAGTTGGTGTCCCTATCATCCTATTCTTTGTTTCTGGTGTATTTGACTTGAACAAAGTTTGGTACTATGTTTATAACGGGGAGAGGACTTTTGTAAGTAGGAATCGGCTGCTAGAGGTGATTCAGGGGCTAAAAACTGGTGCAAATTGGTGCACATTTTATTTGATCTCTTTAAATCTGAGGGTAAGAAAATGAGTCTCCATGGACTATCATTGTAACTGAGAATTAAGTCTTTGAGGGGTTGACAACTTTTATGGTAGGGTAAATACTCAAACAAAGAATAGGCGGAACCCAACTGTGAGACAAGTCAGGGACTTGTAACTAATAGTCGGCGATTACACCGTAACCATCTTCGGCGATGAGGGAATTCCGACTTTTTCTAGTATGCGTAGCCTACCTATTTTGTTTCCGGTGTTTTTGATGATAAGAAACGTTTGGTTCATGTTGTCGTCAAAGCATTGCCGTTTTCATGAAATGCTAGAATGGCCTATGGTGATCGTCTTTCACTGTAACCTAGATTTAAGTGTTAACGCAACGGGTACAAATGATAATATAAAACAACGATATATGTTAGGCAATAATTAGTAGAGGTATTTTCGTATTTTCGCCAACTAGGTTATATAAGACAAAGTTCCAAGTTTCCACAAGTCACGATGTCTACGATTGAAAAGGATGAAGTTCAACTGGCTGCAAAGTCAATTTTGTCCCTACTTCCGATATCCTGTTTTTGTTTTGTTCAACGCCGAGGGATAACCATGTGATTACAGATTGTGTCATCAGTTCAGAAAAATATTCTTCATAGATTGACATACCATTTTGAAATTCTCGATGGGTTGACAAATGCAGCATTTAACCGTTATTGAAGAAACAAAATCAAAGTTTCGCCCTCGCAACACTTTAGTCGGCGAAGCCGAACAAAGGTTGCTGCAAAACTTCACGTTGCCAAGGCAACGTAGGTCTAGTTTTGTCTGGGTTGCAGACGTGATGTTCTGATAAACTGTGGCCGTAATGATTCCGATTCAGGGATCAAAGCAAAATGAACCCAGTCGCCCACGCGGCCTTCCAACGCGGCCCTCGGTTGATGTCCACAGGGGCAGGTAGTGGTTTATGTCAAATCGACCATTATCAGCCATTTTAAATATTCCATTTCTTTTCAGATCTTTGTGAAGACGCGCCTTTCGTGTTCGTCGACATTGCTGGTGACAGAAAACCATTTACGGCTTCAGCTCCTGTAACCATGGGAAGAAAGACAGAAATATGTGACTCGCCTCTGCATGTAACACCAATCTCGAAGAAAATGAAAGAGTTTTCATGTCAGAGCTCCCATTTGGCTGAATCCGTTAGCCTATGTGAGGTATGTGGGGAGATCAACATTTTGTGCGAGATGAATGGTCCTAAGTCCTTAAAGCTTCAGCGACCTAATGAGCTATTTCTCGACTCCACCCCTCCCCCTAGTAGATCTGCTTTCATCCGAAACCTTTTATGATAAAAAATCCTTTATCTCGAAGTTAGCGGTCTTCGACCATTTTTCACGGTGATCGTGAGATTGCCAGTGTTTCCAAGTTGTTACTCGAATTTATACGTTGCCGCTACGTATGTTTCAAAGAACTTTGCCGCTGGTGCGTGGCAATATTCAAAATATCGAAGTGCTGTATCTAGTTTGGCTCTGTAGACGAGAGGCGACGTAAATCAACAACAACAGTTGGCTCTGTAAGTAAGTAAGTAATTTATTTATGACAAGCCATTTTGAAAAGGCGGAGTGTTTTGAGTGTGCTTCCACTTCTACTTATTTTGGCAGTAGGATACTTATTTTCAGCCTTTTCTACTAACCAAATTTTGTATTTACTTACCTAGACTACTTATTTTTTGGGTCTACTACTTGTTATCTCAACATTTAATCTTTATTCAAAAGCTCTATTTTTGTCTCCAGTTCTCTCTATTGTAGCTGAAAAGCAGGTTGATTTTCAAAAAAATTCTGCAGGGCATGGTTTGACGTAAATCGGCTTTGTCAATATTAGCATTCAGAGTAGATGCACAAGTGAAGAAAAACACTATGATTTCACGGTTAGCCCTTGCTTTCATTTGGGATGCTTTGGAAAGGGGAAACTCGATGCTTGGGAAACTGCAACGGGTTTCATAATATTCTCTATCAGAAGGTGCCTTTTTATCTGGTTTTAGGCCTGGGATTTGAGAAACATTTGTTCAAGAACCTGTCGTGGAAATGGTTAAATATTGGCAGAAAAATGCTTGAAGCTGCTGTTAGGGTTTCACCCTCTCCGTTCTTGATAATTCTGAAAGTTCTTGGGTCTTAATGTTTGGTCCACATTAAAAGCTAGGATTTGCATGGGAAGCAGTTGAGTTAGGCAGAAAAAGAAAATGCAAATATCAAAACTTCGCCTGCAGCGGTCAGTTGAATTTGGTCTTGGGTTTGGTAGTTCGGCCGCAGCATTTTAAAGTTTGCCGCTGCATTTTAAAGAATTTTAACATTTTAAAGTAACTTAAAACTGGTTTAAAAACTTAAAACAACCTAGCCTAATGGTCAAATTGTCATTAAATTGCCGGTGAAAATTTTGACTCTGCATCCTCCCTATCGAAAATGCAATACTCCAGCACTGCCCCCAGGCAGTGCAATTGTACCAGGCATTCCTCAACTTCTCAGGTACAGGAGGGGTATCCATCCTCAGACACGTCTTTCCTTCAGAATAATCTATCTGGTTTAAAAAGGAACCAATAAATATGACAAACACACTAGACTGAAGCTAACTGAATGGTTTACATATTGGATAAATAAATATTGGCGCAATCTTATTGTTACAAATATTTTCTTTTCAAACATGATCCCTTCTCTAACCTTACCTCGATTGACTAGAAAATGATGAAAAAGGTAGCAAAGTCAATAGCTAGAAAATTCCTTTTCAAAACAGCTTGAAAACAAAGAAAAGGCAGAGAATTTGAATATTTGAGGACACATGACTGTTCAAAAAGTCATATTTTGTCTCTTGACTGTCAGGACAGCATGTACATTTCATTTTAACATTTTCGCGGCAAAAATCGAGGTAGTATAAAAACGAGGTCAGGTATCCCTCCTGTACAAGAAGGGTTGAGCCAGCAGGTCAACCACTAAAACATGACGAAGATGCCTCAAACTGGTATGTGCGTGATAGCTTACTGTAGTCTAGGTAACTAGGTAAAAAAAGAGACTCCAGTTCAGGCTGATTAGGTCTGACAGACAGACAACAAAACCAATTATGGTAAGGTACGTTGCACAAAAAGCTTGAGTAACATGAGAAATTATTGATTGTTCGAGTAAATAAAAATATTTGCATCAGGTCAGGGTCCCCAGACTTGTCACAAACTATAACCTTCTTTTAGAATCACATTTGTACGACATTCTCTGACCAGAAAATTCTTGCTGACATAACCTGAGAGACAGACAACCGACTGGTTAACTCCAACTTGGGTAAAGTTTTGAGAATAGTTTTGAGAATAGCATAAATGGGAATTGTGGGATAGCAATGAAGAAGCTTAAAAACTACAATACAAAACAATATTGGAGGGTTGAGTAAAATCATTTACAACAATTTTTTTTTTCTAGCTGTTCAGGATCCCAATACAACTCTCAAACGTTGACTATGGTGACAGATAGTAAGACCATTTATTTGAAACCTATGATTGTCTCAGAATTAAACCAGGATTAATAATCGACAACATACGAAAACAAAAGAAACTACTTTCAGTTTATAAGTATTTCTTCAGCCTAAGGTTTAGCTATCTAGAAATCATGTTCGACTGTCCTTGAAATTCAGTCAGGCTGTTTCTTTATGTGCTCTAAAGCTAAGACTATAGTGTAGCGCATTGAAATACTTCTACGCTGCTTGAAATGCTCTAATTTTTTACAGGTGCAAATTCAGAAAACGTGACGTCTGGCCAATAGATGCACATAATTCCAATGGTATCTACCAAGTAAAGCCCAGGATTCTGACCTGTAGTACACCTGTGCATCACAGCATTGTGTCTAGATGTGTAGACTCACAGCTACAGCCAGGTTTGCTAAACCCCGCTGACTGGTTCCACAGAGAGCTTTAGTAAATAGGTGAGTGTTTATCCTGGAAATACATTTTTCACCAACTAATTCTAGGTGATAGGTTTACTGAGACCACGAAAGTACCATTAACACTGAAAAACTGCAGATACTCTCCATTTCTTCGGATTTTTACTTGCAACTGTTTAGCCCCTCTGCTCACCACCTAGATGCGGTTCGGTGACGCCGGGATACAGAGATAATGAACCATCGCTGAATAATTATCAGTTTATATATCATACTGCGATGATTTCATCCTATTTTCAGTGTCTCATTTTATCTTTTTTCAAGTTCAAATTGGTTGCTATTTAGCACAAGGATGTTTCATGCCCCTAATCTTGGCTGGTATGGATGATTACCTATAATTGAAAGGGTAGAAACCAGATTTCAAGGAAGAGTTGAAGGATAGATTAGGACTAGGTTTATCCAGGTTTGACACAGACTTTACAGTGATTTACATGCTGCTCTGCTGCTTTTGGCTGCAAGTATCGTGAATTTGAACAAAACCAAAGGTTTCGACTGGATCCCAAAATTTCATATTTGATCCAGACAACTGGATCTTCTAGATATCTGGTCTTCGCCAGACTCAATTTGTACTACTGAATGTTTACTTGTTGCTGAGATTCTTACACTGATAAATATACACCATGGTAACTGATGCCACTGTAACTGATATCATTGTAGCTGGTACCGTGATGACTGATACCTTGGTAACTGACACGATTGTAACTGATACATTGGTAACTCATACCAGTGTAACTGGTATCATGGTTGCCGAATTGCACTTTTACTCTGCGACAGACTGCCTATCTGCCTAGTGCCTACCGCCATGTAAACCCAGAGCGCTAGGTGTAAGATATGACGTCATCGACGCAGAGCTTTCGCTTTTATGGATAAACGGCAGGGTAGAGACTCGAAAATCGGTCAACAAATTTTTATTAAACTGTTACCAGATCCTTGCCGGATGCTTTCTGACTTTTCGAACCAGCAAATGCCGTTTGGCAGATTAGTAGACTGATCGCATGCACATTTTTGTTTATCATTAGTATGATCAAAAGTTGCAACAGTATATCTCCTCAATATGTATCGCTTAGTTTAAAACTTCATGCTAAATTCCCAGATTCAGCGTGAACTACATATCCGGCGTGAAAATAATTTTCATATTCAGAAATCAGCATGTGCTCCTACCCCTGAATCAAACATCTAATCAACTTCAGATACAACTCTTACTTTTCCCAAAATATCCGCTTTTTGCCTGATTCCAAGTAAACTCCTTGTCTAGCGAAACTATTTTCATATTTGGATTCAGCATGTATCCTCACCTCTGAATCAACTCGCTTGAAACATATTTTTTGTCCTCCCTTAATTTGAAACCCCTGCCCCACCCATAAATATAGCACTACAGAGCCCACCTTCGAACTATACTTTGACCCAAAGAGTCATCGTGTCAAATTTTAACAAAATATCTCAACCCTTTCCAGAGCTATCATGCTAACAGACGGACAATTTTTGCGATGCCATAGGCATCCCTCACTTACGTTTCGGGATCCCAAACTCAGTTCGTCTGTATAGTTGCAAACTTCAGCCACCCTGAAGAGCCCCTTTAACCAAATGGTGATGGTGTTGACAAGCATGAAACAAACGCTCTGAGGACAAGAAAACGAACAGGCATACACAACTTTCTGTCTGTGGAATTGTGACTTAGATAGACACGTCATATATTTTTTTCTTTCTAGGCAAAAGCTACATTGGCATCACGAGTTTTTCCAGCTTCAGCACTCCCAGGGAAAAGGAATAGTTTTGACATTTTGTATTGATTCAAAGGTCAAAAATTTTCGAATGATTGTGAATTACACAAGTTTATTTTTATATAGCCTACTCTGAAAAAACTTTGTCTGTGATAATCGAAGTTACTGTGTAGAGCTCATTGTTTCATCTACACCATAGAAGCAACATACAACAAGACCAAAGGTTTCGATGGGATCCCAAAAATTCAGTATTTGATCCAGACAGTTGGGTCTTCTCTTCGCTAGACTCCTTGAACATTTTTACTATTAAAAGTCAGAAACAGATTAAGGCCAAAAAGCTGATCATCTGAGAAAACCAAGTTCAGATATGGATTCAGCATGTTTGTGTTTACCCCTGTAAGTCATATCTGTTTTGACAAAAACTTCCTGCCTTACTTCTGCCAATTTCCCGGTTTCGGCCGAATTCCGGAACCGCCTGTCCGGCAAAAAAAAAAGCTAAAAACGAACTCAGCTTATCTTCTTTCCCCTATATCGAACATCTACTCAACTTCAAATTAAAATTTAACTTATAAAAAGTTTTCCGGTTCCAGCCGGATTCCGGGCGAACTATATGTCCAATAAAAAATGATTGTCATACACGGATTCAGCATCTCTTCTTACCCTCTAAATCGGATGTCTAATCAACTACAGATATTTGTAACAATTTTTCCGGTTCTGGCCGGATTTCGGACCAAATACTTGCCCGGCGAGAAAATAGTTTTCACCATCGTGTTCGGCATGTCTTCCTACCCCTAAACCCAACATCTAATCAACTTCAAATTAAAATTTAACTTATAACAAATTTTCCGGTTCCAGCCGGATTCCGGGCGAACTGTATGTCCGGGTAAAAAATTATTGTCATACACGGATTAAGCATCTTTTCTAACCCCTAAATCGGATATCTAATCAACTACAAATACTTTTAACAATTTTCCGGTTTTGGCCGGATTCCGAGCGAACTAATTGCCCGGCGAGAAATGGTTTTCACCATCGTGTTCAGCACCCCTAAACCGAACATCTAATCAACTTCAAATAAAACGTTTACTTTTAACAGACTTTCCGGTTTGTGCCGGATTCCGGGCTAACTACTTGTCCGGCGAAACGTGTTCAGCATGTCTTCTTACCCCTAAATCGAGCATCCAATCAACTTCAAATAAAACTTTTACTTTTAACAAACTTTCCGGTTTGGCCGGATTCCGGGCGAAATACTCGTCCGGCGAGAAAATGGTTTTCACCATCATGTTCAGCATGTCTTCTTACCTCACAATCGACTGTCTCATTAGCTGTTTAAAAATATTTTGCTTGACCTTTAATTTAAACTCCCTCCCCCACCCCTAAATATAGGGCTACAAAGCCTATCAACAAACTCGACCTTACCCTTGACCCAACGAACCCCTACACCAAGTTTCATCAAAATATCTCATTCCCTTCGCGAGGTATCGTGCTTACAGACGGACGGACGGACAACTTTGGCAATGTCCTAGGTATCCCTCCACTTACGTTCTGGGATCCCAAAAAAATCAGATTGAGACTTTGAAAATATGGATGGTATGGACCCTCAACTTTAGAACAACCCCTGGAGCAATTAGCTGCCTTGGGCACTTCGAACAGTGTTACGCCCATTCATGCTGCGATACACTTCATCTAGTATTACCAGGGGCGTCAGGACTGGGTAAAAACTGTCATTTTTTGTTGTTGAAAACGGTCGTTTTTCTGCAGAAACAGTCGGTAAAAACTACCAGCCAGTCGGTAAATGCCTCGTCCCCCCCTCAAACATTTTGGCTAGTAACGCCTCTGAGTATTACAATGAAGTAAACAATCAAAAACGAAATGTAGGAGCTAAGTCCATGCTGGCCAAGATTTGCTGTGGATTATAGTGATTTTGTCCCAACAGTGATATTTTTTATGATCGAACTAGCCCCCGGACATTTCAACAGATGTCCCGCATCTGGTTTCAACATATGGAAAGGGACTGCACTACTGATAGAATAGAAAGATATAGCCTATATTTTAGTGATGCACTTCAACTGCATACGGTATGGTAAAAGGTAAATTACGGTAAACCAAGCAATTTCTCTGCTGCACTCCAGCCCTCTTCTTCTACTTCTGTTACATCTGAAGAAATATTCAAGTTCTGGGAGCTGTTCAAGCACTTCTACTTCTGTTACATCTGCAGGAATATTCAAGTTCTGGGAGCTGTCCAAGCACAGACTAAGTATAGAAATTGCATTTATTTATATTTTTTTTAGTTTTGAATCTGAGTTCGGGGTTCTTTTCTAAGATAGGATCCCAAAGCTCCAGAAACTGAATATGTGTGCTGCCACAAATCTATGATTTTAGGATATGCTTTCTCTTAAATTAGGATACGCCCCAAGGTATGAGCACTGGTGCTCAAGGTTGGGGCACAATGACTTAGAAAAAGAGCATGCCAAATGAATGATATACCCAGTATATGATATGGGACATACAAAATCAAGTTTTTTTGCAGACTGGTAGGTTATTGTGCCCTTGCTCCGCCATACCAGTGCTCATATCATGGCGCATCATCCCCAAAAACTGTAGATATGCTTCTTAAAACTCTAACTGTAGAATTTATTGACAATTTGACTGAAATCCACAGAACAATCATTCAAAATTAATTGTAGTCAATAGTGCTAGCCAGCACAGGTTAAAGGAGTAGGCAGAGGCTATTTGAGGCTGATGGTATACCCCAATTTGCCTATGATCATGCATCTGTGGCAGATAGACCACCCCAGCGCTGACATATACCCAATGAAAAATTTACAGACTGCAAAGTTACATGATAGCTTTATGAAAAAGTTGAATGTATTTATATGTAATAGTAAATAATGCTATGATTTCAGACTGGGCCAATCTTAAGCAGTAGTATCTAGCACCCTTTCTTACTATAGTAGCATCCAGTCTTGCTAGTTGTAGCATAGAGTAGAATGCAGTGACAACTGACAAGGTAGCCTTGACATAGAAATATGTAGTAGCATCAGTTCGTACTGCATGCTACTTTTCTGTACAACTTCGTACTACTATTTTGGATAAATTTTTCATCGGGAAGCTTGATATCTTCAAAGTTAGCTCATTAATAGCATACCTTGTTGAGGTTGTTGACTTGGGAGCTTTGGATGGGAAATATGCCGCTACAGGTGAAAGATTACACAGGTTTGATGACACATTACCGCCAATTTTTACCGAGATTAAGCAAAAGGTTGTTCACAACAGCAATGTCACCAAGCAGGTCCTTCATTTCAGCTTTCTCATCAGTGACACCCAAGCAGCTTGATACTACTGCACTCAAGACAAATGTAACCCGAGTGCCTCGGGCAACTAATTTTTTTTCAACTTGCATTTTTCGGCAAACTTCAACTTCCTCCCACCCAAATTTTAGATTTTAGTGTGGCTAAAATGCTGAACCTAAGGCCCAACATAAGTGATGTACCTTTCCACCAATTAAAACTACTAGTAAGGCCTCTCAGAGAAATTTTTTGCAGTTTGTGGTACCCTTGTAAGTGCCGTTTTTAGATCCCACAAAATCATGCCGCCTTATGAAATAACTTACAACTACCAACCCAACAGGAAGGTCTCACAATGAGGTTACTGTGGTATTGTGCAGTCATGCACAAATCCTCAATTTTTGGGCGTGGTGCCCCAGCGTCTGGGCATGCCCGAACGTATGGGCATGGTACCCCTGTGAAATTTGGATAAACTGAGACTGGTTACATACCTAAATAGGGCCTTCTCCCTGTACTAGATCAAAAGATACCTGATTTTACTTTCTATTCAACCTCATTTTCCAATTTACAAAATGTTAGAGCACTTCCAAGATACGTAGAGTTTTTTGGAGGCCACTTCTCTTCCAGTGGGCTTATCCTATCCTTTTCCAGAAAATTGCTGCTAGGTAGCATGGATGAGGCAAGCTTTTCAATCTGTTCACTGGAGAAAATATTTCCTTTAGATTGTTTGCCTTTTATTGTATTTATTTTGAGTTATTTTTTTTGTACCTGTTTTTACTCTGACTTTTGACTTTTTGACAACATGGAAAAGGATTGAGTAACCTAATGGCAACTATCTGTAAAAGGATAGGGTAAACCCACTGGGAAAGAAGTGGCCTCGACAAAACTCTCTGTATCTTGAAAGTGCTCTAACATTTTAGAAATTGGAAAATGAGGTTGGATAGACAGTGAAATCAGGTATCTTTTGATCTAGGACAGGAAGAAGGCCCTATTTAGATATGTAGCCAGTGTCAGTTTAACCAAATTTCACAGGGGACCATGCCCATACTCCAGGGCATGGTGCCGTAACGTATGGGCACCATGCCCATACGTCCAGGCATGCCCAAACGTTGGGGCCCCATGCCCAAAAATTGAGGATTTGTGTATGACTGGTATTGTGAGATCAAGAACAGAATATTAAACTGAAAAAAAACCCCATCAGATCTCAAGTGAAATCATGAGAAGTAGAAACAATGAACCCAGTAAGATTCCATACCTTGCTAGAGTTATTTCCATGATGTGATATACACTTCGGGCTGCAGTGACCAATAGCCTCTTTGAGACGAAAATTAACCCATCATAATGCAGTTGCAAAACACCAGAGGAATCAAAAACAACTCTGACATAATACAGCCACTCAATAAAGGGTGCAATTGGTGTAAAACTGAAGAAAGATGTAACCTCTGCTGCAACAATCACAAATAATCGCACTTTCTTGAAGATTCGGAATTCATCTCTCAGAACACATGCACCAAAGCAATTTCGAATATTTTGTGGTTTGTCGCAGTCATGAAATGTCCATGGTACGCTGAGGTAGTGAGGTTCTGCAAGAACTCGGAAACGATAAAATCGGAAGCGATGGCGCGTACTATTTGGAAACTCTTTACTCTTGAAGTATTTACATGAATTAAATCGTAAATACTGTCCTCTGTGCTTTAAGAACCACATGATACCAGGGCTGAGTTTATCATTCGTTTTTTTTGCACTTGGTTTGTGGTAGAGCAATGGTATCAGATGTGCCTCTTAAACTTTAAAAGTTTTTTCATTGCTAAAGAAACTAGAGCTTATCCTTTGCTCCTTTTTAAGTGGTAACGTTAGAAAGTTGGCCTACGGCAAAAAAGTCAACTTTTGAACTAAGACAGGTAGAATTTTTCAATCGATAGCTGTTGATGAGCTGATCAAAGGATATTGTCATCAGTTTTTGGTACAAAAATTCCTTCATGAGATACACCAGTTTGGAAATTTCAAGGGGTTGACAACTTCAGTAGTATGGTATACACTGAAACCAAAAATAGGCGATACCAGTTGTTAGACATGTAGACAAACACTAAGCCCTTCTCAAAGGTGGTCTCAAGGGCTACCAAGAACTTTGTGTTTAAATCTTTTCAAGTTTCTGTCTCTCAGTAATGGTAGCCTAGGCTTCGGATCAGAGTTGTCCATTTCGCCTCTTCGCGGCTGGGCAGCGTAGCCTTGGTTCTAGACTGACTCGAGGAGGTCTGTTGTCCTCGGGAAGTCAATGATGGTTTTCATGATGGAGGCTTCGGGAGCGGGGGGGGGGGAGGGAGAGAGTAGGCTTCACTAGGGATCCAGTCGAGAGGTTGAGATGCTGCTTCTTGAACAATGATACCACTTGGGTTCTATGTTTGTTCATGAGGATTTGGCGATGGGTGCACTGGAACAGAACGTGGTCCAGGGTCTCGTTCAGGGATCTGCAGAATCGGCAGAGGGGGGAAGCCGGGGGTTGGCCATCAGAGCCTCGTTTTTGTTGCAATAGCGCTGCCGCATCGCTGCTGCAGCACTTCTTTGCTTTTGCATAATACGCGTTTTTGGATTCACTTTCTTCTTGGTTGAAGTGGCAGCGCTGCAGCATCTTCCAGGGAAGCACGGACTTGGTGAGGGAGCAAGTCCGCGATTCTCGAGAAGCGCTGCCGTCTTCCTCGGAAGCGCTGCAGTGCAAAAACGGATGTAGAAAGAATCAGTCCGGAATCGGCCGAGAAGTGGACCTGCAGCATGCAACAAAAACGAGGCTCAGGTGTCGGGATCTTGTAAGAGTGAGCTGGGTGATTCAATCCTGTTGCCCCTGCTCGTATCCGGTGATAAACTCTGCTTTCCACTTTCCCGGAATGGGGAGTACTTGGGGTAGAATTTTGAAGTCAGAAGGCTCTGGGAGCGGATGCGGGAAATGTCTCGAAGTGGGATTGTTCTGTTGGTTGTTCGGCGGGCTGACGTTGCTTCCTTAGCCGCTTTGTCGGCGATGTCATTCCCGCGTATCCGCATGTGGTTCGGGATGTACTCAATGGACATGGAACATCCTTTTTTTGGAGAGCTCGTTGATCAGTTGGACCGTCATCTGGAGGTCGATATCTTCATTTTCGTATGTTGGGTAGCTAACAGCTGGAGAGCTGACAACGAGTCGGAGAAAATAGTCGCTTTCATGGGAGTTGTTGGGAGTCGTAATCGGGTCTCAAGTGCCAGGTTTATTGCACTGATTTCTGCTGACATGATGCAGAAGGGGGGGGGGAGGGAGTTTTTCCAGAGCGACGATGTTCAGGTCAGCCAGAAATGCGCTGCAGCCCGTTGAGGAGCCTGTTTTGGATCCGTCGACGAAGATCGGGAAGTGGTTTTTGTGGGTGGTCTGCTGTAACTGGCCAAACCTTATTTCGACATAATGGGGCGAAAGCTCGGACTTCTTCGTGTCGGCAAAACGGAGAAATACTGTAGGCTTGACGATGGTCCACGGTGGAAAAGTGCTGATTTTCGGTTTGACTGCATCTGGCGAAGTATGGTGATACGCTTGGAGGCGCTTGTTTTCGGTCGAGAGACTAGGGGAGGACTGTTGATGTAGAAGCCAGCTGTTCAATACGTAGTGAGGGGTGCCTTCGATCTTGGTAACGTATCTTGCTAGCAGGAGATCCCGCCGAGCTGAGATGGGTTCGATTCCTGTTTCGTCCAGAAGGAATTGTGGTTTGGTAGATCTGCGGAGACCAAAAGCGATCCTAAGGGCCGTATTTTGGACTGTTTCGAGCTGGTTTAGGATCGTTTTCGCGCACAACCCGTAGACAATTCGTCCATAGTGTATATGAGATCGGATGTATTGCTTATAGAACGAAAGGAGGATCTTCTCAGACCATCCAAACGGGGTAGCCGCCAATTTGAGCATGAGGCGGATTTTGCGGAGGCATCTGGTTGATAGGTCCTTGACATGGGACTGAAAGGTCAGCTTTCGGTCTAGGATTATTCCAAGGTATTTCGTTTGGGGTGCCTCAGGGATAGTTTGTCCGTTGAGAGAAATGTTGCAGGATATAGGAGATCTTTTTCTGTGGAACTGGACGACTATCGATTTCGACGGAGCGAGTGGCAGTTCTGTTCTTGCAGAGAACTGCTCCAAGGTAAGCATTGCTGATTGGAGTTTCTGTTCAGCCTCGGAGTGTGTTTCACCAACAGCCCATGAACACAAGTCGTCGGCAAATTCTCCATGTTCGTGCGAAGGTCTGAGGTCCCACAGGAAAAGAGCGAATAGCAGGCAGCTGAGGACAGCCCCCTGCGGCAGTCCAATGTCCGTTTTCCTCGTTGCAGATATTTTGGAGTTGACCTTAACTGCTAGCATTCTGTTGCTAAGGAAACTTTCTATGAATGGGGCCACCTGAGCCGGGGTTCCCGTTAGGAGTAATTTTGGGATTAGTCTGCGCTTACGGACGTTGTCATAAGCTCCCTCGAAGTCAAGGAAGGCTGCTATTAGGATAAGGCCAAGATCAAGGCATTTCCTGATTTTGTTGATAGGCGAAGGATGGTGTCCATGACCGAATGGGACTTCCTGAAGCCAGTTTGCGTCTTGAGAATCAGCTCGTTGGCATCGGTCTGTCAAAAATTCTGACATTTCTTGTTTCCCGTCATTCATGGTTTCTCACCTATAACTTGAGAACCATATGATATCATGGCTTGAAACAAACACTGAGCCCTGCTCAAAGGCGGTCTCAAGAGCTACGACACACTTTTTCTTCAGATTCTTTGATAGTTTAGCGGATATCCAATCGTAACTGGGAAAATTAATTATTTACCCTCAGAATTTCTCAGAATCTTCCCGTTTTCTTCGTGTCTGTACTCCGGTAATCCACTTTTTGCGCCGCGGTAACGAGAGGTTATACCCCCTGGGCTCTTCTACGTAAATACAAAAAATCACAGGTCTTCAGTCAGACTATACCCTAGCTCCAATAAAATGTAGCTGACTTATCCGTTTTGTATCGAAAAATATAGAAATAAAGTAGTAAAGTAGATTAGAAAATTAACAAAAGCTACGAGCTCATATGGCACTTGTTACGAGTAGGTGATGCAAGAAAGTAGATGAGAATGTCACAAAATACCACCTTCAACCTCCCTAGGTTCGGACCAAGAAATAGGATATCTAGCTGTCTTGCATATCTAGGTCATCAGATCTTATCACCCATAAAGTTTCACTCGAATCGGACCACCTGTTCGCAACCTAGGGAAGTCAGTAATTTCCGGATTCCCATTCCCTTAGCTCCCTCAAAAACGGTCGGATCCAGGAACGGAAGTTTTCTTAGGGCATCATGTCGGGTTCTTAAGTCTATTTGGTTGGGTCAGGGATATGCCCGGCAAGTCTTATCGTCCTTGGGACATCTGGAATTGTCATAACTCGCGATCACTGGAATTCCGGGAAAACTCCTCCAACTTCCCCCAAAGAGCCCCGGTAATATCTGGTTCTGTCAAGAACGTGTCTACAGGGCTTATGCTTGGTTTTCCTACCTAATTCTATCCCCGATCCCTCAACTCTAAGCGTTTCGCGAGATTTCCGGTGGCCCCCTCCAATCCTCCCACAAGTATCGGATCCGGTCCGGACTTCGCGTGGAACATCTGAGACGATTGCTCTTTCCACTTGCCAAGTTTCATTCAAATCCGATCACCAGTTCAAAAGTTAGGCATGCCTATAGATTCTGGATTCCCCATCCCTCCACGCCCCCCACGATGGTAGGATCGGGGAAACAACTATTCTCAAGGCAGTCTGTTCGAATCCCTGACATGCCTACCAAATTTCACCGTCCTAGTACCAAACCCGCGTAATCACTGAATCTCCCCCCCCCCCTAACTCCCCCCACAGTGCCTCAATCCGGCCCGGTTATGTCAACAATGTCTCTAAGACTTGAGCAAGTTCTTCCCACCAAGTTTCGTCCCAATCCCTCCACTCTAAGCGTTTCCCAAGATTTCCGGTTTTCCCCTCCAGCTCCCCCCCCCCCAAAGTCACCGGATCCGGTCCGGATTTCAAGTGGGTCGTCTGAGGCACAAGGTCTCTCCAAATATCCAATTTCATTGCTATCCGACCACCCGTTCGAAAGTTATAAATACCTCAAGATTCCGGATTCCCCCTCCCTCCACTCCCCCCACTATGCTCGGATCCGGGAAGTGACTACTTCCAGCTTAATCATTTAAGGTCCATGGTATGCCGTCCAAGTTTCATTGTCCTAGCACATCCGAAAGTACAACTAGCGGGATCACCGGAATTCCCCCCCCCCCCCCCCACCGTGCCCGAATCCAGTCCGGTTAGGTCAACAATGTATCTAGGACTTGTGCTTGTTTTAACCACAAAGTTTCATCCCGATCCCTCTACTCTAAGGCTTTTCCAAGATTTCCGTCCCCCCCCCCTCCAGCTCCCCCCAAAGTCACCGGATCCGGTCCGTATTTTAATCGGGTCGTCTGAAACATGGGGTCTCTCCAAATATCAAGTTTCATTAAGATCCGATCACCCGTTCAAAAGTTATAAATACCTCTAGTTTCCGGATTCCTTCTCCCTCCACTCCCCCCACGATGCTCAGATCGGTGAAGTGACTATTACCAACTTAATCTTTGGGGTCCCTGATATGCCTGCCAAGTTTCATCATCCTAGCTTATGTGGAAGTGCCCAAACTAGCAAAACCTGGACAGACCGACGGACGGACAGAAATTGCGATCGCTATATGGCACTTGGCCGAAGGGCAAGTGCCATAAAAAGTAGAATGGTGCAAAATAAAGTATTCTACTTTGAAATACAGTAGAAGTGGAAGCACTGAATGTAACTCGTTCTCCGTTCTGCTAAAAACGGGCAATATCACTACGGCGTTCTACCAGGAAATTTGTCCCTGGTTCTACTAAAAACCGCTTATAGGAGAATGGGATAGAGAACGGAGAACGGTGTGTTTACAAACAAGAGCTGTAAGCTCATATGTTTTGATTGATCAAAAGTAAGTTTCGACTTTGCGGTTGAGATGCGCACTCTATGGGAGCTAGAACTTCATTTGTAAGCAAAAACCTTGAGGCAAAAATGATAATGGGCTGATGGGCATCATGAAAATGCATATATTGCTTAAAATTATTTTTTTTTTCCTTTGCGGTCAAGATTGGTACTTTAAGGAATAATAGGATTCGGGAAGTAGCAATTTCTAAGCAAATGTTGTTGAATCTCTAATATTCCAGAGAAGTTTCATCGTCCTAGCACATCTGGAAGTACCGCAGCTCGCGATCAGCGGAACCCCAGACCCCCCCCCCCTCCAACTCCACCCACAATACCCGGAGCCAATCCGGTTTTGTAAATGATTATTCCAGAGCATCTGTTTGTTATTCCCACGAAGTTCGATCCCGATCACACCAGTCTAAGCGGGTCAAGTATCCCCCCCCCCCAATAATTGTCGGATTCGGTTCGGAAATGAAATAGATCACCAGAGAGAAATGTCCTCTGTTCAGTTATTAAATCTCACTCGAATCCGATCACCCGTTCCAAAGTTACGCATGACTCAATATTCCGGATTCCCCTCCCTCAACTCCCCCCCAAGATTATCATATCGAGGATTTTTTTTTTATTCCAAGTCAGTTTGACCGGGTCCCTGATATGCCTGCCAAGTTTATCCCAAAAACCGGAATTCTGGAAAAAAACCTCAAGTGCCCGGAGCCAGTCAAATCGTGTCAAAGATTACATGAAGCAGATGTTTGTTCTTCCCAGCAAGTTTCACTCCGATCCCTCCATTCTAACCGTTTCTCGAGATATCCGGTCTGGAACTCCCCACGGTGCCCGTAGCCGGTCCGATTCACTAAATGATTTACCTAGAGTATCTGTTTGTTATTCCCACAAAGTTCCATCCCGATCTCTCAGTCTAAGTGGGTCACGTATTCCCTCCCCCCCCCCCTCAGTAGTTGTCGGATACGGACCGGATATGAAAAAGATCACCAGAGAAATGTCCTCTGTTCAGTTTTTAAATTCCACTCGAATCCGATCACCCGTTCCAAAGTTACGCAAGAATGAATATTCCGGATTCCTCTCCCTCCACTCCCCCACCATTATCAGATCGAAATTTTTTTTTATTTCGGAGACAGTGTGATCGGGTCCCTGATATGCCGGCCAAGTTTCATCGTGAAAATCCCCAACACCGCCATCACCGGAATTCCGGGACCCCCCCCCCCCCCTAAGTGTCCGGATCAAGTACAGTTGCCTAAACGATGATGTATCTAGAGCAGATGCTTGTTCTTCCCAGCAAGTTTCACTCCGATTCCTCCATTCTAACCGTTTCTTGAAATTTCCGGTCTCCCCCCCCCCCTGACTACCGAATCCGATCACGACTTAAAATGTGACATCCCAGATATGTAATCTATTCACTTATTAAGTTTCATTACAATCCGATCACTGGTTCGAAAGTTACACACTACTCGATTTCCCGGATTCCCCTGCCCTCCACTCCCCCCAGAATGGTCGGATCGGGAAACTGATTATTTCCAGGTTAGTTTGGTCGGGTCCCTGATATGCCTGCCAAGTTTCATTGTCCTAGCGCATCTGGAAGTACCCTAACTCGAAAAATTGTGACAAAAAACTCGGACAGACAGACAGACGGAATTGTGATCGGAATATGGCACTTGAGCCAGAGGCTGCAAGTGCCATAAAAACGCGGCTATTGGGCAACGGCCTCCTTGGACTAAAATCTGGTGCAATCAGCGCTACAGAAGGCATAGTATCCGCAAACGGAGTTCTGTAGAACACCCTTTTGCATATTCCTTACTTACTTGGTCATTTGAATAATGACAAACGGGTCGCGGGGCTAACGACTGACGAACCGAGCATCAACCCACCACCCACAGTTCAAACATATCAAGATATCTTACGACAAAGCCTTGGCAACCGTCACCCCCCAACAACCAACGCAAATCTTCAGATATTCAAGACAAGAGAAGAAAACTGCATCTACCTTCGAGTCAAGACCAACGCCGTAATTACAGGAAAAACTGAGTTCGACTGGGGGAGAAGACAGGACCCCCTCTGCAGACTCTGCCAAAATGCCCAAGAAACGTTGCAGCATCTTCTCTTCGAATACAATAGACCTTGCCCAAAGCTTACAATACTCAGATCCGAAGTCCTGAAGCAAAACCTACCTAGTGACATCGAAGAAATATCGTCTACATCACTCCCCCCTAGACGCGAACGAGCAGTGTTCCTGCCGATCATCACCGCCCTCAAATTCCTCTGCATTTCTTGAGAGTACCATTCATCTCGGCCCAAGGTTGCCCTAACCTAACCTACCCAGTACCCAGCGATTCAACCAAACCAACCATCAAGTTATCAACCACAAGGAAGCCGAAAGGGTCCCATCCTGGAACCCAGGTGCTGACAAATCCAAAGAAGAAGAAGGGCCGAACAATCAAAAGCTTCTTTGTCAAGTCTGGTAACGAAAAGACTTAATTGTGATTCAAAGATTTCAAAGACCTCTCAATGACGCTGTGAACAGCATCGACCTCCTGAATCGTGAAGTGGCCAGGCTCAGAATACTTCACCGTTATAATCTGAACGTGTGAATACTTCTTCAGGATGTCTTGCATCATGTAGCTCATTATTTGATTACGATTTTGAGGCACACATGAATCTGACCATGTAACCAACTTTCTGATGTCGGGATAGGTAGTAAAAATCTTATCAAGGATAGCACAGAGATCACTGGCAAAATCATTTCCGCTTCTACCAGCAAGACATTCTGACCACAAACAACAATAAACTTTCTTGATTAGCTCTCCTGTATGTCTGCGAAAGGTAAGAATAGCAGTTAAGTTGAAGCAAGTGATCTTCATTTTGTGAAAAAAGGGACGAAACATCCCCCTTTGGCAAAGAAAAAATGTTTTCCATAAACGATCTTCTCCAAGGTCGCGTTCAGCAAATCAGCAACTTTCGGCAAAAAGGACCATGCTATAATCCCGTATGCGATTCGGCAAGACCGCTTTAAAGAATCAAAAAATCGAAAAAATTTGGCAAATGAGAACTTCAAATAAAGGCAGCAAGAGACATCTTATGGCAATGTCAATTAGACCATTCGAAAGAGAATTTGTTTTACACAAGATGGCGCTTGTAACTCAGTTTCGCAAAAAATTGTTATTTTCGGCAAAACCGCTTTCAGGCGACGATTTGGGTCTAGATATTCAGTTCGATGAGTCCCGACCCCCCTCCTCCCTCCCTGCAGCGCTGAGTTTAAATTTGTCTTAGGTAAATACGGTCAAAGCTGCTGCTTGGGATCTGAGCCAAGATAAAAGCAAGAGTTTGTGATATATAAGATATTTCCGAATAAAGGCCGATTTGACAAATTTTTGCCTGCGGCTCTTTCGTAGTCTTACCTTATTTCTGTTTAGTTGAAGTGTGCATCATTTATG
Organism: Branchinecta lynchi; assembly: GCA_023053575.1. Classification (NCBI taxonomy): domain Eukaryota; kingdom Metazoa; phylum Arthropoda; class Branchiopoda; order Anostraca; family Branchinectidae; genus Branchinecta; species Branchinecta lynchi. The sequence goes on along the minus strand of JAKZAP010000011.1, from coordinate 12,120,357 downwards.
TGCGGTTTTAAGCTTGAGATTTGGGGTCTAAGCTACATTAAAAGGTAGAAGCTGTAGTTGATTATAGTAGTAGATTAGTTGATTATTGGTCTCCAGGGAAGTTCGATATGAATTTTATCGTCTAATTCCTGTTACTTATTTGTTTATCATTTGTTTATTATATTATTATATTATTTCCGTAACGTTCCATAACGTTATTATTTCTTGACCCTGCTGGTGCTGTGTTTTTGGCCAGTCCTATATTTTGAAGTCCTCAACCCCCAATGCCCAAGCCCCGCGAACCGCCCCTGTCTAGGGGTTTAGCTTCTGTGACCATTAACGGTTGACACGACCTCATTTTATAGTCGTGCATAACTTATAAGAATAATTCACTACAAATGTAAGAATTCCTTTATCCGTTCTTCGCACTAGGGCTGCCCTAGTATGTTTACGTCAGGTTTACTCTTTGTTCTAGAGGAAAATCACACGCAAACCAAAAATTATATTTAGACTTAGTTTATATTTACATCGTAGTTTATTTATTTTAGTTTATTAGTCTATAGTTAGTCATATTGGTTCTGGACGGTGTCGCGGTGCTTTCCTTTATATATTTTCCTTGGTGTGACCAGAGGCGTTACTAAACAAAATGTTCGGGGGGGGGGGGGGGGGGGGAACAGGCATTTACCGACTGACTGTGAATTTTTGCCGACGTTTTCTGCCGAAAAAACGACTGTTTTCAACGATAAAAACTACATTTTTGAAATAAATCGACTGATTCTCAAAAAAATCTACTGATCTTCAGAAAACACCCACTATTTTGACGAAAAATCAACCAATTTTCAGAAAAAACGACTGTTTTCATGAAAAAAAATCAACTGTTTTGACGAAAAATCGTGGCAGTTCACGCCGACTCGGTTATTTTTTACCGACTGGCCGACAGCATCCCCCCCAGTCGTGACGCCCCTGGGTATTGCCAATGTAAAATGCTTGAACAGTCGTCATCTAGCGGATTTTTCGGAGAGAGGCGGGCCACCTGGTCAGGTAACCTACAGGGCAAAAAAGGAGAATTTACAGCAGATTCAAAAAGGTAAGCTAGCATGCGACTGAGGTGGACGCCTGGACCGGGGCCACTGCAGATTGATCGACAAATCGAAAACCGTGAAGGCAGTTGTGATGAGATAGTACTTCTAACCTGTCCTAAACCGAGACAAATTTTGTTTTTGATAATGGAAACCTGACTTCTATTGTATTTCTGTTATCTGCCCTTTCTGATCTGGTCCGAGACTCAGCCTGCAGTTTGCAGCACTTGCTCTTAGAGCATAACCTAAAATGACCTAATAGCCATTCTGGATTTGCCCTAGATATTAGCTAGCTTATATTTCTTTTTGGTTTGCGGGGGGGGGGGGGGGTTTAGTCCCCTAGGTCAATAATATTTCCTTTGATACTAGGTTACTATACTGACTATAGTTGCAATACAGTTGGGCCAGCAATTGGGATTGCCTGAGCAATGCAACCAGCCGTTTTGTTGAAACTCGAGTCTGTTTTCGTCAGGCAAAGTTGAGGAAAGGAAGTGTTCTTGACTTTGTCTCTTCTTCTTGTGAGAAAGAAGACACAAAACAAGGAAGGGTGGTTACCCCTGGGATCAGCCTGGGACAGCACCAGTCAACCACAAACCCCTGATTTTTGGATACCCTATGCCAAACGCCGGATATGTCTAGCGTTTGGCATACCCTATGCCTAATGCTGGATACACTATGCCAGGTGCTGGATACTGTAACCCAGTAAAATATTGATGATTTGAGTGAAGATAAAAAATCAACCAATCAGAACTCCTTTCTATTGAGGTAGGTCAGGGTTAGGTTACCAACAGGTATCCAGCGTTTGGCATAGGGTATCCAGCGTTAGGCATAGGCTATGCTAAATGCTAGATATACCTAGCGTTTGGCATAGGGTATCCAGAAATCAGGGATTTGTGGTAGACTGGAGCACCTTGGATAGGTTATTATCACTTATTGTTTGTCGATGTTAATGTATGGGTGAAAAATTGACTGTAGTGTATATACCGGAGTTGGTTTTGAAGAGGAACATGGCTCGGTTGTTTACCTTACCTTAAGCAGACCTACCCTAACACACCATTACTCCTTGACTGGACTCAAGTGCCTGTCATTCGTGCATTGTACCTATCACAGAAAACAGCAATTACTTTAGTCTTTAAGAGTTACCTAGTCCCAGCTTTAGTCAGTCAGTCTTAGGCTATTGTGTAGTAGCCTATCAACTAAGCAAAGAGGGACGATGAAGAGTTTTGTTGACCCATTCTTATGGAAAAGGCAATGTCTGAAAATGGGTACGTCGGTTGATTGACTACCGTATGAGATGTTCACACTAAAAAGTATAGCAGTCTCATAATATCTCATCATGTACCGGAGTATGGAGAACGTGTATAATTTAGTGTTAATATAGCTAGCAGATTTGTTAGTCTGAAATTATAGGCTACAACCTTAAATGAAAGTGATACGCTATCTTTTTTCTTTAGCCTATATCCATTAAAGTTAATATAAGTTCCTAAAATTCATGTTATTAAGCCCTGGTATTGAAGTCCAAAAGGTATGTGCACAACGGACACTTTTTTAACCATATTTTGTTGCTTGACTAATATCCGATATCTGAGAAGATTCTTTTTTCTGTCCTTTTTTCTTTCCACAGAAAAGATAATGCTAGTGAGGACCTAGCAAGAGCAGCTTGTTGACAACAACTAAGCTACAAGATATAGTTGTGTGTTTGTAAGCTGAATTGCTGCTTTTTTTGAGGCTGGGGGGAACATAACCTGAGTTTGATGATTGCATTGAAGTTTCGTGTCTGTCAGATTAGCCCATGTCTGAGTTAAGTTACGAAAAACCAAAATTGTTTAGATGATTATTCTAGTTCAAAATGTTGGATCCGGAAATCGTCTAGTTCTGCACTCGTAGCAACAGTTTTGTCAGCTGCTGAGTGTCATGGAAGTTGTGTGGAACATTATTCTGTTCTTTCGATTGTTCTGAGGTTAGCATTTTTTAAAGAGTCGCTGCTGAACATGACAACTTGGTGATTGAACATGTCGGATACTCATTTGTCTGATGGCAAATGGAACATAGTGTTCTTAAATTCTAGTTGGACCCAGCATTTAGCACCATCACCAACGAAAACCGTCGACTCAGGTGAACTTAGACGAAGAAACATATTTGTCTGTTAAAAATACCTGCAACCCGAATGAAAGCGTTTAGGGGCAAAAGCGGGAAATAGAAGGCCTTTAAATTTGCAGGAAAACGGTATGTTCTAGGATCAATATTGACGAACTTGGTGGAGGTCCGCTTACTTTTTTCAGTTTTATTCCCTTAAGTGCGAACCTGCAATTTCCTCATCAAGTTGAAAAAATTTCAGCTTGTCCAAATGGAAGTGATGATGCCGAAAATCCGGGCAGGAATTCCAGTCGGGGAGCTCCCGAATACTCCCGATCCTGAGATCGTATGTTCGCACTATTAGCCTAGAGTGACTAGTTAAACTGAGACACCGCAGTTTTCCAGATTAAAAATATTTTTTCCTTTCAAAAGATGGAACCAGAACCGGAGGTCAAACACGACGCAAAAAAATCAGCGTCAGAGAAGGAAGCAGCTAAAGCGGATGAAGAAATTGCGAAAGTACAGCTAGGCGATGAAACGTCAGGTGACGCACAAGGGAAGAACCACAAATCATCACTGAGAAAAAGAAGAAGGAAGAGGAATGCAAGCGGTTCTGAAGATATCCGTCGAGGAACACATAGCAATGATCGTGTGGACTCACCCCAGCCCAAATCTGAGAGGACCTCTCGTGTAAAGGTGAGTATCAGATATGGGCCTTTCCATATATTCGTATATATTCAAGCTAAACTGCATTTTGTTGCGTTTTCTTCTTTCTTTTTTTTCTCATACTCTGCCCCCTATTGTACTTTTACAGTTTTGACAGGTAATAAATCTATATCATATCATATCATAAGGGTCTAAAAGGAAAGAAAACGAAGGAAAAACCATTCCCGAAAGAAGGATACTTGATTGCCTCATTCTGCCTTGCTCCCCCCCCCCCTTAGAAAAAAAGAACACGAAGGTGCAGTTGTGTGAGCTGAATATCTTTCGTCACTTGCATATTCTTCGAGCAAGAAGCTTAAATCCGCAGTTTTATGGCATCCTTCAGCGACTGTATCCAGCACCAGAGGAAAACAAGACCAAAGGTTTCGATGGGATCCCAAGAGTTCAAATTTGATCCAGACAATTGGGTCTTGTCTTCGCCAGATCCAGTCTTCGCCATACTCCTCGAACACTTTTACTATTAAAATTTAGAAAAAGATTAAGGCAAAATTCTAATCATATGAGAAAACCAAGTTTAGATATGGATTCAGCATGTGTGTTTACCCCTTTAAGTCCGATCTATTTTGACGAAGCAGATCAAAACTTCCTGCCTTATTTCTGCCAATTTTCCGGTTTTGGCAGAATTCCAGAACTACTTGTCCGGCGAAAAAATAAAGCTGAAAAACGAATTCAGCATTTCTCCTACCTCTCTAATCAACACATCCAACCTCTAATCAACTTCCAATTAAACTTTTATTTTTAATAAATTTTCCGGTTGCAGCCGGATTCCGAGCGAGCCATACGTCCGGTGAGAAAATGGTTGTCATATGCGAATTCTGTATGTCTACTTACCCGCAAATCGAACATCTTTTCAAATTTAAATAAAACTTTTACTTTAAACAAATTCTCCGGTTTTGGCCGGATTCCGGTCGAACTAATCGTCCGGCGAGAAAATAATTTTCATATTCGGACTCAGCACGTTTCCTTGCCCCTAAATCGAACCTCCAATTAACTTCAAATTACTTTTCACAAATATTCCGGTTTTCGCCGGATTCCGGGTGAACTATTTGTCCGGCGAGAAAATAAATTTCATATTCGGACTCACCATGTCTCCTTACCCCTAATTCGACTCTTTCATTAGTTAAAAATATTTTTTGTTCCCCTTAATTTTAAACCCCTCCCCCACCCCTAAATATAGAGCTACATAGCCCATCTTCGAACTTGACCTGTACTTTGACCTAAAGAGTCCTCATGTCAAGTTTGATCAAAATATCTCAACCCCTTCGAGAGTTATCGTGCTAACAGACGGACAGAATGACAACAGAACCCAACCAACGCACGACCTTCTACACTGCTTCCTGGCCGACGATTGAAATTAAGTGTCTTTTTGTGTATGTTTATGTATTCTATTTATTTTCTTCATTTACTCCGCTTTCTGAAAACGGCGGGTTATAAATAAATTACTTACTTACTTAGACGGACAACTTTACGATGTCATAGGTATCCCTCTACTTACGTTTTGGGATCCCAAAAACGGCAAAAAAAAAGAAGTTGCAGTCAACCCGCAGTTTAGGCACTGGGTATGGATATGAACTTGTGCGACGTCGTCTCATTGCGCTCAACGGGTGGAAATTGGGAACTCCTTTTTAACGTTAACCATCACTCTCACAGGAAGCTTGGCCTCAGAATAAAATTACATATGTTTGGGCACGCAGTATGTGGGTGACGACGGGTTGCCACGCCTGGGAAAACAGCAAAAATGCACTGCAGGGAAAACGTTTAGAAACTTAATTTTTTTATTTTTTATTTGGTGACTTGTGACATTTCCATTGCATTTGTTATGTGAGAATCTCCAAAATTGAGTGATTTGGTGCTACAATTTTTTTCCAAATTTGATGATTATAGTCACCACACGTGGCAACACTGGTGACCATGACCACTAGAGTGATAAGAGGGTAGTTACCGAGTGTGTGAGAGTTGAGTGGCAAATCATCCAATGTTTTGAAAGCATGTTTCGGGATGGTAAACGGATTGTCCAACTAAAATATTCTTTCGGGGATATTTCAGTAAGGATTCGTTGCAGCCCGTAGCTGAAAACCTGAACTTTTGTGTTTTTGAATTAAGGGTTCTTGTACATAGGAGACGAATATATTCGATTGTAGTGACATTCCACAGTGAAGACTAACGGATCTTGGACTTGTAGTTTACTATTTCTGAGTCACTGTCGCTAATTCTGTTCCTTCTAGCGAGCTCGAGTAATGTTTGATCCATCCGACTTCAACGACTTAAGCCGGAAGCGAAGTAAGACAGATCCGCCCAGAACTTTAGCGTCAAGTGACGCCAAGCGAAAGCCCACAGGTGAGACACTGTATTGTTAGTTGCGTTTGTGTTATTATTTTCGTCGTCTCCAAAACTCTGCGTTTTTGTGAAACTTAGGTTGCGTTCCCCCAACTTATCAATTGTTAACAATCGTTAACTTTACTTTGGATGGAGCTAACTACAGTTTTAACAATCGTTAACTTTTTCCAGTTCTACAGTTGTTATCTATTTTGTAACGATGCTCAGCGACCATTGATGCAAAATAGTTAACAATCGTTAAGCTGTGGAATGGAAATTGTAGGTGGGTGGAGCTTAAATTTTGAAATCAGAAACGTGGAACGCAAAAAGTGAATGATTGTTAACAATTCGTTAAGAATTGTTAAGTGGCGGAACGCAACCTTAGAAGGAAAACTGCGGACTAAAGCTACGTGCCAACACAGTCCGGTAAATTTCCGTATGGGAAAATACTCCATATGGTTAAGTTCAAAACACGCCAGTGAACCTCAGGAAGAACGAGAAACGTTGCCCGACGATGACTCCAATCCTGTGTCAACCAATCCCGGCGTTTGTTGGGGACGGCTGTGGTGACGCTTCCAGCTCTTCCTATATGACTTAAGTCCAAAAAACGCCAGTGATCCTCGGGAAGAAGGAGTAAACGTGTCCGTAACGACTCAAACTTAACGACTCAGATCCTGTGTCAACCAATCACGGCGATCTATGGGAGCAGATGTGACACCACTTATGCCTTTCTTTCGCTAGGTACCCTGAGAGGCCGGAGATTTTGCTTCGGCAATGAGAGATAGCCATCAAGAGTATTCTCATCGGCAGGGAGAGTAATGCCCATTCCAATGTCCCAGCACCTATCTGTTCTGAGAATTTTTGAAAATGTGAAAAGGATGTCCTTGTCCTGTTTGCAGAAATGCAAAATAGTAAAACTTAAAGGTCAGTGCGAACGAACATGCAACTTTTCGTAAAGTAAGCCAAAGTCGTGTTTATTTGGATTTCGAATTCAAATTCAGTTTCTTCGCCGTATACCTTTCATAAGAAATGAAAAATAGCACTGGTCGTGTCAGTATAGTTCCAGTAACTAATTACTTAATCATGAAAATAGTCGAAATTTCGTTCGATGGTTGTAGGATTTTCAGAGGAGCATTCAGAGGCTACCAGAGATCACCGTCTAGGAGCTCTTAACTAATTTCAGGTTAATCTAGCTCACTGTCCAGATTTGTGTCTCCATTCCCGTGAGTTTCGAAATCTGTCCAGATCCCTTTTCTCTGGCTGGAAATGAGAGTTTGACTGGGCTTCTAAAAAAAACTTGATCAATTTTTTTTTAAACAATGTGATCATATTTGACGGAGCAAAACAGATAAGTCAGCGACATTTTATTAGAGCTATATTTGGGCCCTTCTTGGCAAGGGTCCTCTTCATGCTCAAGCCGCTCAAGCTGGAAAATGAACTTCAGGAAAAACAATTAAAGATTCTTCCTTTAAGTTCAATGGGCGGATCAAACAATCATGATACCACATTACTACCCCCTAGAATACAATGTTACATCAGAAATCAGCAGATTACTCGATAACTTATTTTCGCTAATATATCGTTACGCCGTTTTACTAGATTACTAGCTTTGAGAAATGTAACCGGAGTTCCTCTTTTCTTATCCGTACGCCGTTATTATATACTCTAGATTATTTGTATTGTTGACAAATATTCATATTAACGGTGTTAATGAGAATTTTCTGTAAGCTCTGGCATCAGCTGCAAGTAGGTCGGTTATATTTGTACATTTTTGGCAGTGTTGACACTTTACTCGAGAAAGCAAAACTTTTCTTCGGTACTACGAACAACAGAAAGTTTCATCAGATAACACTGGAACAATCTGCCAGCTACAGGGACGGTTTATTATAGCAGACATGGCACTCTCATCACTCGGCTCTACAGAACGATTGATTTTTGTAAATGACGATAGTTTTTATGGCACTTGCCCTTCGGCCAAGTGCCATATAGCGATTGTAATTTCTGTCCGTCAGTCGGTCTGTCGGTCCCGGTTTTGCTAGTTCGGGCACTTCCAGATAAGCTAGGACGATGAAACTTGGCAGGCATATCAGGGACTGGACCAGATTAAATAAGAAATAGTTGCTTCCCTGATCCGACCATCTGGAGGGGAGTGGAGGGAGGGGGAATCCGGAAAAAATAAGGAAAACTTAAATATTTTTAGCTTACGAACGGGTAATCGGATCTTAATGAAACTTGATATATGGAAGGACGTCATGTCTCAGACGCTCCATTTTAAATCCAGACCGGATCCGGTGACATTGGGGGGAGTTGGAGGGGGAAACCGGAAATCTTGGAAAACACTTAGAGTGAAGGGATCCGGATGAAACTTGGTGGAAAGAACAAGCAGAAGTCCTAGAAACGTCATTGATATAAGCGGACCAGATCCGGGCACTCTGGGGGAGTTGGGGGGGGGGGGGGGTCCGGATTTCTAGCGATCCCGCGAGTTCGGCATACTTCCTGATGTGCTAGGGCGATGAAACTTGGCAGGTATGTTAGGGACCCGAACAGATTCACTTGAGAACAGCCGTTTCCCCGATCCGACCATAGTGGGGGGGTGGATGGATGGGGAGTCCGGAATCTAGTGGCGTTTATAACTTTTGAACGGGTGATCGGATCTTGATGAAATTTTATATTTAGGATGACCTCGTGTCTCAGACGTCCCACTATAAATCCGGACCGGATCCGATGACACTGGGGGGAGTTGGAGGAGGGAACCGGAAATCTTGAGAAACGCTTAGAGTGGAGGGATCGGGATGCAACTTGGTGGAAGAACAAGCACAAGTCCTAGAAACGTCATTGATATAAGCGGACCAGATCCGGGCACTCGGGGGGAGTTGGGGGGGGGGTCCGGATTTCTAGCGATCCCGCGAGTTCGGCATACTTCCTGATGTGCTAGGGCGATGAAACTTGGCAGGCATAGGGACCCGAACAGATTCACTTGAGAACAGCCGTTTCCCCGATCCGACCATAGTGGGGGGAGTGGATGGATGGGGAGTCCGGAATCTAGTGGCGTGTATAACTTTTGAACGGGTGATCGGATTTGAATGAAACTTGTATGGTGGAAAGAGCTATCGCCTCGGATCTTCATTGTTAAGTCCGGGTCGGGTCGGGTTATACCTGTGGGGATGGGGGGGGGGGACCAGAAAACTCAAGAAACGCTTATAGCAGAGGGATTGGGACGGAATTTAATGGAGAGAACAAGCATTAGGCCTAGATCCGAATTTGACGGAGCCAGATGGTTTCGGGGCTCTGTGGGGGGGGGGGGGGTAGAGGGGGTTTCCTGGAATACCGGTAGTTGGGGGTTAGAATAGTTCCAGAAGTACTAAGACAATGAAACTTTGCAGGCATATTAGCGACCCGACTTAATTGACTTATTTATTTAAACTAGGATACGACCAACTAGGGTCAAACAAATGGGTGATAAGAATCGATGGCCTCGACATGTAAAAGAGGCGTTCGAACAAATGCGACCACGGTTGGGGGAATTGGGGGGGGGGGGATTTTGACATGCACAAAAACCAAACGAATGGCCCGAATGAGATTAGATTTTTTTAGATTAGATTTATTGTATAATTCAGGTACAAAATTTCGTAGTTGTCCAACCAAATTGTTTGACCTTTTTCAAGTAATATATACAACAATTGTTAAAATCAAATTCGTAATCAAAATAAAAGGTAAACCATTGAAGTCAACAACCGAAATAAAATTCATAACAAAATAACTAAGACAAAATAACATTATTTTAAAAATCCACAAATTTCGGAATGAAGCTATTACAATATCTTTCCCGGTTACATGCGATCGGCATGAGCTTCGGGACTTTGGTGGATACTTGCCTTGGTGGCCTTGGGCCTTCAACCTCAAAATCCGGGGGTAAAAGGGATCGGAGAGTTGGGTGTTCAAGGAGTTTTAGTCCAAAATTTTGACACAACTTCTGCCTCCTATTAGACAGCGCATCCAGTCCAAATAAAGAAAGAAGGCAAGAGTACGGTATTTTAGGGCCCCTGTTCACAATTCTTAGGGCACGTTTCTGAATATTCTCTATACGATCAGATTCATCCTTCGTAATACCATAGTGCCAAACCGGACAAGCATACTCCACAAGAGGACGAACAAACGTACAATACAGACGCAACAACTTTTTTTCAGGGACCTTAAATTTAGTTAGTGTTTTTAACATAACAATAGACGCATTAGCTTTTTTAATCATGCTATCAGTGTTTATTTTCCACGAGAGATCAGACGAAACGACGACTCCAAGGAGATTAATTTTCTCCGAGAGGAGGCCAACATCTAACTCAGGGTGGAAACTTGGCTCATCCGATAAAAAAGAAAAGGTCAAAACCGTTGTTTTTTCCGCATTTACAACCATATTTGATTTTTTTGCTTCCGTTGCTACATCCTGGACTATTGTCATTGCTTGGTTTTTAAAAGATCGATGCAGTACTTCCACAAGTGACAAATCGTCCACGTACTTCCATCTCTCATCAGCATCAATAGCAATATCATTTATCATAATAAAAAAAAACAAAGAGGTCCCAACACGGTTCCTTGTGGGACACCACACTATATAGCGCTAGTAGATGAATGAAGGCCTTTATATTTTACAACTTGCTGCCTTTCCGTTAGAAAACCACGCACAATTTTTAAAATGAAATCCGGAATATTTTTCTGTCTCAGTTTTTCCAATAAAATATTATGATCAACTAAATCAAAAGCTTTTTTAAAATCTATTGCAATCAAATTTAACCACTTCCCTGGGCAATCCAAATTTTTCAAAATAAAATCAATCAAGCTAACAAGGTAATGTTTTGTCGAAGTTTTTGGTAAATTCCCAAATTGTTTTTTTATCAATCATTGAAAGGAGGTGTTTTTTCAACTATATTGCAACAAATGATTCATAAGTCTTGCTGAAAATTGAAGTCATAGTAATTGGTCTCAATTACTATGACTTCAATTGCAAGTGAGATGCAAGTTCGACAGTGCCGAGTTTATGCGGCCTAGATTTGTTATTTGGCGTCCGGGCCGGATGCGGCCAAGGTAGGGGGGGGGGGGGGGTACTGGAAACTTGCAGATAGGCTATGCTCCAATTCCAATCAAGTTGAAATCAGTTCAGATTTTGAGGATACTAGCCAATCAGATTACTGAGGGATATTCTGATTGGCTAATGCAGAACCACGTCAGACCGCATGAGAATTTGAGCTAAATTCGCTTTCGTTTTTCAAGACGGCACGGAGTGGATGTGATGTTATAAATTGGGCTTGGTTCGAAACTAGCCAATCAGAATATTCCTCAATATTCCTCCAAATAATCTGATTGGCTAGTACCCTCAAAAGTTGAGCTGATATCAACTTGGGTCCGAGACTAGCTGGTACCCAAGACTGGCACTTGTATCCATTGCGAAAGCAGAAAGCAAAGCTTCGGTCTCGGTAGCGATTTTCAGAACTACCTGGTATCGAGTATTAGCTAAAAACCCCTGTGAATGGGCCTTTCGAGAACTCTGTATCTCCATAGTGGCTGCTCCGGTTTGTCTGAGACATGCAGGCTATAAGTGCGGATAGGATACTAGTAATAACTCAATTAATCACCTTTTAGGCAAACACCCTCGATAGAACGGGATGGCCTACTGAACAGAGAGACATGTCAGAATTTGTCATTTTGGATTAGTGCTTCAGTGTCAGTTTCAGTTTCATTGGACTATATTTAAAGGACCCTTCGCGCTATTTACTCTTCAACTTACAGTATTGTGATAATTTGAATACTGTAAAACTAGGCTGTACTCTCAATATATAACTCGCGGTTTTGGCTGTTTTGAGTCTTTCCCGAGGCCCGTTGACTTCTCGCAGACAACCGTCGACAGCGTGATATCGAAGGTAGCAAAACACGGCAATCAGCGTGGTTTTGTTAAAGGGGTTAGAATTTACCGTACGAAATTGGGGTCTCCGGGTTTAGAAACATATGGAGTGATAATGGAAGTAGGTTGCGTTAGCATTATAGGTAAGACAGGTAAAAAAAACACACACACACAATTGACATTCCTGCCAGGAAAGCACAAAAGGAGTGATTGGCTATGGCAGGTAAATAACCGATATTAACTAAACAACAAACAGAATCAACTAACTGAATACTCTACATAAAGAAAAAGGGAGGAGACGACAAAAATAACGTATGCTTCAAACTTTAAATGAAAAAGAGAGAACAATAAGGGAAACAAGGAAAGAGAAAGGAAAAACAAAACAAAAGAAGAACGGGGGGGGGGGGGGGGGTCATTTAGACCTGGGTAGACCTACCCTTTTCTTCTTTTCCTTTTTTTTTCTACTCTGTTCATTTCATTGTTGGTCAGTGTGTATATATAGATGTCCGCATTTCAGGACAGAGGCACAGCGGTAACCATCACAACAACAAAGCAACAGCCACGGCAGTTCAGGAGGCCTTGGGTTGGGTATTACGAGCGGACGACCCGTCAGGTACGTACGACGGAAGAGGTATCCTTCGGTGAAGCTCTCATATGCCTTGATCAGGGTGGGGTGCTCCCGGTCTGGAATTCATGCCAGGATTTTCGGCACCATCATCACTTCCATAAGGAAAAGTTGAGTATTTTTTCAACTTGATGATGAAAGTTCACGAAATCCTGATAGCGTGTTCGCACTTTTAGTTTTGAAATTTACTTGTCCAGATTTAAACATTTTAGGGCTAGTCCGTTCTGATTGTCTCTAATTCCAATCCCATCTGCCATATTGTATTTATGTTAACTCTTTATAGCAAGTGACATTCGAACAGAAAAAGAACGGAGTACGAGAAAGAAAAATTTAAGACAGAAAGCAAAGACAAATAGCGATTTATGTAAAAACATTTACAACACTACTTCATGAACAAGACCAAAGGTGTCGATCGGATCCCAAAAATCTAATATTTGATTCAGACGATAGGGTCTTGTCTTCGCCAGATCCAGTCTTCGCCAGGCTAATCATCAGAGAAAACCAAGTTCAGATATACCTCTATAAGCCATATCTATTTTGAAGCTGACCCAGACTTCCTGCTTTACTTCTGCCAAGTTTCTGGTTTCGCCCGAATTCCGAGCAAACTACTAGTCCAGCAAAAAAAGAAAATTCAGAAACAAATCAAGTGTCAAATCCCTATAAAGAACATCTAATCAACTTTGAATAAAAGTTTGACTTAAAAAAAAATAAAATCCGGTAACAACCGGATTCCGGGCTAATTATATATATATTAGCCTATGTCCGGGTAAAAAATGATTGTCATATACAGCTCAGTCTCTCTTCTTACCCCTTAATCTGTCATCTAATCAAACTTTTGCTTTTAACAAATTTTCCAGTTTTGGCCGGAATCCGGCGAACTAGTTGTCCAGCGAGAAAATCGTGTTCAGCATGTCTTTTTGCCCCTAAATCGAACATTTAATCAGCTTCAAATGACACTTTTACTTTTAACCAACTTTCCGGTTTTGGCCGGATTCCGGACGAACTACTTGTTCGGCGAGAAAATGGTTTTCACCCTCGTTTTCAGCATGTCTTCTTACCCCTAAATCGACCATTTAGTAAACTTCATATAAAACTTTTACTTTTAACCAACTTTCCGGTTTTTTGCCGGATTCCGGACGAACTACTCGTCCGGTGAGAAACTGGTTTTCATTATCGTACTCAGCATGCCTTCTTACACCATAATCGACTATCGCGTTAGCTGTTTAAAAATTTGTGTCCCTTAATGTGAACCCCCACCCCTAATGTAGAGCTACAGAGCTCATCTACGAACTTGACCTTACCCTTGACCCAATGAATCCTCACAACAAGTTTCATCAAAATATCTCATTCCCTTCGAGAGTTATGGCGCGCACAGACGGACGGACGGACAGACGGACAACTTTTGCGATGTCATAGGTATCCCTCCACTTACGTTTTTGGATCCCAAAAAGTACGATTGTCAAAAGGTTTACCGCTATCCTTGATCGCGCTTTTAAAGTGCCCTGAGGGGTTGAATCGAAGATACATGCTGAAAACGGAATTTGTCAGATTTTTACCTTTTTTTAGTCAAAAGCTCGCACCTTATTGGTCAACTTGTTGTCACTTACTCAGATCGGTTTCCCCGGAAAGTAGGTACCGTAGTTTTTGCTGTTATGTCAGCGAGTTTTAAAATACGCCGTTGGTCAAACCTAGTAGCTCCCGGTTTTTACTCACTAGTGTCTTGTGTTTCCTCTGCAAAGAATTTTTTCGTCACACTTTCTCCGGGTAACTTCTCACTAGAGCTGACCTCCCGATCAGCTGTTGGTTAGTCCTCGCGGATGAGGTAAAACTAGACACTGGTGAGTCAGAAAATGGGTTATCATATTAGCGAGCTGTCAGCAGTGAATGCAAAAACATGCTTATAGAAAAAAAAAAAAAAAAATCCGAGACCAATAGTGATTACTCCGTCTGTAGAATGCAGCTAATTTAAACATTCCGAATTCAAACGGTGAATTAAAACTGGGAACCTATCCTGTTTTCCTTGATTCAGTGGGCTTTCCTGAGTTTCTTGCTGAGATACGTTGGACTTCACTTAGTAATAATAATAATTTGTTTCTTACCCACAAATTCCAGAGGAAAAGCAAGTGGAGTACAATAAAGAAAGAGAAAGGAAGAAAATACTAAAATAACTATACATACAAACACACTAGCACATAAACAGGGGGGTAAGGGGTTGGTGTGGTGAAAGCCGAGAGTATGCTGAACCTGACAGCTTCCTTTGTAGGATTAGTAATTTCTCCGAAATATCTGGTACTTACGGATAATTACTCTATTCCGATGCCAAGGGGGAGGTAAAGAAGGAATTTACAGTGACGAAAATAACTTTTTCGGAGAGAAAGAAGGTCTTTCTTTCTAAGGAGGGGATACAGTCCAGAAACGTAGAATATAGAATGGTCGAAAAAAGTTGAACACAGCCGACCAAGAGCTCGTCTATAATACCGCCCACGGTTAGCGACAATTTTCGAGTAACCAAATTAAACCAAGTCGCAAGTGAGATAGTAAAATGTCTGCACACAAGGGACGACTGAGAAGAAGAACGGTCGTTAAAAACCAGGAATCCACATTTGTTCACATTGAGAGACAGTCCAACATCTGAGAAGAGACTAGAAACTTTAGAAACCCTTGATGAAAGGCTTTTACGACTATTGTTAATCAGAAGCAAGTCGTCTGCATAAGCAAGATAAGAAACGTCAGAATGTCCAATAGAATGTGTTGAGTGGATTTTTGACAAAATATTCAATATACAAATCTTGAAAATACAAGGAGAAAGTACCCCCCCCCCCCCCCCTCCTTGTCAAACTCCCCGCCGAATCCGGACAGAGGGTGAGTTACTTTGGTTGATTCGAAGGAAAGAGTTCTCATACCATGGACGCAAAAGGAAAATTACAGAAATGTTAACACCATGGGATAGAAAAGAGTAGAGAGCTTGACTGTTTACAACGCTGCCAAACGCTTTTGAAAGGTCAAGAGCGCAAAGGTAAAGAGACGAGCCTTCTGCTGTAGCTTGTTTAATAGCCGCCGCCAAAACCCTGTGGGCATGCTGACAACTAATACCCAACTGGAACCCAAATTGATTATCCCCAGAATTGTGTTGCGAGAGCAACACTTTGGTTTTGTCCTCGTTTTTTTTTTTTTTTTTTTTTTTTTTTCCTATGACTCCGATTTCATTTTATTCCTGGTAACTGAGAAGGGTCTAACCTGTGCGGTTTTTACGGAAAGTGTGGACCTTAGGCCGGATTGATGAATATGACATTACATTTTGGAAAGCTCCGTAGAACTCTTGCCTGGGGCCAATAAGGATGGTTTTTGCTTGTCCTCGAGCCAGAGCCTACGGTTTGCGAAGTGAAGTGGAGTTATATAGCCTATGTCAGAGAGGACTATCTGAAGTTGTGTAGCGAACCTTTCGTTTCATCAAAAGATGTTTCTGCTTTCGAGTGGAAAGCTCCGTTCTAGCACGCAAGCAGGCAGGCACCAGTTTCAAATTGAAGATGGACTAAAATCTATAAGTGTTAAATATATGCGGCAGTTACCCCGCCCCACAGCCAACATATCTTCTTTGAGTGATAAATAGAAAAATCTACAGAGACAAAAAAGTGGCTTTTTCCCACGGGTCCGAAAGTGCTGCCATCTATTGTTTCTGTCCATGTCTGCGACGATTTCAGCTGAGTTTATAAATTTTTTTTTTTGCACTTTGGTTTGTGGTAGAGTAACGGTATCAGATGTGCCTCTTAAACTTTAAAAGTTCTCTCGTTGCTAAAGAAACTAGAGCTTATCCTTTGCTCCTTTCTAAGTCGTGACGTTAGAAAGTTGGCCTACGGCAAAAAAGTCAACTTTTGAACTAAGACAGGTAGAATTTTTTTCTCGACGGCAATCGATAGCCATTGATGAGCTGATCAAAGTATATGTCATCCATTTTTTGGTACAAAAATTCCTTCATGAGATACACCAGTTTAAAAATTTCAAAGGGGTTGACAACTTCATAATAAGGTACATTGAAACCAAAAATAGGCGATACCAGTTATGATACATATAGGGGACTTTTAAGCAACAGTCGACTGTTAGCCCATAATCATCTTCGGTAATGAGGGGTTTGCAGCTTTTGCTAGTTGGTATACCTGTTATTTGTTTCCGGTGTATTCGATGGTAAGAACAATTTGGTTCCCAATGGTAAGATATGCAAGGGACTTGTAAGTAATAATCGGCTGTTATGCTACAATCATCTTCTGCGATGATGGGTTTGCAGCTTTTGCTAGCTGGTGTACCCATTATTTGTTTCCAGTTAACTTAATGTATATCACGGGAGAGGGACTTCTAAGTAGGAATCGGTTCACGAGGGGCTAGAAATTTTTGCAAATGGGTGCACATTGTATTCGATTTCTATAAATCTGACGGTAAGAAAGTTTGTGTCGATGATCAATGTAACCGAGGATTAACTGTTTACACAACGGATACAAACGAAAAATGTAAAGCAATGAGGTAGTTTCATAATAATTAATAGTGTCATCTATGGTATTTCAATCATGAAAAGTTACGGATAGCTTTCTATTACCAACTAGATTATATAAGATATTGTTCCAAGTTTTCATCCGTCACGATGTCTACGATTGAAAAGGATACAGTACAACTGATTGCAAAGTTAATTTAGTCCCTTCTTCCTATATTATTTTGTTGTTGTTTTTACAACGCTGAAGAATACCTTTTGATCATATGATTAATTTTTTTAGAACATCCCGTTTAAAAAGCTTATGCTATAATCATCTTCAGCGATGAGGGGCTTGCAACTTTTGATAGCTGGTATATCCATTATTTGTTTCCGGTGAATTTGATGTCAATCACGGGAGAGGGACTTGTAAGTAAGAATCGGTTCACGAGGGGCTAGAAATTTTTGAAAATTGGTGCACATTGTATTCGATTTCTGTAAATATGACAGTAAGAAAGTTTGTATCGATGGTCTGTCGCTATAACCTAGGATTAACTGTTTACGCAACGGGTACAAACGATACGGTAATGTAAAACAATAAGGTAATTTTGTAATAATTAATAGTGTCATCCATGGTATTTTAATCCTGAAAAGTTACGGATAGCTTTATAATATCAACTAGATTATATAAGATATTGTTCCAAGTTTTCATCCGTCACGATATCTACGATTGAAAAGGATAAAGTTCAACTTCGACGGCAATCGATAGCCGCTGATGAGCTGATCAAAGTATATGACATCCATTTTTTGGTAAAAAAATTCCTTTATGAGATACACCAGTTTGAAAGTTTCAAGGGGTTGACAACTTCAGTAGTAAGGTACACACTGAAACCAAAAATAGGCGATACCAGTTGTGAGACATTTAGGGGACTTGTACGCGACAGGCGACTGTTAGCTCATAATCATCTTCGGCAATGAGGGGTTTGCAGCTCTCGCTAGTTGGCGTACCTGTCATTTGATGAACAATTTGGTTCCCAAATGTAAAACATGCAAGGGACTTGTAAGTAATAATCGGCTGTTATGCTACACAAATCTTCAGCGATGAGGGGTTTGCAACTTTTGCTAGTCGGTGTAGCCATTATTTTTATCCGGTGAACTTGATGTCTATCACGGGAAAGGGACTTGTCAGTAGAATCGGTGCACGAGGGGCTAGAAATTTGTGCAAATTGTTGCACATTGTATTCGATTTATATAAATCTGACGGTAAGAAAGTTTGTATCGTTGGTCTATCGCTGTAACCTAGGATTTACTGTTAACGCAACGGGTACAAACGATACTGTAATGTAAAACAAGGTAGTTTCGTAATAGTTAATAGTGTCATCTATGGTATTTTAATCCTAAAAAGTTACGGATAGCTTTATAATACCAACTAGATTATATAGGATATTATTCCAAGTTTTCATCCGTCACGATGTCTACGATTGAAAAGGATAAAGTTCAACTGATTGCAAAGTCAATTTAGTCCCTTTTTCCGATATGCTTTTGTTGTGGTTAGGGCAATCGATAGCCCTTGAAGAGCTGATCAAAATATATACCATCCATGTTTTTGAACAAAAATCCTTCATGAGATAAACCAGTTTGAAAGTTTCAAGGGGTTGACAACTTCAGGAGTAAGGTACACA
This sequence comes from Branchinecta lynchi, assembly GCA_023053575.1. Lineage (NCBI taxonomy): Eukaryota > Metazoa > Arthropoda > Branchiopoda > Anostraca > Branchinectidae > Branchinecta > Branchinecta lynchi. Next base: position 12,101,525 of record JAKZAP010000011.1, on the reverse strand, counting down.
CTGAAACCAAAAATAGGCGATACCAGTTGTGAGACATGTAAGGGACTTGTAAGCAACAGTCGACTGTAAGCAACAGTCGACTGTTAGCTCATAATCATCTTCGGCAACGAGGAGTTTGCAGCTTTTGCTAGTTGGTATACCTGTTATTTGTCTCAGGTGTATTCGATGGTAAGAACAATTTTGTTCCCAATTGTAAGACATGCATGGGACTTGTAAGTAATAATCGGCTTTTATGCTATAATCATCTTCAGCGATGAGGGGTTTGCAACTTTTGATAGCTGGTGTATCCATTATTTGTTTCCGGTGAATTTGATGTCAATCACGGGAGACGGACTTGTGAGTAAGATCGGTTCACGAGGGGCTAGAAATTTTTGAAAATTGGTGCACATTGTATTCGATTTCTGTAAATATGACAGCCTAGGATTAACTGTTTACGCAACGGGTACAAACGATACGGTAATGTAAAACAATAAGGTAGTTTTGTAATAATTAATAGTGTCATCTATGGTATTTTAATCCTGAAACGTTACGGATAGCCTTCTTCCGATATTGTTTTGTTGTTGGTTTTACAACGCTAAAGAACAGCTTTTGATTATGTGATTATTCTTTTTAGAACATACCGTTTTAAAAGCTTCGATAAGTTGACAATTTCAGCATTTAACCGACAGCGAAGAAACAAAACCAAAGTGTTGCTCTCGCAACACTTTAGCCGGCGAAGCCGGACAAAGGTTGCCGCAACACTTCACGTTGCCAGGGCAACGTAGGTCTAGTTAGAATTGTAACTTAAATAAGTTAATAATATATACTCGAGGACTTTACTGATGTTACAAGCAGTGGTAATTGGTCGATAAGAAGAACAAATAAAAGGGGATTTGCCACGTTTGAGAACAGAAGCTACGGAACCACACAAGAAGCTGTCGGGAACCGCAGAAACATTAAGTGTAAATGGCACAAGAGACTAGTACAATACAAATTAAGATGGTGAGAATTAATCTCGTCAATATCAGAAGATAACGACTTCATCCGCTTGATCGCCTGTGCGACATCATTGATTGAAATCGGAACTACATGTTTCTGTGAAATAATAATGAATGAATGAAGGGTCTATTGAACAAAACTAGAATCTTCAATGCCCAGAGGCGAACCTATAAGGGACTAATTACCCTCGAAACTTATGTTCACGCTTATGTTTCACTTATGTGTTAAAAACACAATTATATATAGTCCATGTTTGACGAGAGAACAAATATTCGTTGTTTTTTAATATTGTCGTCGAATTGGATTGATGTCGAAATGGAAATGGCCAATTCAGGAATTTTCTATTTTATGAAATTTGGTTTGAGCGTCGGTTTGGACTCTAGTATTGGCTCTGATCTCCATGCCTGGGCCCTGTTTGGACCTACAGATGTCCATTCTGCCCCCCCCCCCCCCCCCCCCCCGCCTGGCAAAGCCGTTGAAAAAATCATCCCTTTTATCTTTCACAGAATCAGAATCCGAGCGGTCAGACCTCTCAACTCCTCAGAAGGATAGCAAGCATCCATCTCGGGATAAGAACAACCCTGGGCTGTGCAATAAGTGTGGCTCCAACAAGATCAACGCAAGGGACGAAATGGAGGAGCTGATGATCTGTACCAGCTGTGCCATTGCGGGTAGGCTTCCTTCACCATCTTGGCTCTCAGATTCCCGGCCCTTCACGATGCAAGACTTCAGTGTGGTATTATGAATGGTGGCGTTTTCTCGTCGTCTTTCAACTCAGCTTATGTGTTTAACCTTATGAGAAGTGTTTCCATGCCGTGGGCATACGCTGCTGGCTAATAATGTGTTTCTGGACGAGTACCGACAGCGCGTATCTGCCATCCTCTTCCAAAGAACAGGCGAACGCACAGTGTCCGTGAGACCAGGTTTGACTTTCACGTTGCCTGTAGGTGTCGGTGGCAAAAATGCTTAAAGGACCACTAGCACTATTCACTCTTCAACTTATAGTATTTTAAGTCCCTCAAAATCGAGGAGTTCATAATAAACAAACAAAAAACCATACTTCACGTCAGAACATTGAAAACACAGTGAATACTGTATACGGTGAGAAACAACACAAATACACAATATTGAACTAGCTAGGTTAAAATTATCGTCGGTTTAAGTTGCTCCACTCTGCGCTTCGTAAGCCGTGCCTGTAAGACACATTGATAAATGTGCCCTACAATGTTTTAAAATTCCAGATTGTCATAGGAGTAACGAGACGTCCGGGAGCTGCGTAGATCTACCTTAAAGCACAGACGACAAAATATTTCTTTTTAGCGTGTCATCCGTAATTTTTTGAAACTATTTGGAGCCTTCCTGACTAAGGCTTGTAATTGACATTATTCTAGATCATTTCGAATTCTGAAATAGGCCAGATTTACATATTTCTACGCCCTAGGCCAACACGCATGGTTCTGTACGCCCTACCGTAGGCCCTCCTGTAAAGTCCTGCGCTCTCTCCTCGTCAAGAAGGAAGTGTCGACTTCCTCTCACAGAGCGTGTTCCACCCTTCTAACAATAGTAACTTATTAGTTACTATTTTCTTTACAATCTCGTGAAAAGTTACTACACATACCGTTCGAACCTTCTGGAAATAGTAACTAATAGTAACTATTTGCTTACCATGCTCTAGAGCGTAGTAAGTGTGGTAACTACACATCTCTGTAACGCGATCGGTCGGATTCGGCCGTGGCATGATATTCTGCTGGAAAATAGAAAAACCGTTCCAGCCTTTACGGCGAAAAGCCAGAATTAGTGACATCGTGCGTATTAACTACTGTAAGTAGGTTGGAACACGCTCACGATGGACACTTGACATGATTCACAAAATCACAGTTCAGAGGAGCGGTTCGCTCGGTGGTATGGGTGAAATCAGTTTACCGCTAAAATAGCTTGATATGACCTTTTTAGAGTGATACTGTTCTTTTTTATATTATTTGGTTCCTACTCCTTCTGCATATACACCCCCCTGACTGCTGTGCTATAGACCATGTGCCGACGTTATGGGTAATCCGACCCTGGCTGACTGACTTTTTTTCGTTTCTAGCACATCCGAGCTGTATGAGCCTTACTGGTATGGCTGCCAGAAAGGCCCTCCTAACCCCTTGGCTGTGTATCGACTGTGAAAATGAAGCTTGCTCCGAATGCATGAAGAAGGATTTCCCTGAGGTAAAATTTCAGTTTAGACGCTCTGTCTGTTTTGACCCACTGGCTCAGTCAGGCTGAACCGCTACAGGATTTAAGGAGCAATCAGTTTGTTTCAGCCAAATAGCGTACAGCTAGAAAAGGCAGTCGTTTATTGAAATCAACATAAATGAGAAGAAAGTTCAAGTTTGTCAAGACAATTACAAAAATGTCCCGAAATAAATTGCTAGCAGAATGTGCAAAAAATGGTAAAATCCGAGGATTCATCACGGCTCTTAGACCAGTGAACGGTCTACGTTCTGGGAAAGAGAATTCATCTTCCTTGCAGTTTTTTAAAAGGCGAATCTTCTTATCCCCTAAGAATTTTTTTTCCGCCATACATGTACCTATGTCCCACACATTTCTGAATGTTCGTCACGGAAACATCAGTGCCACACAGTGGACGAACTGGACCCACAAGTTGAAATTCGTGGGAACGGTCGTTTCGTATGTTTTTTTGGTAATTTAAAAAAAAAAATTACCATGGGATCCTCAGTTCTTTGTTAAAATAACTCATTGTATTTTTATATCACTTTGTTAAATAACTAATTTTATTATTTGGAGCCACAATGCTAGACTTGAAGGCTACGCAAACGATCGGGAAAGCACTCGGTTCGAGCAACGACCTCTTTGTGGGGTAGCCGAAAACTGCCTTTAATTGAAAAGGTCGAGTGTAGGCAACTAATAGCCTGGGGCCTCTATATACTACTGTAATGTCATAATAGCACACATTTTTCTTTAGGGTACCAAGCAGACATGTCCTAACTGCGAGTCAAACTATCATAAGGATTGTTTGGCGAAGCGTCCTCTCGCTGAGAATAGGGAAGTAAGCGGCATGAAGTGGAAGTGCCATAAGTGCATAATGCCACACCCCGTGGTGAAGGGTAAGTCCACCTCTGTCCTTCCCGTTTTAAGGGTTAAGTTCTGCTGTCATGCATACCTAAAAAACCCGTCGAATCTATACCACTGACTAGCTCTACGTCCCTATGCAAACCATCCATTCTCATTTCCTCATTTTCCTAACCTTATTTATTCAAGTATTTATTTGTGTACTAAAAATAATAAACAGTTAGCGTTTTCAGTGTTTATCGCTTCCGAGTTTTGCAACTTTGTCGGTCGTTCTCCTCAAAGCCACAGGGACCAAGCTTGGAACTCGGGAGTTCGGGACGGATTTGTAATATTCTTAAGAAACAAGACCAAAGGTTTCAATGGTCTCCCAAAAGTTCAATACTTGATCGACAAAATTGGGTCTAGTATTAGCTGTTCTACTATTAAAATTTATACTACTATTAAAACTTCTATTAAAAACCTGCCAATTTTCCGGTTTTGGCTGAATTCTGGAACTACTTGTCCGGCGAAAAAATAAAGCTAAAAAACGAGTTCAGCGTACCTCCTTACCCTTATATCCAACATCTCTAAACTTCAAATTAAAATTTGACTTTTAACAAATTTTCCAGTTTCAGCCGGATTACGGGCGAACACTATGTCCGGGTAAAAATTGATTGTCATATACGTATTCGGCATCTCTTCTTACCCCTAAATCGGACATCTAATCAACTACAAACTACAAATACAACTTTTGCTCTTAACATTTTCCGGTTTTGGCCATATTCCAGGCGAACTACTTGTCCGGGTAAAAAAATGATTTTCGCATCAGTGTTCAGCATGTCTTCTTACCTCTAAATTGAACATCTAGTCAACTTCAAATAAAACTTACTTTCAACAAACTTTCCGGTTTTGACCGGATTCCGGGCGAACTACTTGTTCGGTGAGAAAATGGTTTCCATAGTCATGTTCAGCATGTCTTCTTACCCCTTGATCGACTATCTAATTAGCTGTTTAACAATATTTGTTTGTCCCTTAATTTAAACTCCCTCCCCCACCTCTAAATGTAGGGATACAGAGCCCATCTAAGAACTCGACCTTTCCCTTGACCCAAAGGATCCTCACACCAAGTTTCATCAAAATATCTCGTTTTCCAGAGGAGTCACGAATGGTAGACTATTTTAATATAAAGAGTATCGTGTGCTTTTATTATTATTAACCACTGAAATCAGTAGAAGAAGATCGACTCAACACTGAGTTCAGCAACCACCGCATACAACCTCCAGCGCAAAGTGAGACCTCCCCACCCGTAGGCGGAAGGAATAACAGAAAGTTAGCAATGGGTTTTGAGGAACTGGATACAGCATTTGGCTTTAGTTGGCACAGAATTTCAACTATCTCTACCTGCAAAAATCATTGATACAGTAATGAAAGATTTCAGGTATTCCACTATTGGTCTTCCCTAGGTACTACATAGGTACATGTATGGCGGAAAAAAAATTCTTAGGGGATAAGAAGATCTTCCACCAGTGGTCTTCCCTCTTCGTATGATCTGTACTTTTGTTTATGTGTAAGAGTATTTTTGACGGGTTATAAATAAAGTGGATTGAGCTGAAATAGATTCCAACTGAATGCGTTAGATCTGTTATCGCCTCCAAATAGATTGACAGATACTTTGAAATACAACAAGACCAAAGGTTTCGATGGGATCCCAAAAATTTAATATCTTATCCAGACAATCGGGCCCTGTCTTCTCCAGACTCCTTAAGCATTTTTACTAAAAAAAAATCAGAAACAGATTAAGGCCAAATAGCTAATCATCCGAGAAAACCAAGTTAAGATATGGATTCAGCATGTGTGGTTACCCCTATAAGTCATATTTGTTTTGACGAAGCTGATCGATCTTTCCTGCCTTAGCTTACTTCCGACAAATTTCCGGTTTCTGCCGAATTCCGGAACTACTTATCCAACAAAATAACAAAGCTCAAAAACGAATTCAGCGTATCTCCTTACCGTACCCCTATATCGAACATCTAATCAACTTCGAGTAAAGCTTTAACTTATGACAAAGTTTCCGTTTTCAGCCGGATTCCGGGCGAACTATGAATTAATGAATGAATGAATTTATTGCACGAAAAAACCCTTGGGGTCATGGCAACAAAACAAGAAAAAACACAACAAACTACAAAAATCGCTCTCTATGGGACAAACCAACGCGGAGGAATCTAGCCACCTTAGGAATATCCCCCATATTTGTACTTCCAATTTTTTCTAGTAGCCACTCCTCCCTAGTAATTTCCACCCCAAATAATTCGACTCTTAAATCACTCAATCCTTCACATTCACACATAAAGTGGAACACATCCTCGTCCACCTTTCCACACATTTGGCAAAAGTAAGGGCCATTCTTTAACCTATTTTTTTCCTATAAACCTTCTTTTCTCCCCAATAGCTAATCCTCCCCCCCTTAAACTCACCATCCACTTTAAATCTACTCCCGACAACCCAGCTTTAAAATAAATTTCCTCCCCCCAAACATCTTTTGCCTTTGCATAAAACCGTAGAGAAACCGACTCAGCCTTCCGACACTGCCAATCCTGAATTTCCTGATCACGAAGGATTTGCTCCACCTTACGCGACACTTCACCATACTGTAAAGAAGTTCCAACACCACCATTCCATAATTCAGAGAGGCCGCATCTGTTAAGAATATTCTTAACTTGATGAGGCCAAGATTGCTGGTCTTCATCGCAAAGCGCCTCCAGGTAGGCTGCTTTAAGCAACCTCACTCGCGGTAATGAAATAATTTTCTCCCAGAATCTTACCATAGTAACCAATCTATTAGACCTAAGCGAAAACAAACCTAGATCGCCTTTCAGTACAATACTACTAAGAGACTCACTAACCCCTAATATCCTCTTAAAATATCTGAGCTGGACTACCTCCAACTTCGGTACATCCACATAACCCCAAACTTCCGCAGTATAATGCATACTTGATACTATTTTAGTCCTAAATATACGCTTCTGGAACTTCATATTTTTAATATCCCGCACGTGGCTTCTAAATACCATATTTGACAATCTTACTCCCCTCAACACACACTGGTCCACATGCTTTCCAAACTTACCCTTCGACGTAAACTTAACCCCCAAATACACAAACTCTTCTTTCACTGATAACTCCTTACCCTCAAAATATACCCTGTCATGCACACCTATTTTTCCTCCCTTTCGGCAAACCATATCAACTGTTTTATTCACGTTCAGGACCAACCGCTTAGATTTAAGATACTCCTCCACCAAATTTAGTAACACCTGCAGTTTATCTCTAGTATCCGCCACCAAAACCACATCATCCGCGAATAATAACATGCAAAGCCTGACTAAATCAACTGATACAAACGGAACAGCCCTGGCCCTTAAAAAACACTCCATATCGTTAATAAATAGGGAAAAAAGCTTTGGGGACAAAGTACACCCTTGCTTCACACCTAGTTTAGAAGAAAAACTTGAAATCTTGCCCGCCACGCTTACTACTAACCTCACCCGGAAATACATCTCTAACAACACGCACACGAATACTTGCGGCAAACCCATACTGACCAGACTTTCCATCAATAACTGTCTATTTACATTATCGAACGCCCCTTTTAGGTCAAGAAAAGCTATGCTTCCCTTTCCTTGGTTTAATATACTTTCTAATCAAATCTTTTAATACAAAAATTTGGTCGAAAGTACCAAACCCTTCTCTGAAACCTGCCTGACATGAACTTAACACCTCATTCTTGTTTAACCAAACCATCAATCTACTATCCAATATTTTACAAAAAATTTTACTACAAACATTATTCAAATGAATTCCCCTATAATTTTCATGGGCTGTTCTATCTCCCTTCTTGAAAATAGGGATAACAATTGACGTGTCCCATGTCGCAGGCCAGCGCATCTTCTCAATTATTAAAGAAAATATTGCTGCCATAATGGGGAGAATTACAACCTTGCCCTATTTCCACAAAAGTAGTGGAACTCCATCGACCCCTGGTGCTGATTTCCCTTTCATCTTTTTTATTTGGTCCCATACCTCTTGCTCTCCTATCGGTGCTAATAACGCGTAATCTGTCTCCTTCATCGGGAAACTAACTTGGTCCCTAAGCTCGCTCCTAAAACCTTCATCAAACACATTCTCCTGGGGGAAATCCTCACTATTATACATAAAATCAGGCCAACTCGCTGCTGGCGCGTAAGATCCTTTGCACGGGGATTCAAAGATCGATTAACTTCATCCCAAAACTCCTTACTATTATTCTTATTTAAATTTTCTATTATCTTATCGTTCTTTTTTCCATCAAATATCTTCTTCTTACATCTTAATAACTGCCTATAAGATCTCCTTAATTCTCGGTATTCAACTAAATTCAAAACCAACACATCCCCGCTACTTTTCTTCACTAACCTAAGAGCCTGGATAACCCTATTTTTTAATTCCACGTACTCTCCATCGAAAAACGTTAACTTCTTTGCCACAGGAGCCCGACTTACAGAAGCCGACTCATACATTAAAGAAGATACTTCATCTACAGACTCTTCTAACCTATTTTCAAGTACTAATTCCAGACACCTAGCCACTCTTGTTTCATTCTGACGTGAAGATAGCCCAGAAACATACGTCTGTTCACATAAACTTTCTACCGCCACTGCTTTCTTTACAACTAGAGTTGACACATCATCACCCATAATCTCTGGATCGGCCGGCGCTCCAGGTACCGTTATAGGTCTCTCGACAATAATTTCTAACGTCAATGGAATCGGTACGTGGTCAGACCCAACCGAATCAAGTATCTCGAATTTTCTACACAAAGGCCAAAGATTCGAACTAATTAAACCATAATCTAGAACGCTAGGTTTTTCCCCTGAAAAACACGTAAACTCCCCAAGAAAATCAGGCCCCTTTCTACCATTTAAAATAACTAAATCCCCAAACCCACATAATTCCAAAAGATTCCCACCCCATTTATTTTTCTTCCGTTGTTGGTCCTTACTTCTGCGCTCAAACCTACTCACAACCTGGCATTCATTACTTTCACTCCCTTCCCTCCTACGGCGTGATTCCTCTGAGTTGGCGTCAGTCCAAATAACTTCCGAATAACTACTTGTATAAGCGTTGAAATCTCCTACAACAACAAAAAAATGATTAGGAAACTGTCTTTTCAATGCAGACAACTCATAATTCAGTACATCCCACGTATCTTCATTATGATAAGAACTTCCTTGAGGCGGAATATACGCGCTACAAACTAACAACTTAATACTACCAAATGACATATTTAACCACACTACGTTTTCCGACCTACTCTTAACTCTATGGCACGCCTTAGAAAGTCGCTTGTGAACTAAAAGTGCAACCCCACCATAATATCGGCCGTTCGACGACTTTTTGCGGTTTGATACAAAAGATAAATAATTCGCCCGAACTATAGCTCCATCTCTACTAGCCGAAGTTTCTACTAGACTAATAATATCCCAACATGACTTCGAACTTTCAAACCTCTCGCAAAACGCCACGTTACACACACTATCGAGTTTATCCTCCGACGCGCCTTGAAGGTTCCAATGGCATACGCTCAGCCTATGCCCATGACCCCTCCGATCCTATTCCGGTTCCTTCATATCATCAAAAGATACATCGCTTCTTGCGTCAACAAAATTGGTAGAACTAGGGCCCCCGCTTTGCGAAAAAGAACCCAACTGGCCGTCACCTGTATCACCCGAACGAAACACTAACTGTCTTGGATTAACTACAGTTTCTCCCGACGACGGTCCAGAACCTATAACTTCGCTTTGACGAGATACCAGTCGAGTATTCCGAGGAGGGAGCGCAGATTGATCAATAGGGCTAATTTCAGTGTTATTCCGCTTCAGGTTACCTTGCGGTGCTACACACTCACTTGCTACAACTGCCTGGGACAGAAAACTGTTCGATATCGGAGTCGTCAGTCCGTGAAACAAACCGTTTACTTTTGAGGCCTCAGCGCTCGTACTTTCCAAACCACGGGAAATGTCCGAGTGCACTCTAGGCCGCAAAGTAGGGTCAGTGTAACCCCTCACTCCGTTAGATGGGTCACGAAGAGAAGGAACATAATTTGTAGACTGGCTGGCACGATTCTGGTACGGAGCTTGAGTGTAATTCCCGCGAGCTGAACTAGTGGCCGTGAGACTCTTTTCCACGACACCTGAAGTCGGATTAACCACACAGACATTCGTTGCCCCCAAACAGTTTATCGCCTCGTAGTTTGGCAATCAGCCCTTGGTCACGTGCACTCTCCATGACTGGCTTCAGCTTTGCGCGCGCCGCAAGTTCGTGTTCGGTATAATCCGGGGAAACTGACATGTTTGAGCTGCGAAGGTGGATCGAATTTTTCAATACGTAATCACGGGCGAATCGATTAATAAACTTAATCAGCACTGGCGGTGTACCTTGTCTTGTTTTGAGCCTGAAAATGTCTTTAATGTCAAACATGGTAATTTGCAGGCCGGGGATTAGCGAACTTAAAGTGCTTGTAACATCGGCGCACAGTGACTGCCCCCTGTGAGGGGGGTCAAAATTGTACAAGACTAGATTAAACCGTTTCGCGTCAGATTCCATGCTAGCCAACTTCGCTTTAGTTGCGGTTAATTCGCTATTGAGCACGGCTACATTCGTTGCGACAACATCGGCATTTTTCTTGAGACATGCGATGCTATCTGAGACTTTCGATGAAAACTGCAGAAAATCATTACGCATTCCATTTATGCTTGCTGTCAGCGGATCAATTTTTTCGAGCTTTGAACTCATGAGGTTGACCCTTTCCAGAACTTCTTTCAGCATGGCTTCCATCATATCTCGGTACAATTAAGATCAGAAAGAGTAGGCCTAACTGGTTTGCTCCCCACAATACGCTCCGGGAGTTAGAGTTTTTAAGTGGTGTCCCGCTTTAGCCCGGGACCTGGCATATGAAATCCTTGGCTAACTTCGGCTGTGGGCTATCCGTTCATCCGGATTGTAGGCTTCATCCAATAAAGACCTTCGTCTGTGGACTATCCGTTCATCTGGATTGTAGGCATCATCCAATATTATCACAAAATTCAATCAGAAACAAAGTTCTTATCACGCAGATTTGAAGCAAAGGCTTAACACGCAAAAACCAGTCAAACAGGTTTGTTATCACAGCGCTGGTTAGACAAGTTCGCTGAATGAGAGCTACCTGACTACTGCGTCCGGGTGAAAAAAGTGATTTTCATATTCGGATTCAGCATATCTTCTTACCCCTAAATCGGAATCTAATCAATTATAAAGAAGACTTTTACTTTTAACAAATTTTCCGGATTTTGGCCGGATTCCGGGTGAACTACTTGTCCGGCGAGAAAATGGTTTTAATAATCGTGTACAGCATGTCCTAACCGAACCCCTAATACCGAATATCTAATCAGCTTCAAATAAAACTTTTGCTTTTAACAAATTTTCCGGTTTTGGCCGCATTCCGGGCGAACTACTTGTCCGGCGAGAAAATGTTTTTCATAATCGTGTTCAGCATACCCCTAAATCAAACATCTAATTAACTTCAAATAAAACTTTTACTTTTAATAAGTTTTGGGGTTTTGGCCGGATTCCAGGGGAACTACTTGTCTGGCGAAAAAATGATTTTCACCATCGTGTTCAGCATGTCTTCTTACCCCATACTCGACTATCGCATTAGCTGTTTAAAAATATTTTGCTTGGCCCTTTATTTAAACCCCCACCCCTAAATGTAGGGCTACAAAGCCAATCTAGGAACTCGACCTTACTGTTGACCCAAAGATTCCCCACACCAAGTTTCATCAAAATATCTCATTCCCTTCGAGAGTTATCGTGCTTACAGACGGACGGACGGACAACTTTTGCGATGTCATAGGTATCCCTCCACTTACGATTTGGGATCCCAAAAAGGAAATCTGGAGCCTCCGCTGTCAGAACCACTAAAACATCAGACCCAAGGATGTGCATCCTTGCGTTAAGTTCCAGTACCTGTTGAGTTTGTTAAGTTAAGTTGATTTTAACATTTTTGCTTTCATGTCTTTTAGCATCCTGGTCAGACTCTATAAGGAAACCTCGCACTACATAGTGTTTCTGCCTAGATGTTTCGAAATATTTGACCACTTTACAAATACAATGTAAAGAAATAATCTTGCAGTATTTGCTACTGGGACTAATCTTGTCTCTAAAAAGATTCCGAATTATCTTATCTCAGAGAGAAGATTAATCCCAGTAGCAAATACTTCAGTTAACTTTAATCCTTACTCGGATAAACTTTTTACAGTGTAAGCTATGCTTAAAGCAAATTATACACGGCTTTGGCTATTTTTAGCCTCTTGATGACAATCTTGGATAACTTTGTATAAGCGGTCTCCTGACGAATAAGGACCTCGGAAACAAGGATCGGGTGCATGATCCGTCACGTAGCGAGAAGAAGCGTAGCAAGTGGGGTAATCAGTGTATTGCTGATAGAGGAGATAGGATACACTAATGAAGTGAAGAATCTCGGAAACAGAATGGGTGGAAGTATTTCTAAAGTATAGAGCGTGTTCCATCCTTCTCGTAATAGTAACTATTATTTACTATTTCTGCTCCAGCCTCACGAAAACTTACTACGCAGACCGTTACCTCTAAAAAGTAACTAATAGTAACTATTTGCCTACCATGCTCGTTAGTGTAGTAAGCGTGTTAACTACAGATCTCTTTAACCTGATTGGCAAGATTACCGCGTGGAGTGATATTTTTACGAAAATAGAAAAATGCGTTCCAGCTTTGACGCCAAGAATCCAAAATGTGTGACGTCATGCGTAGTAACTACGGTAAGTAGGATGGAACACGCTCCTAGTGAGTTACTATCATAAGTACGCTACAACATTTCCTTTAAGGTACGTGCACACTCGGTCCATCTGCGCAGTTGCATGTGAACTTCCTTCCTCGCTCCGAATTCGTGCGCATCACCGTCCGAATTGTACACAGTCCGGATATAGCAACGCGAATTGCGCATGCAAAAATCTTATCGGGCTTTGTGTGCACTTGCACATTGAATTACAATGATAATGTATTTTGACCCGCTACAAAAAATCAAAGCGGAGTAGCAATAAAAGAAACAAAACAAAAAGAACAAGAAACTAAAGCCAATGCTGTATTTAGTCAAAGAAGTCTTTCCATCCCGTGCGTTATGAATTTGTCTTCTCAGCCGGGCTCTGGACCTTTTTTTATTTATGGTGGATTTACACATTGCGTAAAATCCGAGCGTATTTTACGCACGTTTTGGGCTTGAAAAGATTTCTAGCAATACGGACGTATTTAGATACAAAACTGACCGATTTCTCAAATACGTCCGTACTGCTAGAAATCTTTTCAAGCTCAACACGTGCGTAAAATACGCTCGGATTTTACGCAGTGTGTAAATGGACCATTAGTTTGTAATTAAAAGAATCTGACCTAGCTTGGACCTTTCAGTGAGAGATGACCGACCTTATCTCAAACAACATTTCTGTTTCAGAGGAAAACCCACAGCCTAGACCGAAACCTGTTGAGCCATCTCAAAAGCCCCCAAAACCCGTTGAGCCATCTCAAAAACCCCCGAAACCCGCTGAGCCATCTCAGAAACCCCAGCGGAGTATCATTGATAAAATCCCTCCGAGATTTTTGGTCCTGCCTCCTGGTTTATCGTACTACGGCGTGGGGACGAGAAGGGAAATGTTAGCCCCGAAAAAGATGATTGATGTCCCTGATCCGACAGACTGGTCACCTAGAGAAGTTTCTCATTACTTTGCAGACGTCGGCTTTGAGTCTGTGGCCAGAACCTTTGAGGAGGAAGTAAGTCCATTGTAAATCAAAGGCGTATTCTCGCCGTTTTCCGTAGGCGGAGTCCGCGTGAAGTGTCTCCCTCTATTCTCGTCGTTCCGTTTGACTCCTCGGGGAGTCCTTGCGAGACATCTTCCCACTCATATTCCTACTTCCTTCAGTCGTATTTTTTTTGGACTTAGCGTCTTTAACCGTGAAAATGTAGTTTTTTGTTGTTTTTTATTCAAATTCTCCGTGCCAGGGTGAGTTTTGGGTCGTCCTGCAAGCAGCGCACATTCTGACCATTAGACCCTCTGGGAAAAAAATATAAAATCCCTTAGATTTTAGAGAATTTTAATTGAAAAAACAACAAAAACCTACATTTTCACGGTTAAAGACGCTAAGCCCGGAATAATCACGGCTGAAGGAAGTAGGAAAATGAGTGGGAAGATGTCTCGCAAGGAATCTGCCATTTTTATTTGTTTTTCGACAATGGTTTACCTTTGTAGTTGGTGAATATTTCAAGCACAGACGGACATGTACATAGATTTACCATAAATCCGAAAGAATAAGTTCATTCGATGAAATCGATTATCTGTGGATAGCGGATAAACGAAGTAAACACGTACAAACTCATAAACCAGCTTGATGCCGTCTTTGACGTATCTTGCCTTGGATGAAGAATCTGCAAATTCCACTTTTGATCGAACTGGAACTACCAAGGCGCTTGGCATCTGTAACGCCGGGGAACTGAGTGAGACTTGAAAGATCGTAGTCCACGGGCATGCCTTTCAAAAGACCAACAAACTTATTGCTCAGTACTCTAGCCGAGGAGCCGTTGACCAGACTTGCAACAGACGAGCAGAAATCGTTGGCAACTCCCTTTTCGATGTTAACAAACCACTTGTCGCGTACAGGACGAACAGAGGTCACCGATTCATGTCCATCAATTTTGTCAATCAGCTCTTTCCGTTTGAGGTGGTCAGAAAGACAATCGGGAACTTTTGAGACGATGACAGTGGTATGGGTGTCGCACAGAGAAGTTTTTTCCAGCATTGGAAAATGAAAATGATAAGAATCGAGCTTACTTGAGACGACGTTCGCTAACTGTTCAACTCGATTAATCTTCGTTGTAAGTTTTGAAAACACCATAGCAGGTATACAGGGAACTTCGGTGGGAGAAAGGATTACGTACGTGGGTAAGGAAATGTCATCACAGCGCTTCATCAGGCCCAGAAATTTAACAAATGACTTGACAGAGCCTTTACTCCGGAACCACGTAGATAATTTTCCTGGGGGTCAACCTTGGCCCAAACCACTTTCTTCTCTTTCAGTGCTGATTCACAATCAAAGAAATCCGATCCGTAATTAACTATCAAGTCATCCTAAACTCCTTACTCTCGACTGACTTGCAAAAAGTTCGATATTGGAGAATAGACAAGTTCATCAGTAATCGCACTTTCACTGCTGCTGCGAGGCATTATCGTCAACCAAACAGGTCTTATCAGTATGAATGACTGAACTGAAGTTCTATTATCCTGTCAAATCAACATTTGGATTGCCATGAAATCTGATCCGGTCGTTGTTGGAATAGGCATGACCCCAACACACAACGGGGTAATAGTTTTACCTGCTCCTGTACTGTTAACACTAGTTCCGACTAAATGGTTCAAATTAAATCTAAAAGATTCAGTGTTGTGACCGTTCCCTCCGAGAAACACAATTTTCTTTCCTGGATTAACACTTGCCGACGCTGGCCAATGATCTCTGTCCGCTACTGTAACACTTTAATTCTTGCCAGTTCCTTGCATTCTAGATATGAATGAATTAATGAATGAATTTATTGCACGAAAAAACCCTTGGGGTCATGGCAACAAAACAAGAAAAAACACAACAAACTACAAAAATCGCTCTCTATGGGACAAACCAACGCGGAGGAATCTAGCCACCTTACGGATACCCCCATGTAAGCGGAACCGCTCTGTTCCTTTGTACCGGGATCATTTTGAAATCCAGCCGGTTGTGGAATCGGTTGACTGTGATAATGCCCGTCGTTAGGACCAAAGTCGAAACTGGTACTGCAATAACTTCAGGAACAGTAGCTTGCCCACTCATGAAATTACATCCTCTGGAAAACATTGTCCGTGCATTTGTGTTTCCGTCAGTTAGAAATGCAAGCACTAGTGCATTATTCCGAAACACCTCTTGTGCACATGGACCTTCAATAGCATACAGCGTGTTATGCCGAGTGTTATTAATGCCAGCCGTTACGCTTGCCACAACATTAGGAGTAGCAGCTTGAGCCTGAACTGTCATTTCGGCATGTGACATCATTCCTCCAAGAGTATTGGATGATGTGATAATCGCCTCCAACATGGATGTAGTTCCTACCGAAGATGTCGATGCGGTTTGGAAAGGAGCATTTACTCCCATGTTCGTTACAACTTGCTCCAGTCTAACAAATCTGCTTGGAACCAGTGCTAATCTTGTCAATTCGTAAGATGATAGATAGCTACTGGTGTCACTGGTAGCCATAGAGCTTATCCAAGTAGTGCTTGTTTGTTGAACAGGTTCATTAGCAAGGGCGGTCATAGTAAAATTCTTAGTCCCATAATTATATAATCTCAGGGAAAAATGATTTTTCAAATGTGAAGTGGCATTTCCATATCCAAGACTCCATGCATGCATCACGAATCCACCAGACCCTGCGCCACCGCTTCCTCCTCCGCCACTAGATGAAACTTCCCTGGCGTTAGCTTGGGTATCAAACGTATCTTCGTCGCCATGAGTCATAAATATAAAGTGACGAAGTGATGTCCACTACGTGAGAGGAAAGTGATTGCGGGAAGTCAAAGTTGTAAAGACTCAGTCACCGGCTTCCCGTTGACTCTTGCTCGTGGCTGGTTTTAGCCAATCCGAGGAATCCGCGAATCCGAGGAACGCCAAAATCGCCCTTAATTTTCTGATGGGCTGACTCATCATTCAGCGATGATCCAGGGCTACTCTCAATGCAGCGCCTAGCAGTTTGTTTCAGAGTGTTACTGTACCAAGCTCATGGGTGTGAGTGCCAGAGAGAAGCGAGTAGAAATCCACAATCTCCGATGCCTGAAATGGAAATTCTTGCACCGTCGTTGAAAAGAGTAAAAACAAGTAATTTAAATGTTTTGAGGTAAAGGATATATGACTTTCTCGACTGATTAATTCGGTAATTATTCTGATTCTGCAAGTTGTTGAAAACGTTTTTGCGACACTTTCTTGATTGTTAGCAGTCTTGTAGCAAAGTGAACCCTCTGTTCCATCGTTACCTACGTAACGTTTTGTACGCTTAGAAAGGCTGTAGCGTCATTGATTCTCAACTTGGAGGACTCGTTTTTACTCTATGTCAAAGGTCAAGTCTTCTTCTTTCTTATGTAAAGTGTTCCAGCGATTTCCATTGAACAGTTTGTGTGCACGGCTCCAAAAACCACGCGTTTCCAACGTAACAAAAAAGGGAAGTGACTTTTTGGTAGTGTGTACATACTCTGAATTTTAGCGAATCTATAAGGTCTGGCGAACAGTCTCAGGATTGTTAAGTCTCTGGCGCTCGGTTAGTTTTCGAAAGTGGCGTGAAATGTGAACCCACTCCGTAAGTGGGAAGTGGACTTGGCAAGCCAGAGAGAAGTTGTAAAGGTGCAACCACTTTCCGTATGTTCTTGCGATCAGTGGAATCGCCCTTAGCTTATAGAAGAATGAACTGTCATAAAGAAGTGACCCAGCCCAGTCCGTGCCTAGACGGTTATGGTGGCGGAATTTGTTCGATAAACTACGCGGATACGTAGAGTTTAAATTAGTTACTTGGGTGCGGTCCGGTCCGGATTCGCCTTAGGTAATGCTAGTCCTCGCTCTGAACTTAAGCTTAATACATAGCACGACACCTTTTTTGTCAAGGTAACTCTTGTCTTTATTTTGTGTGTGCACTGTAAACAAAAATCTTCTAGTATTTGCTACTGGGATTAATCTTGTCTTTATTGAGATACGATTATCCCTAATTCGGATTAATTTTATCCCAATAGATATAAGATTAATCCTAGTAGCAAATACTGCATCTTTATTCGGAGAAACTCTTTACTGTGCGTGTGCGGCCCTAAGTGCTCCGATAGTTTGAAAATTATAATAGAAAAATATTGTCCCAATAAAAGTTGGTAGAGAAATTGAGAAGCGCACATGAACCATGTATCTCTCAAAAAGTTCGAACAGAATATATGGTAGTGGGTCAGACTCATGGTTAAAACCAGTGCCTTACTATTTTTTTGTTTTGTTTCAGGAAATCGACGGCGAGGCATTGCTGCTTATGAATCGGCTTGACTTACTAACGCGAATGGGAATCAAACTCGGAGTTGCTGCAAAAATGTTCCAGCATGTAATAAACATGCAATATAAATTTCAGCAGGAGTAGTATAGTGATGTTTTTATTTGTTAATGCATGTAATGATAAATGTATGTTGAACACATTTTTGTGCATCGCGAGGGACCTCGAGTGTCTAAATTCTGCTAAATAGTTCCTGGCAGCTCTTAGTCGTCCGAGTACTCCGAGATTCTCGAGAACATTGTTCGCTTGTGAACCTTGCATCAGGTTACATCTGGGTTACATAGCCCAAACTACATGATAGCGTCTTCAAGAACAAGACCAAAGGTTTCGATGGGATCCCAGAAATATATATCTCATCCAGACAATTGGGTCCTGTCTTCTCCAGATTTCTTCAGCATTTTTACTACAAAAATTCAGAAATAGATTAATGCCAAATAGCTAATCATCTGAGAAAACGAAGTTCAGATATGGATTCAGCATGTGTGTGTTACCCCTATTTATTTTTATTTATTTATTTATTATTACATTTAGCATCTTGTCGCCATTACTTACACAAGTACGAACAGATTACAGATACTTCACAATATAAGTCATATTTTTTTTGACGAAACTGATCGAAAATTCCTGCCTTACCCAGGCCTTACCTTACTTCTGCCAAATTTTCCGGTTTTTGCCGAATTCGGGAACTACTTATCCAACAAATTAACAAAGCTCAAAAACGAATTCAGCGTATATCCTTACCCCTATATCGAACATCGGATCAACTTAAAATAAAGCTTTAACCCATGACAAATTTTCCGGTTTCAGCCGGATTCCGGGCTAACTATGCGTCTGGGTAAAAAAAACGAGTGTCATATACGGGTTCAGCATCTCCTCTTACACCTAAATCGGAAATAAGACTTTTGCTTTTAACAAATTTTCCGGATTTCGCCGGATTCCGGGCGAACTACTTGTCCGGCGAGAAAATGGTTTCGGTAATCGTGTTCAGCATGTCTTTTTGGCCCTGAATCAAACATCTAATCAAGTTCAAATAAAACTTTTACTTTTAACAACCTTTCCGGTTTTTGCCCAGTCCAAGCAAAATTCAACTACTCCTTTACAACTTCTACTTTATAATGTAGCTTAGACCACGAATTTCAAGCTTAAAACAGCACATAAATGATGCACACTTCAACTAAATAGAAATAGAGTAGGACTACGAAAGAAGCGCAGGCAAAAATTTGTTAAATCGGCCTTTATTCGGCAATATTCGACTACTTCCCACACACACTCTTGCTTTTAACGTGGCTCAGATCCCCAGCAGCAGCTTTTTTTTACCATATGTATCCAAGGCAAATTTAAACTCATTGCCGCAGGCGATTTTTTGTAATCCGACTTTTTCTGGCATTTCTAGCTTTTAAGGTGGCTGAAATCTCAGGCCTAACACCTCACCTAAATTCATGGGTGGCCCGAAGGGGGGGGTGACCCACCCCCCCCTGCCTTCTGTTAAGTCGTATCAGTCGTTTATTTTGGCCTTTTGCTAAGTCGTATCAGTCGTTTATTTTGTCCTTGCCGAGGTCCCGGGCATTCATTTTAATAAAAAAAAAATCCCGAGTCGTTTAAATTTTTTTTTTTAATTTCGTCTCTGCACAGCTTCAGTCGTAACGACTGAAGTCCCCGAAGAATTCGTTTAAACCAGGTTTTGTAACCCCGATAGGTCGGAGACCTGATTCATGAGGGCAGCAATGCGGCTACCTGTTCTACTCCCATGGGATTTCGATCTGTCTAACTTCGGTCTTTCAGATTTTAGCCTGTTAAAATTGCAATAGGTTAGTTGTTAAAGTGAAGTCTGACTGGTAACATTGATATACCTTATAGACCAGAAGCGAGAGACAAGGTTATGTGCATTGATTTTTGGTCATCTTTGGCTATAAGTGAAAAAAGAAGGAATAGAATTTTTAAACAGAATGGAAAAGCCATTAGAAATCAAATGACAGGAGACCCGCGAAAGAAGTGTACCCGGAACAAATCGAAAAATGTCGATTACAAAGAGAGGTTGAGGTAGGAACAACGCTTGAAAAGGACAAGGAGGATTTTAATATACACCCGAAATTCGTTTCCCAGGACAGGAGGGGTTCTGCAGACGCTGGAATAGCTCATTCTAGTCGGGAGGTAAATTTTTGGCCTCTATGCCAGCAGAGGCGTTACTATCAAAATGTTTGGGGGGGGGGGAGGGAGAAGAGCAAAAATATTCCTTCAGCCAAAGCTGACTGCGAATCGTGTTTATCACTGCTGACTGCAAATCATAGCGGATCAATATGGAAGGTTCAAGGTTTTTAACGACTGGCTGGTAATTTGCACCGTCTTTTTTTGCGGAAAAAATTACTGTTTTGGCGAAAAAGTCGACCGATTAAAGAAAACGACGGTTTTTAAGAAAAATTGACTGTTTCCCCGAAAAAATCAACTCTTTACGACAAATCGCGAAAAAATCTATTTTTTGTACCGGCTAGCCGACAACACCGAGGGAGGGAGGGGGGTTGCACCGTCGGAGCAATTCTACTTTCTTTTCTATGGGCTTTATTTTGTCACTTTTTCGATGGACAGAGTTGTGATTTCATAGATATTCTTAACTTTTCATTGGGATCGCAAAATGGCGCTCTGCTCCTCGGTCCATAAATCAGGATTTATTTTTCTTTGAATGCACTTGCAAACTTCCTCGTTTTGTTTCTGAATAAGCGTGTCTTTTACGTGAAAATTACTTTTTTGCTTTAATTGGGAACAAATCTGCTTTGTTTCTATTTTGTTTTCTGTGGCCACTATTTTGTTACTTTTTCGACGGTCAGATTTGTTATTTCAAAGCTATTTTTTCTTTTCAATGGGATCGCAAAAAGACGGTCTGCTCCTCGGCGTTTCACGAAAGTTCGCCTGTGGCACATTTCATAGTATTCTCTATTTCGAGGAACGGTGTGTCCATTTACTTGGCGATTAGTCTTCGGACTTTTTAGATTTGAAACACATTAAAGGTTGGGTAGAATCTTTCTAGACAAAGGCAGATTAAACAAAATTCGCCTCCGGCGTTTGCTTTAATTTGTCCCGGGTACAGGCGTTGAAAGCTTTCCTCTTATGCGAAAGTTGAAATGCAAAGCTGAGGCTATGAAAGTATGTATACAAAAGTTTAATTTCAGCTAATGCATTGCAGCTAGTTTAACACCGGCTCTATTATTTGTTGGTGGGGAATGTGCACCATTGCCGCATAGTCGCAACAGTTCATTTTTGTTGGTACGTGCGAGTCCTATATTACGATCCATGAGTCGTTGAAACGAGGGGTTGCACCCCCCCCCCCCTGGTCTGAGTGCTTCGGGCCACCCCTGCCTAAATTACGGTCCATTCAACCAGATAGCGAGTAGGCTACTTGGAAAGACGGCACAGGTAAAGTTTTGCGAAACATTTTAAAGGCTGCCTACGATATCACATATCTGTCCGTGCCACGATAACTTGAAAACGGAGTGGGATATTTCCCGGAAGTTGGTACGAAGTAGTGCTTCCACTTTGAATTTAGACTACAAAGAGCGTGTTCCATCCTACTTACCGTAGTTACTACGCATGACGTCACGAGAATTCTGGCTTTTTTCCTTCAAGGCTGGAACGATTTTTCTATTTTCCAGCAGGATCTCACGCCGCGGGCGAATCCGACCAATCACGTTACAGAGATAGGTAGTTACTACGCTCCCGTGCATGGTAAGCAAATAGTAACTATTAGTTACTATTCCGACAAGGTTGGAATGGTCAGCGTAGTAACTTTTCGTGAGGATGGAACGGAAATAGTAACTATTGGTAGTAGGGTGGAACACGCTCAAAGTGCAATCATAAGGCCCGTCATGCAGTGCTTACAAAGCCGGTTTATGTGCAAACCTTACTCCGCAAGCTAAAAACTGTTTAGCACAAAACCAGATAGGGTAATGTTGAAAAGTCGCGCCGCAGGCGGAATTTTCGAAAATCAGCCTATTTTCAGCGCCACTGAGTCATAATCACGATTTGGTAACGGCATTTATGTCACTCTGACAAGTTGTTTGAAACATACGACTGTCATTCTAACAAGCTCAAAATACACGATATTTCGTAACGTAATGATAGATACGACCACAAATAGGTCATTTGCTGTAGAAATTCACCTAACTACCTCATATGCTAAGCTGAAAACTTACGATTGTCTCCAATATATGACTAGAAAATCTCTTCGTAAAATACAACAAGAAACGTGTCGTTTTCAGGGGAAACGCGGTTGATGTCATTCTGGCAAGTTCCTTAAGACTGTGATTCTGCTTAACCGAGAACACAAAACTGTGAATCTGACAAGTCTCTTTGGAACAGTACGACCAGAAACAGGGCATCTGAAGGCGAAGTTCACGATTAGCTAACTGCTTTGTCTGCCTTTATCTGACAACTGACAAGGTCATAACTTAAGATTGTCTATAATTTACGACCAGAAAATCCATTCGTAAATTAGACAAGAGACGGGTCTTTTCAGGCGAAATTCACGGTTGATGTCATTCTGGCAAGCTCAAATATTCGACGTTCATTGAATCTGGAAACATAGGAATAGAAATTTCTTCGTAGCCATTCACGTTTGGTAACTGCCTGTATGTCATTCTGAAAAGCTCAAAATAGACGAGTGTCAAACATACAAGCTAAAAACTTACGACCGAGAGTGGATTCTCTGGAGCATAGGGGGTGAGTCACCCGACGCCCCTCCCCCTTCGAACCGCCCCTGACTACTTGCCCGGCGAAAAAATGGTTTTCACCATTGTCTTCAGCATGTCTTCTTACCGCTTAATCGACTATCACAGCAGTTTAAAAATATTTTGCTTGCCCCTTAATTTAAAGCCCCTCCCCCACACCTCTAGGGCTACAGAGCCCATCTACGAACTCGACGTTACTCTTCACCTACAGAATCGCCAAATTTCATCAAATTATCTCATTCCCTTTGACAGTTATCGTGCTTACAGACGGACAGACAGACGACCGGTGGACAACTTTTGCGATGTCTCCACTCACGTTTTGGGATCACAAAATGTAAGTGGTTTTCTGAAAATTTAAAACTAATAAGCTCATTCCAGTATCATGGGAGGAGGGAAAGGTGACGATTCGCCCGCAGGTAGTGGTCAATTCTCCTTGTCCGCTCGAGGTCTAAAGTCTTTTTGGGATCCCAAAACCTAAGCGGAGGGATACCTATGACATCGCAACAGTTGTCCGTTCGTCCGTCTATAAGCACGATAACTCGCGAAGGGAATGAGATATTTTGATGAAACTTGGTGTAAGGATTCTTTGGGTCATCGGGCAGGTCAAGTTCGTAGATGGGCTTTGTAGACCTACATTTAGGGGGGGGGGTCACATTAAGGGGCAAACAGTTAATGTGATAAGCGATTATGGGGTAAGAAGACATGCTGAACACGATGATGAAAATCATTTTCTCGCCGGATAAATAGTTCGTCCGGAATCCGGCAAAAACGGAAAGTTTGTTGAAAGTAAAAAAAAAATTGATGTTGATTAGAAGTTCGATTTAGGGGTAAGAAGACTTTATGAATACTTGTGTGGAAATCATTTTCTACTCGGACAAGTAGTTCGTCCGGAATCCGGCCAAAACGGGAAAAAGTAAAAGTTTTATTTGTAGTTGATTATAAATCTGATTTAGGGGTAAGAATTAATGCTGAATCCGTCTATGACAATCATTTTTTACCCGAACATATAGTTCGCCCGTAATCCGGCTGAAAAAAAAAATTTATTTGAAGATTTTTTTGAATTGAAAAAAAAAAATTATTCTAAAGTTGATAAGATGTTCGATATTGGGGAAAGAAGATACGGTGAATTCTTTTATTAGCTTTCTTTTTTCACCGGACAAGTAGTTCCGGAATTCAGTCGAAACCGGAAAATTGGCAGAAGTCAAGGCAGGAAGTTTTCGTCCAAATAGATATGACTTATAGGGGTAAACACACATGCTGGATCCATATCTGAACTTGGTTTTCACAGATGATTTGCTATTTGGCCTTAATCTGTTTCTGAATTATGATATTAAAAATGTTCAAGGAGTCTGGCGAAGACTGGGCCTGGCGAAGACAAGACCCACTTGTCTAGATCAAATATTGGATTTTTGGGATCTCATCGAAACCTTTGGTCTTGTTCTCAGTACGAGCCAGATATGGTGGTAATTGATCGTGGCATCTGGAAAACTCCAGTGAGCACACACGATCAGTATTTCCCGGCCGGATTTTCATCAAGTCATCAAGCTGAACCAATTTCAACTTTTATGGAAGTGATGATGGTGATGAACATCCAGACAGGAATTCCAGACCGGGAGCACAGTCTTTGGGGAGCATCCGAACCTGGTCCTGTGTTCAAGGCATAACACAAGAGTCAATTTTTGGTCAGATTCGTGGGAAAGAAGCCTGTCACTCTAGGCGTCAGTGGATATCGATATCAGGATTTCTTTTTGATGATTTCCAAAAGTGCGGATCCGGCAGTTTTTGCAGAGCAACCGTAGTATCAGATACAACAGATCCAGTTACCGTGGTAACAGATACCATGGTATGTGTTACCTCCGTCACAATTCACAAACTGGCGCCAGATCCAAGTGTGGTTTAAAAGTTTAAAGTCACACTGGCCGGTTAGTTGAAATGGAGGAAACAAAGAAAGAGTTTGAAAAAGAGGTAAACAGCCAGTCTAGTACACTAGCCGCCTTTCAGGCACAGTGCTCAAACGTCTAGCACAATGCCTGGGTGCTAGACGTTCAAGCACTGTACCTTGGATTTCATGTATGGTGCATGGATTTCAGTATAGGCTACAGTGCATACATCAAAACACAGTTTCTGTCATAACAACTGAGCACCAGCTCGGACAGGGCTGAGATTACTACCGTGAATTAGAGAAATCAAAGACAATCCTTTATATATTTTTCACAAAAAAAAGGGCTCGGCTGATGACAGATGTGAAAAACCTCATTTCCTTTTCTACATAGTCAAGGGTTTGGATGCAAAGTGTCCTGTGCCTCAGCTTTTTCTAGCTAGCAGCCAACCAGAATATTAGCTCTTGGGGAATAGATAGGGAAAATACATGGAAAATAGATAGGGTGCTGTTAAGTTTTTCATCTCCATCATCATTAGAGCCCTTTTGTTTTTGTTGTGAAAAATATATAAAGAATTGTCTTTGATTTCTCTAATTCATAGTAGTAATTTCAGCCCTGTCTGGGCCGATGGTCAGTTGTGATGACAGAAACTGTGTTTTTGATGTATGCACTGTATACTGAAATCCATGCACCATACATGAAATCCAAGGTACAGTGCTTGAACGTCTAGCACCCAGGCATGGTGCTAGACGTTTGAGCACTGTGACTGAAATGGGGCTAGTGTACTAGACTGGTAAACAGCCATTTTCTGTTCTAAAAATAACGAATATTAAAGCATGTTGGTAGGACTATTAGGATTATTATTTGTTTATCTATTTTTCATTGTCAATTTTCTGTGGTAGTAGTATTAGTAGTAGTAGTATTTAATTACAACAAACATAGATAAAAATCACGGACCAGTGCACATGCCTGGTGGCATACTTTAGCACTGACAATGTTGCACAACGAAAATAAAATAAAAAGCCGTCTTCTAACTACATTTTGACATCAACAAAAAGAGAACAAAAACAAAAGAAATTGCTCAACTACGCGTCGTAAAATATTTTTTCAGTAATTTTAGAAACTGTCGCTTATTGCTACATTCTCGCACTGATACTGGAATTGAGTTCCAGATTTTTGGCCCAGTGTGACGGATGCTGAAACTCGTTCTTGACGTAGGGCGAAATTCGCACGAAAAATCTGAACGATGAGTGGTCCCCCAAACTGCCAAACAGGTTTTGGGTCGATTGTTGCTCGAAAAGAGTATTTCCATGGCCTTTTGTGCTGCCCACATGTGTGTTTCCATGACTACAATATTTTGTGGTACAGTAGAGGTGAGTAGAGCTATGCTTATGTGAACACTTTTTTAACTGTTCCACTACCTTGGCTTTCTTACTTGCATATAAAAAAGTAAAATGGAAAAGAAAAATAACAAACTGATATCAGTAAACAGCCAACTATTTCAGGGTTATTCTTGCACAAACTTGAAGCAGAAATTCAACTAACTTTCTTTGATTCTGAATTTATTAAAAAGGTCCTTCCTCTTTTGGAGGCATCTGACGGTTCGGACCGCCATCTTCTCCATTGAAGGTGAGTTCCTCGCGGCAAACCTTTCAAATTCTAAAAAGCAAAACAGGTGTCAGCTGGTCACTTTCATAGATGAATTACCAAAATATTCAAAAAGCGACAAAAGCATTTTTGATTATTACTAGTGTTTTTAGGAAAAATGCCTGGTTTGCGTTTTAGTTTTTTCTTCGGCGATCCTTCACTGTTAGCAGACGTTCACATAAGCATACCTCTACTGTACGTCATGTGGCTCAGTTCAGCAAACAATTGCCAAGCTGATTGTCGATTGTGTCTTGATTTTGGCTGGAAATTCAGATTTACCAGCAAAATAATGTCAAAATAGTAAAATTGAAAAATTTCTCAATTATATAGGTATAAAACTGAAGATCCTTTTTGCACAGAATGGTAAGGATGAAAGCCTGGAGTTTCTATTTATTGAGATTTTACATGACTTTTATCTATATATTCAGCATTTGAAATTACTGCACCAAAATCGACAAAATGTGGTTTCTGCTATTTTTAACTTGTGGCTCTACTGTGTGGCACAACAATCTTGTTTCTACGACAAACATTCATAAAAGTGTCCCATAACTGTGTCGTGGAAATACGCCTTAGAATACAACCAACTAGGAGCAAAAGATCAGAATAAATAATAAAAATGCTGACATAACCAGACAAAAATAGGAACCATAAAATGCCAAAACGGGGAAAGTTTTTCATGTTTTTTCTTAATAACCTCAGCTCTGAAAGTGGCAGAAACTTCCGGTTTGGCCCAGACGTGGGTCTTTGCCTTAACTAGTGGATGAAGTTTGCCTTCGTTTCAATTTTTTTTTTTATTAGAAGTGTCCCTTGTTTGTCAGTGGGTTTCCGTCTAGGAATAATGAAATTCAGTGCACTTTTGAACCCTGTTTGGAAGCCTAAATTGATTAAGGACAGGGACTGCACCATTTTTTTTTGAAAATGCCTTTGTGGGCTATTGGTGAATTTTTTGTTTTTAAATGACAAAAATGGCACAGGTGTCAATGTTTTTACAACTTCAGGAGGCAAAAAGCTTGACTAATTTTATTAATTAATATTATCAAGTACTATTATTAATCAATTAAGGTACAGCACCAATGTTTTAAAAAATGCCTTAATTAGCTATTGGTGAAATTTTTTTGAAAAAATGACAGAAATGGCGTGTTGCCATGGTGTCGGAAAAGTCAGCAGAAGCTTTTTCAGTGGTTTTGTGGCTCTTCCTGAAAAATGCTTGTTACACATAACATTTAGTGTATACCATTTTACAAATCACAACAGATTACATCCCAAGTGTTCTCTAATGAAAATGTATATCCTTGTGTAATCTTTTATGAAACTCTTGTCAGTGTAGCTACATACTGGCCACATATCATCATCAGTCTTGTAGTCAGAGGCTTTACTGGCGAGTTGGACTCTCCTTGTGACAGGAGAGCAATCTGAGAACCTAGAATTTGTGTCTGGAGCAATAAGCCAAATTCCTGTTCCTTCACTAAAAGGACTCGTACGGTACCTATAATGATAGTGCAATCTTCTTCCATAATTGCTTTAATTAATTCTTAACCCAGATTTCTTATGTTACATTCTATACCTGCTAGAGTGATATTTTCACAATCACAAGTCCTAAATACATCTTTGTTATAACCGGACCAGATTCGGGCATTGTGGGGGAGTTGGGGGGGGGGGGGGCTGGAATCTGGTGATCCAGCGAGTTCGGTACTTCCTGATGTGCTGGAACGATGAAACTTGGGAGGAGTATATTGGACCCAAACAGGCTGACTTCAGAATAGTCGTTTCCCCGATCCAACCATTACGGGGGGAGTGGAGGGGGGAGCCCGGATTTAGTGGCATGCATAACTGTTGAATGGGTTATCAGAATTGAATGAAACTTGCCAAGTAGAAAGAGCTATCTTCACAGATGTTCCACGTCAAGTCCTGATCTTATCCGATACCTGTGGGGGGGGGATTGGAGTGGAGCACCATAAATCTCGTGAAACGTGGATGGAACTTGGTGGGAAGAAAAAGCATTAGCCCTTGAGACCTAATTGACAAAATCAGATCGAATCGGGGCTCTATGGGGGAGTTGGAGGCTGTTTCCTGGAATTCTGGTGATCGCCAGTTAGGATAGTTCCAGATATTCTAAGGACTGATGAAACTTTGCAGGCGTATTAGTGACTTAAGTACCAGACATAATGCCCTAGGAATACTCGTTTTCCTGGATCTGACCATCTTTGGAGAGTTGGAATCCGGAAATCAGTGGCTCCCGTAAGCTGCGAACAGGTGTTCCGATTCAAGTGAAACTTTATGGGTGATAAGAACTGATCACCTAGACAAGCAAAACATGCGGCCATGGTTGGGAGAGTTGGAGGAGGGGAGCGGGACTTTTTAACATCCACAAAAACCAACCGGATGGACAGGAAGGGATGCAAGTTGGACAGTACCGAGTTTGTGTAGCCTTGATTTTTTATTTGGCGTCTGGATCGGATCCAGCCAGGGTATAGAGGAGGGGGGGGGGGGGGGGTGAAGCGGGAATCCGAAATTTGCAGATAGGCTATGCTCCAATTCCAGTCAAACTTGATGAACGGGAATAGGACATGTCAGATTGTGACTTTTGTGTGTCTCGAGTCGTATTCAGCCACAGCAAGGGGAGTCCCGGAAATGATGTGGCACGCATAGGGGTCAAACAAGTGGAGCGATTCGAATAAAACTTGGAGTGTAGAGAGATCACACGCCCTAGATGAAATATTTTAGGGTTCGAACTGGATCCGACCACTGTGGGAGAGGGGGGAGAATTACCGAAAGTTCCCAAAAAACGCTCAGATTTGAATGAAAATTAAAAGTCTAGGGACCAAACGAGTGGACCTACTGGGTTGAAACTTGGAAGGTAGAATACTCATTTGCCCTAGATGATCCGAGGTGATGCCGGCAATGCTCAGACTTGAGTGAAACTAGATATCCTATTTTTTGGGTCCGAATCGCATTTTTGGATGGCAGGGTATTTTGTGACGTTCTCGTCTTCTTTCGTGTACCATCCAATCGTACCAAGTACCATATGAGCTCTAAGGTCTTGTTCGAATATAATTTAGAAGTCTAGGACTCCATTGTCGGAGCCAGGTAGACATACCGGGACCCACAAGGCGGGGTCTCATGGTGAAAACCAAATATATAATTTTAACGGCGAAGACGCCCTTAAGATGGAAACATTTCTATAATTAGTGAACTGAAAGATTAAAATGCTCCTCATCCGGGATTTGAACCAAGGACCCTCTGCTTACAAGGCAGGCGCTCTATCCATTTGAGCTACTGAGGGGCTTGTGAACAGAGTTCGCAAACCACTTCAATAGTCTGGTAGAAGCCGGCCATAGGAACAGTGATCCCGCCCGAAAGCAAATTCATCTAACCAGTTCACATCCCCATGTCACGGAAACTAATAATAAGATATAGATGGCACTTTACACAAGGGACTGGTTAGATGAATTTGCCTTCGGGCGGGATCAGAGTGCCAAAAATTCTCTCTTTCAGTGAAACACGGTTTTAAGTACCCAGGGAATGAAGAAGTACCCTTAGACGACCATTAGCACTTAGCACATTACCGTTATAAGGATTTGACACAGCAAAAGCAGGAGTAGGCTGTAGGGATTGTAGGACTACTCTACGATAACTTGCAAATTCAAGCTCAGACCTTTCAGCTTCAGGGGAGAAATCTAAATGAAGGATTGGTTTAATCTTTGTTTCAAACAAGTTGGAGTGCAACGTGTCAAGTATTTTTGATGATACAACATCTGTATGTTGTTTGCTTTTAAAACTCCACACATAAAGAATCAACTGTTCTAGTCAAGGAGTTGTCTTCCTGCTTTAAGGATGCAGATGCATGGACAAAAGCATGTCTACCCCTCTCAAGTCCCTAGGCTTTGCAGTAGGCTAGATTAATGCAGGACAAGTCAATAGGAAATTATCACCGAATTCATTTCACATTAAGCAGGTTTTCCCTACTAATCCGTCATTTATGTTGTGGCTTATTCTAAACTGAGTTTCATGTTCACTGTGTTCTTGCTAGCTCATTATACTCACCAACGCACAGACCGATAGACTAGAAGCCATCCAAAAAAGGGCTGTTAAGATTATGCTCGGCCCGGGCTATCTTTCTTATGAGGATGGCCTGGTCAAGCTTGAACTGCCAACCCTTGCCGAACGGCGGCACTAACTGACGGGAGCAAGTGTCTGGCATCACATGCTCATCGTGCAATTCTACCTGATTTTGATACTACAGCAAATAGCAGGCCTAATACGCGACAGAGACAGAGGGACGCTGATTCCCAGAGACTAGAAAGACCACCCATAAACTCGACAGATCGTTACCTGAAATCTTTTGTACCCTATTTTACCCAGTATTTTAATTCTAGTTAATTCAAATTATATTTTCAGGTTGTACGTGTAGATGAAGTTAAGTCAAATTATATTTTCAAGTTGTACGTGTAGATGAAATGTCTACTTATGTAATTGTCATATGTTATTTGTGTGAATGACGATCCAGTGCTAGCCTGTATAATACAAGCTATTAAGGAAATAAAGTACATTATTATTATTATTTTGTTCAGCTTTCCTTTATTTTCAGTTCTTCAAGCGGTCATCAGTTGCATTTGCATACACTGGATTCATTTCACTTACAGTATTGCTTTCAGTGATTGTTGTAACAGGGTCACTTGGTTACCACCCTGTTCCCATTTTTGGGATGGCGTTCCTTCTTCTACTTGCTGCAGGTGTTGAAACCTCTCTCACAACTTTTGGATTCAAAGGTACATGCGACTTAGAGCTATTAAAAGATCGTGCATCATTCCAGTACCTCTGTCAAAGACAAAACAGTCAACCAAATCTGACGAGTTTTTAACACAAAGGATATATTAGAGTATTAGACAGGGCAAAACAGATACGTCAGCTGAATTTTTATTAGAAATATGTGTCGAACCTTCTTGGCAAGGGTCCACTAGTGGAAAATGAACGAAAGATTTTTGCAGTCAGCTTGTGCTGAAGGAATACATAAATTGGCACAGGTACTGGCTGTTGGTCCGTGTGACTGGCCGTTGCTGGGGCTGACAAACATCGATGCTTTTAGGGTGTGAATGCATAAATTGCAGCATTGCCATGTTCACTGATACAGAAAAGAACCGTTCTAGCCTTTTTCTTATATAATTTAGGGTAGAGCTAAAGCTAAAAAGGTAGAGCTAAGCTAAAGCCCAGGTGGATGAGAAGTATTAGTCTTTACTGGCTTCAGTTTTTTTTCTCATATCTTTCTAAATGACAAACTGCATGTCTCGTCAAAACTTGTTCTAATTTGGCATATTTTGAAATTTTTGGATTTGAAATTTTAGTTACAACGAAACACATAATCTGTCTCTTTTTTGGGATCCCAAAACGTAAGTGGACGGATACCTATGACATCGCAAAACTTTCCGTCTGTACGTCTGTACGATAACTCTCGAAGGGAATGAGATATTTTGATGAAACTTGGTGTAAGGGTTCTTTGGGTCAAGGGTAAGGTCAAGTTTTTTTTAGATGGGCTTTGTAACCCTACATTTAGGGATGGGGGGGGGGTGAAATAGGGCAAACATATTATTTTTAAACAGCTAATGTGATAAACGATTATGGGTAAAGTTAAGCTATGTTCTGGTCCTTACTTCTGCCCTATGTGCGGTTCACTAGGGGAGGATATTTTGCATGTGGTGGGTAGATGCGTTGAGTTAAATGATCTGCGTAAAGAGATTTTTGGATATAGTAGGTTGGAGGAGGAGGATTTGGTTAAAGTCATGGGGAAGACAAATTTTGGGGACCTTCGTCGGCTTGGAAGGTTCCTCAGCAGTCTATGGAGCATCGGGAGCGTTTTTTGGAGTAAGGGTTCCCTCCTTTTGTTGTAAACATTGTGTTTGTGAGTGCTATTTTATGTAATTTTCCTGCCATCCTGCCACGATGACACATTTCATTCATTCATGCTGAACACGATGGTGAAAACCAATGTGTCATCGGACAAGTTCGTCCGGAATCCGGCCAAAACCGGAAGAATGGTTAAAAGTAAAAGTTTTATTTGAAGTTGATTAGATGTTCGACTAAGAGGTAAGAAGACATGCTGAACACGATGGTGAAAACCTTTTTTTCGCCGGACAAGTAGTTAGCCCGGAATCCCGCCTAAACCGGAAAGTCTGTTAAATGTAAGAGTTTTATTTGAAGTTGATTAGATGTTCGATTTAGGGGTGGGAAGACATGCTGAACGCGATGGTGAAAATAATTTTCTCACCGGACAAGTAGTTCGTCCGGAATCCGGCAAAAACAGGAAAGTTGGTTAAAAGTAAAAGTTTCATTTGAAGTTGATTAAATGTTCGATTTAGGGGTAAGAAAACATGCTGAACACTTATGCGAAAAGCATTTTCTAGCCGGTTAACTACTTCGCCCGGAATCCGGCCAAAACCGGAAATTTTGTTAAAAGCAAAAGTTTTATTGGAAGTTGATTATGTGACATACTTAGGGGTAAGAAGATACGCTGAGTCTGTATATGACAATCATTTTTTACCCGGACATATAATTCGTCCGGAATCCGGTTGTAACCGGATTTTTTGTATAAGTTAAAGTTTTATTTGAAGTTGATTAGATGTTCTTTATAGAGATAAGGATATACGTTGACATTGAGTTTACTCGGAATTCGGCCAAAATCGGAAATTTGGCAGAAGTAAAGCAGGAAGTTTCGGTCAGTGTCGTCAAAATAGATATGGCTTATAGAGGTATATTTGAACTTGGTTTTCTGTGATGATTAGCCTGGCGAAGACTGGATCTGGCGAAGACAAGACTCAATTGCCTGGATCAAATATCAGGTTTTTGAGATCCCATCGAAACCTTTGGTCTTGTTTGTTAGTGTTTTCGTGCCGCTAATTTTTCACTCTTATTGATTGAGTCTGGATTAAGTATTGATTCTCCTGCTTGTCCGCTGAATGCTCGCCTGTTCTTTTTTGGCAATTGGTTAAACATGCACATCATACTGTGCTCATCTTACTCGCAAGACATCTTGTGTCCGTATAGGCTATTTTTTATGGAACTTGTAGCCTCTGGCTCAAGTGCCATCTACCGATCGCAATTCCGTCTGTCGGTCAGGGGGTCTGTCCGACGACTGGGAGTTACGGTACTTCCAGGTGTGCTAGGACGATGAAACTTTCAGGCGTATCATGGATCCGACCAAACTAAATTAGAAATAATGAGTTTCCCGATCCGACCATCTAGGGGGGGGGGGGGCAGTGGAGGGAGGGGAAATCCAGAAAATTGAGTAGTGTGTAACTTTTGAACGGGTGGTCGGATTGGAATTACAATTAATAACTGAAATGGATGACATACGTGTGATGTCCCGTTTGAACTCTGGACTGAATTTGACAGCCGTGGGCGAGTTGGGGGGGGGGGGGTATCGGAAATCCCGAGAAACTGTTATAATGGTGGGATCGGTCTGAAACTTGCTGGGAAGAACAAGTATCTGCTCTAGATGAATGGTTTACGCAATTAGACTGGATCCAGACACTTTGGGATGGGGTTGGGGGGGGGGAAGGGGGTCCCGGATTCCAGTGATGGCGGTTATGGGGATTTTCACTACGAAACTCGGCAAGCATATCGTTCTCCTAAACGGAGAAGTTTCAGAGCTCTTAAATATAACTTGTGGAACACCTCAAGGAACGAGGCTCGGTCATTTGGCCTTTGCGGTTGTGTCCAACAAATTACTTAAAGAGCTCAGGAACAGGTACAAATTCGTAGATGACCTATCTTTGTCTGTTTTTTGTCTTCTGTCTGACAGACGCCATCGACCCTCTACTTAGAGTACTGACGCAGTTAAAATCAGAAGCGGAAGCAGTCAAACTAGGCATAAGCGAAGAAAAAAGCATACTATACCGATTCCTGAAAAGGAACATCCCCAAACTGTCAGCATGCAAACTCTCTTCCTCGCAAAGCATCAAGATCCTTGGTGTACACATTGACAACGATCTCCGATGGCATACTCACGGAAATCACCTTGTAACAAAGGCAGCTGGTCAACTAAAATCTTTCGCCTGTTTACGAAGGTTCGGCTTCGGCAGAAAGGCCCTCCTAAACTGCTATAAATCGTATGTTCGACCATTAACGGAATATGCATGCGCGGTGTGGCACAGTTCTATCTCTGATGACCAAACTCAAAGGATAGAACAAATCCAAAAACCTGCATGCAAAATAATCCTTGGGACTGACTACAAAGACTATGAGAAGAGTCTAGAAACGCTGGACATAGCGACGCTATGCCAGCGGAGGCACGAGCTAGTCACGAGCTTTGGCAGAAATTACTGGCATCTGATCTACATAGAGCGTGTTCCACCCTCGTACCAATAGTAACTATTAGTTACGATTTACGTTCCAACATCACCAAAAGTTGCTATGCTGACCGTTCCAACCTTCTCGAAATAGTAACTAATATAACTATTTGCTTACCACGCTCGGGAGCGTAGTAAGCGTAGTAACTACGGATCTCTGAATCGTGATTGGTCGGATTCGCCCGTGGTTTGATATTCTGCGGGAAAATAGAATAGTCGTTCCAGCCTTGACGGAAAAAGCCAGAATTCGTGACGGCATGCGTAGTAACTACGGTAAGTAGGATGGAACACGCTCATAGAGACATCCTTCCAGAATATGCCAGCAACGTCGTCCGGCGAAATACTAGGCCAAATTTACTTCAAACGGGGAAAAAGCTACTGAAGTCCCCGTCTCATGCCCATTCATCGAAATGATTCCTCAATTCTTTCGTGCCATATTTTTACCGAACATTTTAACAAAGTTGTTGTCGTCTATTCCTTTTCTGCCCGTTTCTTTATTTTTGTTGTGACATAAATAGTTTGACCATTGCATCTTTTTATCTCAATCCCATTTGTTTAAATTCTAGAATAGTAGTGACAGTTATGATGAATCATTTTTGTACTTGTCATTTTAATTCGCGTCCGTATTTTCTTGAAATATATTTTAAACTGTGAATTCTATAATAGTAGTGACACTCATGAGGAATTATTTTTGTACTTGTCATTGCAATTCGCGTTCGGATTCTGATGAATTGTATTTTAAACCGTGAATTGTATATATTAATCATAGGTTACCATTGCAAATATATCCCTTGGTTAATCTTTTTATTTGTAATGACATGTCCAACAATATTTTTTGTCTGTAAAAGATATCTATGGATAAATAAACCGAATTGTAAATAGTAAATGTTCTAACTGACTTGGAGAGTGGAGGGAGAGGGAATCCGGAATATTGAGTCATGCGTAACTATCGAACGGGTCATCGGATTCCAGTGAAATTTAATAATTGAATAGAGGACATGCTGCCGATGTTATTTTTCGTGTCTGGACCGGATCAGACAACTGTTGGGGGGGGGGGGGAATACGTGAGCCGCTTACACTGGAGAGATCGGGAGGGAACTTGGTGGGAATGATAAACAAATGCTCTAGATTGTACATAACCGTATTGGATCGTGTCTCTTTGGGGGAAGTTAGAGGGGGGTCTGGAGTTCCTTGGATCGCAAGTTCGGGTACTTCCAGATGTGCTAAGATGAAGAAACTTGGCTGCAAAATTGGATATTCGACAAGATTGTCTTAGAAGTTGTCACTTCCAAAACCCGACCATTCCGTAAAATACAAATCTTAACCGCAAATTAAAAAAATACTTTTAATAAAACTATTTTCATGATCCCCATGAGCCCATGATCATTTTTGCCTCAAGGGTTTTGCTTAGAAATCAATTTCTAGCTCCCTTAAAGTGCGCATCGTCACTTCAAAGTCGTCACTTCCAAAATCCGACCATTCCGTAAAATACAAATCTTAACCGCAAATTAAAAAATACTTTTAATAAAACTATACATTTTCATGATCCCCATGAGCACATGATCATTTTTGCCTCAAGGGTTTTGCTTACAAATCAATTTCTAGCTCCCTTAAAGTGCGCATCGTCACTTCAAAGTAAAAAAGTACTATAGATCAAACGATACTTTTCGGCCCGTGATCATTTGTGCCACAAGGGTTTTGCTTAAAGAATTCATCCTAAACAGTTCGCACCCCTAAAGTGAGAATCTTAACCGAAAAATGAAAAAAATACTTTTGACCAAACGATATGTATTAATGATCCCCAAGGGCCTATTGTCGTTTTTGGCTTGAGGGTTTTGCTTACAGAAGAATTTCTAGCTCCTTTAAAGTGCGCATCATTACAGCCAAGTTAGAAAATAAAATACTTTTTTACCAAACAATTCATCTCGTGATTTCCAAGGGTCCATGATCATTTTATTTCAAGGGTTTTGCTTACAAATGACCAGAAAACAACCACGAAAAGGCAAACTCTATATTTCATCCTCTAAACCAGTCTTGTAAGTGCCATATGTTCTTCTAGCTCTTGTTAATGTTTCAGTGTATGATCATCAGACGAAATCGAGGTTTGATGCCATTGTGTCTTTGTTTGATGTGAAGCGATGGGGCGAAGCAGTATTGCGATCAACACTAGGAGCTGTATTGGCATGGATTGTTTGTAAGTCCTACATATCCAGTCCACTGCTTGCTAGCTGCGGAAATCGGTGAGTAGTGGACTTCAGTGAACCAAAGTGTATGTCTTCAGAGGCGTCACTAGCCAAAATGTTTGGGGGGGGGGGGGGACGAGGCATTTACCGACTGGTTGGTAATTTTTACCGACTGTTTCTGCAGAAAAAAACGACTGTTTTAAGCAACAAAAATGGCAGTTTTGAAAAAAATCGACTGATTTTCAGAAAAACCGACTGTTTTGATGAAAAATCGACCAATTTTCAGAAAAACCGACCGTTTTCGTGAAAAAAATCCACTGTTTTGACGAAAAATCGAGGCGCTTCTCGCCGACTCGTTGATTTTTTACCGACTGGCCGACAGCTTTGGGGGGACGTCCCCCCTCCCCTTCCCCCCTAGTCGTGACGCCCCTGTATGTCTTATGTGTGTGCCTCAGATTGTTGTTGGTGGAATTTCGAAACTCGAATTTGTGAGCGAAGTTCGGTCAGACTGCTTGAATCTTGCTTTCTTGCTTCTACGTGAAAGTTTGGAATGCCATCTGCGAATTCCGCAACTAGTCTCAAATGCTGAGCAGTTCAGCTGAATGAACCACATTGTGTGTTTTATGCAGTGATGGGTCCGAATCCGAATACAGGGCTAGGTTTCGATTCCGAATCGAGATCCACCATTTCGCGCTGAGGATTCGAATCTGGATTTGAATCCGAGCTTACAATAAATCAAGTCGTGTACATAGGTTATAGTTTAAAGGCAGAGATTAAAAGTCACTGATATCTAAGGTAGTTAGAAAACGTGATAGATTGATAATAAATAGCTATTTAAACCAAAGGCCATATAACGCTCAACAAAATTGAGCTTTATTTTTTTTGCCGGACAAGTTCTTGAATTTGGCCGAAACCGGAAAATTGGAAGAAGTTTTGATCGCATTTGTCAAAATAGGTATGACTTATAGGGGTAAACACACTGCTGAATCCAAATCTGTACTTGGTTTTCTCAGATGATTAGCTATTTGGCCTTAATCTGTTTCTAAATTTCAATAGTAAAAAATGTTCAAGGAGTCTGGCGAAGACAAGACCCAGTTTTCTTGATCAGATATTGAAATTTTGGGATCCCATCGAAACCTTTGGCCTTATTTTTTTAGCCGCTAAAGAGACCTTCGAGACTCCCTGGGGAATCAAGGGGAACGGCGAGAACAGTGGGAGTCAATCCACGGGGACTCCGAGTACGGAAATAAACGAGAACACGGGGAATGCTCCTAAAATGGCTTTGTTCGAAAAAAAATTGTACAGTTGACGGAATTAGTCTGGATCGACTTTATTTTTGGTTTTGTTTGATTATTTTTAGTTAATTTTCCATTGCACCAACACCAGCAAAAATTGACTCCCCTCTGAATTTGAAAGGGAGTCCTTTATAACGATGGTGATGATAATCGGAGCATTCTCCGTCCGTAAGTACTCGCGAGAATACTGGGATTGAGTCACTGGGACAAACACAAATGCAGGGACTCCTCAAAAGGAGTCCTCGGCGAACGGCGAGAATAGGCTTTAAGGGGAACAAAAGAGCGGAGTTTCAAGAAGAAAAACAAAATAAGAATAGAACACATATCAAACCCTAAAGTTGACTCGGATGGTGACCGTGATGTGCGGGGAAGCTGAGGTAT
This sequence comes from Branchinecta lynchi, assembly GCA_023053575.1. Classification (NCBI taxonomy): domain Eukaryota; kingdom Metazoa; phylum Arthropoda; class Branchiopoda; order Anostraca; family Branchinectidae; genus Branchinecta; species Branchinecta lynchi. The sequence continues at coordinate 12,062,862 of JAKZAP010000011.1, read as the reverse complement.
GATTTTGAGGATGTTTTGTGCTTGGGGCCGGGAGTCTTAAGCATGTCCGGAAGCTTTACATAGAAAGAGGAGGAATATTGCAAATCGTTATAACAAGAATGGAGGCAGTCGTTTAGTATGTGGGAAAGGCTGGAACACAAATTTGTTTGTGAATATACAGTACGATGAATATACTGTGGGCGAATATAGGTGAATATACTGTGGGCTTCCTAATCTATTTCTTTTCTATCTAGAACGCATTTCTAGTAAATTTCTCTCCGAATTTCACGTTTTTCCTTTTTTTTCATAGACCGGACCGATGTTTGGATGTTACACAGGTTGGCTGCATCATTTTCGGAGGATTTTGCGGCCTGATGGCTGGCCTGGGAGGGAAAGAGTCCCTCGCTTTCCCATCTTCACACGTGCCGCTGAAGTCAGTCCTGAAGAACGCCTGCTTTCCCATTATTCGTGATGCTTTAATGAAAGCTGTTTCTTCTTGTATCTTGTTTTTGCCGATTTTTGCATGGAAAGGTAGGCTAGGCTTTTATCTGTATGTTACTTTACCCTACACTTATACTCTATGTGTGTACGATTGCATGCTTGATTTATTTCACCTAAACTACAATAAGTCTGCTGTTTTGTCAAACAATTGTTCACTGTGAAAGTCTGCATTAAAAGGGACTTATAATCCTTTCTTCAGTTTTTGCGTGGTAAAGACGAGACAAGATTTCAGATGTCAAACAGTCCCATCTTAAATAGCTACTAATTCCGAGCAAGAAAGACAATAATTACGAATGAACACATTAAGAATATTTGTAATAAGGTTTAAAAATAATGTTTTAATGTCAAGTGTTTACAAGATTATGTTGGGAGATTCATAAATATACTAGATGGATGGACTTTGGAAAGCCCGCCCTCGCCGAACGACTGAATAGAGTGACAGGCGATGATCATAGGGGTTATAGATTCCGCGATAAACAATCTGAAGAAGGGGGATGTCGGTGAACTTTTGTCGTTGTTTGTGACACGTTGGTAGAATAAAAGCTCGTAGGGATAACGAATAAAAAGAGACTAGATTTGGTTTCAAGCTTAAACGCATTAGTCCGTTACTGAAAGCTCAGTGCAGTTTTTCTTTTACTTTCTTTGTACTGCGCTGATTCCCTTTTCTTGCTCGTTAATAAAATATCATTTAATATGGAAATATCCCTGATATCTGTGGACCAAATAAAACAGTTATCATCATCATTAAAAAGTGTATTGCGAGTCCGTCTCTCATCACAAAAGTCAGTAGACGTCGTTTTAGGACCTTTATCACCATGTTGCCAACAACCGCAGATGATATCACCTGAGTTTGTTGTACATTTCTTTGTTTGTGCAGGAATCGGCATGTGCAGCTTCATAGCAGAAGCACTGCACTCGCACTTGGATAGGGAGACATTCCTTTCCCTGATATCTCCAGTCTTCTGCGTTCCACTGATCATCTCTGGAGCCATGGTCTACGCTATCCGTGCATTGACGTTTGTCCTCTTCCAACATTTTCAAACAAAGGTGAGTGAGGAAATCCGCTTTCCCGCAGGCATATACATTCCACGGCATACTGGATGACCGCAGGATAAAGTGTTGCGTGATTCCGGCCAATCATTGCGGTTGCAAGGAAAATCCAGACAGTGAATGAATGAATATGTTTATTACCCATATTTATATAAAATGTCAATGATGTAGTATAAGAAAAGAAAAATAAAGACAAAGGAACATTGAAGACACACAAGACACAATTTTAACTTGGCAATACATAATTCATAAAAAAAAAACATAATACACTATTTCTCTAACTATTGTTTAATTGCAAAATTAAAATAAAAAAATTGAAAATTGTCGTCAGTAACAGACCATTAAATTGAAAACTACAAAAGAAATTGGCATCAGGGACAACAAACATAGAAAGCCACTGCCATACTTAAACATGATAAAGCCCCGGTGAAAGGAATGTTCGTTATGTCGAATGAATATTGAACATATAAAAGAATGTTGGTTAGGATATGAAAATCACTCCCATGGGCAAAAGCAATATTTAAAATCAGGAACGGGAGATTAGATCGTACCAGGGCGAACTGATGCATCCGAGTCCGTATTTTCAAAACAGCGAAAAGGCGGAACCACGCCGAAATTTTGTTTTCAGATGAATTTTCGCAAAAATAAAATATGACAGTGATCAGACAGACAATCCTAGTCCAGAATTTCAATATTCCAGGACAGGTGCAGCCGTTTGTGCAGTGGATTTGAGACGGAACAAGGGATTTCGTAGATCGCGCAATTAATAGTTTCGTATTTGGGCGTGTCTATTGCCTCCGTCTGGCATTCTACGAGATCTGACCTAGTTTTGTTGTATGGGTTCAGAAGTTGAGCAAATTTTAAATGGTGAAGTAGAACTCCGTTGCTGAAAAACAGCCGTGTTTTCACGCCGCCTGACTGCCAGTGACACACCTTTTAGAACCACAAAACGGGAAGTGCCAAAGCTGACTGCTAATGCCGATTTTCCCAAGCTTGCTTGGCTTGTCCTCCATAGACGTGTTTTCGCGATCGGGATACTAGTGGGCGGTGGTCTGCAAACTGTTTCGAGATCGTTAATTGCGTTCTCATTTTCTGGCTAACATTTCCATAAGAACTTGGTCACACTGGGCTCAGAAAGGCTATTTGACAAACAACTGAAAACCCTAGTGGACGTGAGATTTTGATGGGCTTTTTGGCAGCTTGGGGATAATGAGCAGGCTGCAATTAGGGGTCAATTAGGGTTCCTGTAACATAATTATACACGCTGTTTTGATCTAATTGATCTCCTGCATCTAAACCGACAACGCAAGCAGTGCTTTTGCTGTGGTATTTATATATCTTCGATTGTCTTGTTAATTAAAACTATTCTACTACTACTCAGAATTAGTTGTATCTTTTTCTTTTTCTTTTTCTACTTTTGCAACCCAAAAAGCCAGGAAATGAGCCAAGTGTCACCAAGCTCTAAACTATTAGTTTTTTCATGTGAAAGTCTGGGTTTTGCCGCTGAAAAGTCGTAAGGAAAGTTGGAATTTTGCTACAATGAGAATAGCAAGTAAATAAAAGTACGAAACATCCCTGTGGTATACAAAATTACACTTAGTTAAATATCTGATATGTATAATTTCATAAATGAGGCTGAGTCAAATATAGAGAAGGGAATATAACTTTCTCTCTGTAGCATATCTTCCTGCCCGTTGGTAGTCCAAACCTGGACACGACCCCTACAGCACGACTGCAGCATGGTCTTCTGGCAAGCAACAAGCTGTACCAAAACCTGTCGTTCCATGACCTGAAGTTTCTAGCCGAACAGGATGGCAAAAGAAGAAAAGATCTCTTCAGTCTGAGTACACCAGGTTCGTAAATTGGTAGTGTGCACACCAGAGGCGTTACTAGTCAAAATGTTTGAGGGGGGGGGGGGCAAGGTATTTACCGACTAGCTGGTCATTTTTACAGCCTGTTTTTGCAGATGAAAACGACTATTGTTGAGAAAAGACGACTGTGTTGACGAAAAACCAGCTGATTTTTAAGAAAAACTACTATTTTTTTTAAGAAAAGTCGACTATTTTTGGGGGGAAACCGAATGTTTAAAATAACAAGACCAAAGGTTTCCATGGGATCCCAAAAATTCAATATCTGATCCAGACAACTGGGTCTTGTCATAGCCAGATCCAGTCATCGCCAGACTCCTTGAACATTTTTACAATTAAAATTCAGAAACAGATTAAGGCCAAATAGCTAATCATCTGAGAAAAACTTCCTGCCACTACCGCCAATTTCCCGATTTCGGCCAAACTCCAGAACTAATTGTTCGGCGAAAAAAAGAAAGCTCAAAAATGAACTCAGGGTATCTTCTTTTCCCAATAATGAACATCTAATCAACTTCAAATAAAAATTTAACTTATAACAAATTTTCCGACTCCAGCCGGATTCCGGTCGAACTATATGTCCGGGTAAAATATGACTGTCACACACGGATTCAGCATCTCTTCTTACCCCTTAATCGGTTTTCTAATCAACTAGAAATAAAACTTTAACTTCTACCAATTTTCCGGTTTTGGCCGGATTCCGGGCGAACTACATGTCCGGATAGAAAATTGTTTTCACGTAAGTGTTCAGCATGTCTTCTTGCCCTAAATCGAACATCTAATCAACTTCAACTTCAACTTTTGATTTTAACAAACTTTCCGGTTTGGGCCGGATTCCGGACGAACTACTTGTCCGTCGAGAAAATGGTTTTCACCATCGTCCTCAGCATGTCTTCCTACCCCTAAATCGAACATCTAATCAACTTAAAATAAAACTTTTCCTTTTAACAAACTTTCCGGTTTTGGCCGGATTCCGGGCGAACTAAATGTTCGACGACAAAATGGTTTTCACCATTGTGTTCAGCATGTCTTCTTACCCCATAATCGACTATCACATTAGCTGTTTCAAAATGTTTTGTCTGCCCCTTAATTTGAAACCCCTCCCCCACCCCTAAATATAGGGCTACAAAGCCCATCTACGAACTTGACTGGTCCGACGACTCAACGAATCCTCACACCAAGTTTCATCAAAATATCTCATTCCCTTCGAGAGTTATCGTGCTTACAGACGGACGGACAGACGAACAGACGGACGGACAGACGGACAACTTTTCGATGTCATAGGTATCCCTCCACTTACGTTTTGGGATCCCAAAAACGACTCAAAGAAAATAAGGAGCATGTCAGTCGGCAAATTCAAGTTGATTTAGGCAATTCCCAGTCGTTTTCAAATAGGTTGTTTTCAAATAGGTTGCGCAAATACCAATGCCATTAAATTCGAGGCAGGTGGTAGAGGCTGTTTCGATATAAGTGTCCAGTATGTCGGAGAAAAAAAATTGTATTGATTTCAACTAACTACCCGATGAAAAATTCGTCTCAAAAAAGCAGTATGAAATTGCACGAAAAAGTATCATGCAGTACGAATTGATGCTACTACATGCTTCTGTGTTAAGGCTACCGTGTTACTGCATTCTGCTGCATGCTGCTATTAGCACGACTGGATACTACTGCTTAAGATTGGCCCAGTCTGAGGCACATTAAATGATAATATTCTTTACTATTTCATATCAATACATGCAACTTTTTTCGTAAAACTATCACACAACTACGCAGGCTACAAATATTTCATCGGGTATGGAACCGTCCTACTTGAACAAAGCACAGGTCCTCAAACGAATGACTATCGGGAAACTTATCGCCGGTCATTGAATGCGGAGGTTGAACGTGTTCAATAAGACATCTTCAAGTTGGTGAAAATCATGCTAGACCGCTAATCCAGCGACATTATCTCTTTAAACGACCTATTACATATCAATACATGCAACCTTTTCCGTAAAACTATCACACAACTACGCAGGCTACACATTTTTTCATCGGGTATGGAATCGTCCTACTTGAACAAATCACAGGTCCTCAAACGAATAACTACCGGGAAACTTATCGCCGGTCATTGAATGCGGAGGTTGAACGTGTTCAATAAGACATCTTCAAGTTGGTGAAAATCATGCCTGACCGCTAATCTAGTGACATTATCCTTGCAAGGCAGCTGTGCAACTACGGGCCAGCGAAACAAAGTAAAATTAGGTCGAAAAGGACTGGAAGCTGCAGTTACTGAAGGAGTCTCTCCGCTCCCCGCTTTTAGACCGGGCAGTTTCTGTATCTGACAGTTTCTTCTAAACAAATTTCTTACTTGACCTATATGTTTGTGACAATTGTCAATCAAAAACTTGTCCTTTGTTGAACTTGCACGTTAGGAACTTGCCGAATGATAAGCTTGTCTTGTCTTTGCCGAAATTTTGTTGTCAAGTGATGGACTTATCGATTGAAAACTGGTCAAGTGATATGTAGCCAGAAAGTATGTTTCAAGGTAAAATTTCGCTGCCATACCGCAGGTAGGTGACTTAAAGGAACATAAAACTTGACTCAAACTTGACTCGGGGAGCTAGCTGACATACCAAGAATGTACCCTGAGTCGATATTGAGAGTAAGAAAAATTCTCGTGACGACCATTGCAGTTTCCGGGCAGTTTCCGAGAATTCGACTTTTGAGTTAGTAGAAAAAAAAAGCAAAAGGTTTGTTTGCCGGGAGTAGGAATCGAACGCACGACCTCTTGACTACTGTCCCGATACTATGGCCGAAAAACGATCAAAGACGAACTTTTATAGTGCGTAAGTGCATAATTACAGTGCATAAGGGGCAATGGCCTGCCAGCTAGCTTTGGCAACACTAAGGAGAGGTTTGGAGATAACAAAGAAGGGGGGTCCTGTCGGCAAAAAGTCCCTGTATCTTTACCTAAGTCCCCCAGGTCGGTTTGATGGCCGAAAGTTGCGTAGTCAAGTTTTCTGTGCCTTTAAAGGACTTGTCTTACCTATAATACTAACTTCTGTAATCACTCCATATATTTGTAAACCCGGAGACCCCAATACCGTACGGTACATTCTAACCCCTCTAACAAAACCCCGCTGATTTTCTCACTAGCCGTGTTTTGCTACCTTCGATGTATATCACGCTGTCGACGGTTGTCTGCGAGAAGTTATTCCATCAGAAAGACCGGTTAAGTAAATTGTTTCACTGATTTCGCTATGAGTCAACGGGTCTAGGAAAGGGATTAAAACAGCAAAAACCGTGGGATATTTGTTGAAAGCACAGCCTAGTTTTAAAGTATTCAAATATTTTAAAATACTGTAAGTTGAAGAGTAAATAGTGCGAGGGGTCCTTTAAGAAAAATTAGGGAGAAAGGCTACTTCAGAAAATAGTTGAGGCTTCACAGATTATGGACCTCTTAGGGCAACTCGTCATGGGAACAGTTTGCCCAAGCGGCATCTCGCCGTAGTGACATCTCGCCGAAATTGGATTCCGCCAGCGTACGTGATTACTCGTCAGTCAGACATTTATTGTTGTTTTGTTTTTTGTCTTCCAAAATGAAATCCAGTTCATTTTCGCTGAAACTCTGAGAATCAGGATTTCTAAACATTGTAACTGGTACAGCAGATCAGACTTTGAGAAAATGGACAAGTATTTAAATATTCCTTGAGCCCAATTTGAAACATATATTCAAATAGTGCATAAACGGATATGTCAGCTACGATGCTTTGGCAGCGATATTTCGGCCCTTCCTGGCAGGGGTCCTTGTCAGGCTGTCAATGTTCAGGGTCAACGTCGGGGACGGAAACAAACCTGCAATAAACAACTGAAGCTTCTACCAACTATAAATATCTTATTTGGCAAATTACTTTTAAATACCACTGTAGGGAAAAGACTGAGCAACATTGACCTGCAAGAATCCCTCGCTCAGGAACAGCTGTTGTTTGTTGTACTTCGTCGTGGTATCTTCATGTACTGCTTTATTTATTATCACATTTGGCGTTAAGTGTTTAGCTTGTCGCCATCACTACACAAATACAAACGGATTACGTATACTGTACCTACAGAAACTGACGCACTACACAAGTAAACAAATTTTTAGACCACAAAAGCAACCGAGTAAAATGGGGTGTCGACTATACCACGCTTAAAAATTTGTACGCTACTTGAATCTACTATATCTACTGGTAAACTCTTCCATTTTCCAGTTACCCTATTAACGTATTAGCACTGGCCAATTTTTGTACGGGGTTTCGGAGGGATCAGCGTATAAAGGTGTTGATGGGTTGTAGGATAGTGACTGAACTTAAAAAAATAGCACTGTCTAGGGAACCGGGAGCCGTACTTTATGTCCTACGGGCTACGGAACCGGTAGTTCTCACGGAAAGCAAACCATAAGAGCTACGATTCCGGGATCTGACGTCATTGACTAACGGAAACTTGTGTGTGGTGGCTCGTTTCCCGGTAGTAACAGCTCACGGAAACTTCATCGAACCAGCTTCTCGTCCGGTAGTCTCACGAAATTATGTACTCAGAAGCTAGGAACCGGTAGGTGATATCGGAAACTATATAATTGGAGCTTCTGTTCCGGTAGTGTCTGCATGGGATATAGAACTCAAGGAATAGTTTTGATGAGAGCTGTGATGCCGGGATTTTCGCTGACTTAGAGAAAATAGCATGGGGAAAAACCCACTACCGAAACCCATTTATTCAGAGCTACAGTAGCGGTAGCAACAACTATTTGGTTGAGAATGACCAGCTCACGGACACAGACGGCTATGGGCTAGGGTTCCGGTTGTGCAAAACAAAAAAAAAAATTTCGAGCTCACGGACCCATGTCACTACAGACTAGGAGTCCGGGAGTGAACAATTTTCACTCATGGAACCCAACTCCCATGCCCTAGGGTTCCGGTTGTGCAAAGAAAAAACGAACTCACGGAGACGTGTCAATATGGACTTAGAGTCGGGTAGCAAATTTTATCAACTCATGGGGTAAGAAGTATTAATAAGTATAATCACGCACTACCGGAACCCTAGCCCATAGAAGTTGGATTCCGTGAGCTGAAAATATAGGCTACCGGACTCGAAGACCGTATTGACACGTGTCATGGGTTTGTAATTTAATTATTGGCACTACACGAACCCTAGCCCACGGGAATTGGGTTCCGTGAGTTAAGAATATTCACTACCGGTTTCCTAATGTGCACTGACATGGGTCCGCGAGTTCTAAAATTTTAATTTTTGGCACTACCGGAACCCTAACCTATGGTCGTTTATGTCCGTGAGCTGGTCATTTTCAACCAAATAGTTGTTGCCACCGGTACATTAGCTCTCAGTATCTGGGTTCCGGTAGTTTATTTTTTCCCATGTTATTTCTCAAGGTCAGTGAAACTTCCGGCATCCTATCTCTCATCCAAACTATTCCGTGAGTTCTATATTCCATGCACACACTACCGGAACACAAGGTCCAATTATGTAGTTTCCGGTATCACCTGCCGGCTCCCTAGCTTCTGAGTACATAATTCCGTGAGACTACCGAAAGAGAAGCTGGTAGGCGGAAGTTTCCGTGAGTTTTTTCTGTAACTACCGGAACGGTAGCCAGCACATACAAGTTTCCGTTAGTCAATGACGTCAGATTCCGGAATCTTAGATCATATGGTTTGATTTTCGTGAGAACTACCGGTTCCTTAGCCCGTAGGGCATAAAGTACGGCTCCCGGTTCCCTAGACAGTGCCTAAAAATTAATTGGGGTCAAGATCATCCACTCCTTTAACAATCTGAAATACGTTTATGAGCTTTGGAGGAGCACTGGATCTCAGTCTTGACTAACCTTTACCTAACTGGTTGAAGATAGAATTCCGCCCTTCGATTTTGTTCTTCGTTCTCTAATGTTTTGATGTGTAACTCTGGAAGATTTAGACCTTCAGACATGGCTGTTCGTCAACAGATTTCATGGCGCACTGCTTTACAGCTGCGGAACATGAGAAACCGACCACTGGCTAAACGACCAGCGATCCTGAAAATCTGCTGGTACCATTGAACTATCCATACAACCAGCCTTGAAAGTATTTGTTCTTATAGACCTGTAGAGCTGAAGGGTCGTAAACACGAATCCCAGTAGCGTGTGATTCTAGAGTTCTGCGGCAAGTTGCCTTTGTAGCGACCAAACCCTGCTGTGAGTTATCGCCGTTTCGTCTGAGAGGTTGGCGAGCTTCCTCTGTGGCGAGTTTTCGTTGCCCATTTGTCACTGTGACGAGTTGTCCTGTATTTTCTAAAATTGTCCTGCGGCATAAGGACTTGTAGCCGTTTGACTGTCCTGGGTTCAGCCTTTATCCCCTGTCTAAATACCTAGTTTCCAACGCATGAAGTATAAAGCTGACATGTTTTGGGATGACCTCCCTTCCTTCAATTTTTGTGTTTGTTTGTTGAGAATGGTTCAAAATATTTTAGTGACCCGGCCTGCTCTTATAAGAACACTCTTAGAAGTTTCATAACAGATAACACAAGGATGCGCGGTTTCAACAGACAATTTGTAACTGATATCATTTGGGATGTGATCTGTTGTGTTTGAAAACTTTATACATAACAAGCTTTGCTAGGAAGAGCCAAAAACAGCCAAAAATGCATCTACTGACTGATGTCGTCATGATGTCGGAAAACTCCGCAGATGCTTTTTTGGCGGTTTTTCGGCTCTTCCTGATGATAACGCTTATTCTGCGTAACATTTTGAAACACAGCAGACAACATCCGCACTGTTGTCTGTTCCGCTTTATCTGTTGAAACCGCGCATCCTGTTATGAAACTTCTGACTGTGAACGAGTATAACTGAACAGGATTCGTTTAGACTCCTCTCGATCTGTGATACTTTAGGCGTTCAGGCTTGGACATTTTTGTTTCTTTTCATAATGTGGATATGGTTTAATTTTGGTATACGCCGGTTTACACCGACTCTTTCAGGGGGCCATCCTCACAACTGGAACGCAATCTCCACAGCCTGTCTCGATACGATCAAAAGCTTCACAGCAAGGATTGATCCACAGGCTCAGAGAAGTTCACCAAACGAAGAACAAAGGTCAGCGGCGCAGTCAGGGGCCATCACTCCTGGAATCTTAAAGCCACGGAATATGGCAGACTTGTACAGGACTGGTCCTGGCGTGGGTGCCGCCGCTGAGAAAAAAGTGGAGAAGGGACTGATCGAAAGCTGGAAAGAGAAGGTAGAAAGTCTAGTTGTTTCGTAAATCGTAATTGGATACTTCTGTCGGGTAGAAAGGACTGTCATATTCCCTAGATATCCTGTTTTGGGGGATATTCTATTCGGGGTTTGAACCGGATTCGGGCCCGGTAGAACCAGTTGCAGAGGTGGCCCTGCAAAAACTCGGAAACGTACTTTCAATATGGTAGGGACACAAAACTTGCTAAATGTATTGCGAACGTGAGCATTCTCGGCTTTATCAACTTGCGGACCGTAAGGACCGACGTTGGCAACAGAGGGGGGGGGGGGGCAGAGGATCGAAACCTTGTACCTGGTACACTAGGAGGCGTGTACCAGTTCGCAATGCTTTGGTTTCATATCATAAAGCTTTAGAGGTTCTCCTGCCCTTTCAGGCATTAAAACGAATTATGGAAGTCCCAGTCATCAAGTATTTCTTCGGAGTGAACGAGGTAGTGGAGCTTCTCAACGTCATTTCCGAGTCACAGCCCGTTCGATTGAGTGTCCACATCCTTGGTCACCTATGCAGTATTGCCAAAGACGAAGACGAGTATGGAATCGTTCAGAAAGACCTCTCTCACATCATAACAACCCTGGTGGAGTGCCAGATGGTAAGTAGGGGGAACGGGGAGGTAGTGGTGACAAGAGAGTATTTCATTGTGGGGAGGAAGGTCGTGATAGATAATTGTTGCAGACAAATCTTGGTTTTTCTCATACAGTTTTTCTTCGCCAGTTCCCGGGCTTTGGATAACTACAATGATGGCAGGGAGGGAGGGGGGGGGGGGGGGGTAGTCTCTCCGTAAGGTAAAGAATCCTCGTCAAATGTCATTTTGTTGGTCAATCTTCTTGACTGGAAAAGAAAACTAGGACAAACAGAACATGTTTTAGTGCACCCGCCTAAATATAGTCATTGAAGAATTTCCTTATGCTTCTGTACTTTCCTGGCCTGCTTGGCTGAACGTTTTAAAGAGAATGTGGTACAAACTTAACTTCACTCGAATAATTGTCATAGAACTATTTCTTGTGTTTCGGTGCTGCCGCTATCTAATTGGATAAAAGGTGCGCGTAATAAAAGGTGGTTACACGGACTACGAGAAGAGCCTAGAAACGTTTGACAGCAAGGCCGTATCCAGGGGGAGGGGGTAGGTGGTTGCCCCCCCCCTCCCCGAAACATACAAATGTGTTTTTTTGTATTTTGTCCGACCAGCAGGCACCCCCCCCCCCCCCGCCGAAATAAATTCCTGGATACGGGCCTGCTTGACAATATGTCGACACTATGTCAACCGAGGCACGAGCTTGACATAAGCTTTGGCTAGAAAACAATCTCAGGATATGCCAGTAATGTTGGCGGCCTAGAACACTAGGCGAAATGGACTTCAGGGGAAGTCCCTGTTCCGGGTCTCTATGTACATTCATCAGAACGATACCTCATCTCTTTCGTGCCGTATTTTACTAAACATTTCAACGCTTTTTGAAAGTTAATACCCTAATCTTTGAGTGCATTTTATTTATTTTTTGTTGCCGTATTAAAGAGTTGTGAGCATTTGCTCCTTGATAACCGGTTTACTGTTGTCCCTCGTCATTAATTTGCTTGAGAAATATTAGGACTGTAGTTGCAGTTATGACGAACTATTTTTCTAATTTTTTAACCTGTCATTTTATTTCGTGTTTGATACTGATGAATTGTATTTTGAAATCGGCATTTTGTATATCAAAATTAGGTTGAATTTAAATGGACTTACGTAAATATAACTCTTGTATTCAAACAATATATACAACGGATACGCCTGGTACGATTTTTCATCATCGGTATTTCGGCCCTTCTTGGCAAGGGTCCTCGTTCAAAGTCAGCTTGGGCCCAAAGAATATTTATTCATAACTCTTGGTTGACCCCGTTAAACTGGTAGTTGAACAAAAATTATAGTTCCAATTTTGTATTTTTTTGTTATTTATGTAAGATTGGTTGGTAGATTATAATACATGTAGGCTTTCTTGTGCTTACCGAAAACTCTCGTGTAAAGATTTTCGTTATTTGTTGTGTAATTTTTTTTTTTTTTTTACAGTGGTTAATGCCAGTATTTTATTATTTGTTTGTCAAAATCATATTATTAACTGAGTACCATTTGACATGTCTGACGCTTTCGACTCTATGGCTATTTCCGTTTTAAAAATTCTACTTTACCTTACCATACCTTACCGTATGGATCAGTAAACCGAATCGTAATTAAATAATTATAACAGCTGGAGAAACACGTTTTGGTGCAATTTGTTTCTAATTTGGCTGAAAAGTCCTTTAAATTTAATCTTTGCAGGCATTAGAAAAACAGACTCGAATTCCCATACATAACCGGAAGCCGATCCTAACGACTGTTCGATCTGCGATGTACAGGATCACCTATACGTACGGGAAGCAAATTATGTAAGTATCCTCAGTTAAAGGAATCGTCGTGATAGTAACTCATCCTACTTTTGTAGTATTTCCATCTATTCTCGTCCCCGGAATTCGTCACATCATACGTGTCCTTCATCTCCTCCCTCGGCAATACACTGATTATCACGCTTGCTACGATTTCTTCTCTTTACTTGACGTATCATGAATAGAATAGAATATATTTACACGAAAGCCCGAAGGCCATGGCAAAAACATACAAGGTTTCCATTGGCTTGAATAAACATACACTATACTAACAACATACAATAAAAAGATTTCAGCTATTGGATGAACAAGTTGCGGTGGCGCAAACCAATCCGGAGGAATTTCCCCAACAATCTCACGTCATAAAATTGTTTACTTTTTAATATTTTAGACATCCACTCTTTACCAAACACTCTTTCACCAAATACCTCAGATCTTAAATCAATTAGCTCTCTACACTCACGCATAAAGTGGCTGAAATCATCATTCGCTATCTCACACATTGGGCAGAAGAAAGGAGGACCAGTCTTTCCACGACCTTTACCAGTATAACTTCTCTTCTCACCAAACGGTAAACACGGATGCTACCGATTATTGTTTCAGTCCGAAGACCGATTATGCATATTTTGCCAAGATTGTCTTCCAGGGAAGAGGAAAAAAAATAGCCAAAGCCGTGTTTAATTTTCTGTAAGCATAACTTAGTTGTAAAATAGTCAACTATCTCGCAACGCCTGAGCAGAAACACTATGAAGTGCGGGGTGTCCTTTCACGTCTGGGTCTTCTTAGAAGGTGTTGTAGCCCCTCGATCGATATTCTTGTTGAGTTCAGAGGACAAAATTAAGCAGGCATATAGAAGATAATAATAATAATAATAATTTATTGGAAAAAGCCTAATACGGCCATACAACAGATTCCTGAAGCGCCAACAACAATTTATAACACTAATAATGAAACACAAACTATTTTCTTCTTTTCATTGCATTCAAAACGAAAGAAACTACCTCACGGATTACACTTTTATTTGTCGACTTTAAGATACCAGGGAAGAGAACACCACCAGCCATCCCAACTAAACCCAATGAAGGAAGCTCTTGGCACTGTCCTAGAAGGTGGTCAATGGTATCTTGCCCAGTGCAACAAAGTGGGCAATTGTAGTTCTCCTCACCGACCTGTTTTCTCCTATCAAAAACTTTCTGTCTGTACCGTAATGGAAGAGAGTTAGTCCGGAGTTGGAACCATACCCTAAGTGCCTGCGCCGACAATCCTAATTTAAAATAATATTCAAATCCAAAAGTAGTTTTTATTTGTCTATAATAAAATAGTGTCTCTGATTTATCCAGTGCTGCCTGCCAATTTTGAATTTCCTGATCCCGTAATACCTGCTAAAACTGTCGCAGCAACTGTGGCTGATCATCTGGTCCCAAACCATCGTTCCAAGCCAAAGATAAACCTGCTTTATCGAGCATGGCTTTCACTTGGAGTGGCCAAGACCGAGAACCCTTCGACTCCATTAATTCTTTATATGCAATTTTTAGTAACCTGTCTTCGGGTAACCGAACTAACTTAAGCCAAAATCTAAGAATTTGAACTAGCCTAAGATTCCTCATAGATTGAATCCCAAGTTCACCTGCTACTGCCTGGGTATGAGTTGTTGGATGTAATCCAATCAGTCTCTTGTAGTGAAGCAGCTGAATCGACTCCAATTGTACCGCAGCTTCGAATCCCCAAACTTCAGCTCCGTAATGAATTGAAGGAAGGATTTTTGATTGGAAAATATGTTTATGCATTTTTAGGTCTTTTAGTCCCGAAACCACTGAATTTCTCAGTAAAGCCGAAGAAGTCATCCTCCCTCTTCTTTTCATTTCAAGGAGGTGATCCTTCCAACCCCCATTCTGGGATAAAGTAACCCCTAGGTATTTAAACTTAGCCGACTGTTGTATTCGGTGACCTCGGTAATAAAAATTCCACTCCTCACTTGGTTTTCTTCCCGTGAAAACAACTATTTCAGTCTTTTTTACATTTAAATTTAATCTCTTTCCTTCCAAATAATCTGAAAGGATGTTTAATAAAGTTTGGAGGTCCTCTGGAGACGTCGCCGCCAATACCGCGTCGTCAGCGAAAAGCAACACAGACAATACTGACATACCTAGTTTAACCGTTGGAGCCCATCGCTTTTGGAAATACTCTGCCATATCATTTATATAAAGGCAAAAAAACACTATTGACTTGGAATCCAGTCGGATCCGGCTATCTATGGGAGGGGGAGGGGGCTTTGGAAACAGGGAAACTTGTGTCAACCAGCAATGTGACGAGTGATCCGGTTCGGATGAAAACTTGCGGGGGGGGGGGATAGTTCACAGCACGTGCACTTCTTTTGCCGTTTATGGGGGGGGGGGGTCTTGCGACACGTGTGGAGAGGAGCGGGTTGACGAACCACGATGGAACTAATTGGATGGAAACGTCATATGCCGTGTTAGGGTACGGGATCGATCCGAGTAAGGCTGAGGGATGGGTTAGCCGAAAATGTAGTTTTTATCGAAGTTCAGTTTTCGATGCTCTATACTGGGTAACATTTGGCTTGTGAAAGACTGGAATCACCTAGAAATATTGATTTCGTTTATGAATCCTCGGTTGAGGACGGGTGGGGGGAGGGGAGATGGAACTTTTCGAAACTCGTAGATACAAAACGACCAGTTCCAGATTAACCTTTGTAAGGGGTAGGAGCACATTTTTTTTCTTCATTTACTCCGCTTTCTGAAAACGGCGGGGTATAAATAAATTACTTACTTACTTACATGTCATGTCGTTTCATCAGCCCAGGAGAGATCGGGACACTGTTAAGTTTTTTGGGGAGGAGGGAGAATTGGTGGATGGCCAGTTTATGTGTCAATTTGGTGTCCGGGACGCATCCGATTGTGGAGGAGGGATTTGGTCGGGGATCCAGAAATTTTGTAGAAATAAGAGCTCCATGCCCTAAAATGGCGAGATATGTGTTGTGAGTTGGGTAATAAACATAAATACTCCTTGTTCGAACTGTCCGTAGATGGGACCTCGTGTCACGTGTAAGCTCGGAACGCCTGGTCTACATCGGATGAAACTTGATCGATTGTCTTTCAGTGCACTCATTGTCCTAGTCGTTATTTCGTTCCTTAAATTTTTTACTAAGGGCAGCAAATCTGCGGCCTTACTGAGCCCTCCTTTTCCTGTATACCAGGGTATGTTGCCGTACCTTAGAGTTAAATCTAGAGTAGAGGTATGCTTATCTGAAAGTCAGTCAACTTTGAACATTACCATTTTCATCCTTGCCGTGACAAAAGTCAATTACCAGGCAGCCAAAGTAGCTAATTAAATGCTCTTAGGAACACCCAAATGGGTCTTTTGGGTCTTCATTGTTACCATTTAGCCCATTCAGTTAACAAATGGTCAAAGAGCATACTTCTTTGTTTGGTAACCAACCGCGGGAACATTCCACTTCGGGATTTTGCATCTGTTAATCATTAGGTATGTCCACTTTTCCACTTAATTTTTTTAGGAGCCTTCATCTTGATGATAGTGTGACACCTCAGTTGACAGCTTATCTTAATCTTCGAATGATGGGCTGATGGAAAAAAGCTCCGCCCCACGGCAAGGAAAATGTCAGTCATGGACTTGGGACCCTGTTCCAGAAAAGACTCAGCTTTTGTAGGTATTTTTCCTCTCTTTTTTTTTTATTAAATCTGGAAAAATCTACACCGAGGCATTTATCTGTGTGATACAACCTTTTGCTAGCTTACACTGAAGGTAGATGGCGCGAAAAGGATGTCAGCTGAGATTAGTTGCGTTTTTGATCGCGTGTGTAAGTTCTCCTGTGAGTTCGCGGTTGCAGCTTAATTTCCGTTTTTAGACTCAGTTCGCCTGACGCCTGACGGCTTCGCCGTTTCAGGACGCAAGTGAATAAAAACGGAAAATAAGCATCCGGCACCTTATTCATAAAATAGTCTAAATAAGTCAGGAAAGGGTAGTTGCATTTGACAGTGAAAAGGCCATTCTTGTAGTCAAAACATACAAGTTGTAATCATCCATTTCCAAACACACTATCCAACACTTTCAATTTTTGTCGGTTAATTTATTCATGACAGGCGAACTCGGACCGGGAACTGCGTCTGCGTCAAAGTTCGCCGTTTCACTCGCAGGTGTTGTAGAACTGAGAACTGACACGGTCTCCGTTTCAGCAAAAACGACAATTAAGCAAACTGCGAGCTCGGAAGGTGATCGAAAACGAGAAATAAGAAGAACTGAGATCAGGAACGGCAATCAAAAACGCAACTATTGATTGCAGCGATATTTTACCAGCCGCAAGCACGAACCTTGAAAGTTCGTTCTAAGGCCGGTGAGGACCCCATGTCAACAAGGCACATATATCGCTAGAATGTATCTCAGCTGACTTATCCAGTTACGAATTGACCACAAGGCGCAGCCAGCTTGGACTGGATGAATACCACGAATACTTCGGAAGGGGATCCGGTCAGGGTGTGTGTCATATGTGATATGTGTGACAATTGGTACACGCAAAAATAACGAGTTGTAAAAAAAAATAGAGGCGAAAGCCTTTTTGGTGCAATCATATTATTATTGTTATTTAAAAAATAAATAACTGGCACTTGTCTAGTTCATTTCTGATTGGTGCAATCATATTATTATTATTATTTAAAAAATAAATAGCTGGCACTTGTCTAGTTCATTTCTGAGTCGGCTTATCTATTTTTCTCAAGTCGAAGTATGTTATATAAAATAAATAAATGAAATTAAAGTATGTTTTTCGCTAAATTACCAAAAGAAGATCCCGAATCTGGACCCTGGATGTCCGAACCTGGAGGGAAATGGACAGCGATTCGCGGGGTTGGTTTCCTGCGATGTTTGTTGGAAACTGATTCTGGGTTTTCGCTGAAACCCCTAGCTTGAGGTAAGAAATTCGTAGATGATTCGCTTGTCTCAACTTTTACTCCCAATATATTTGCGGCACCTCCAGTAAAGTTGTGTAAATAAAGACTAAATCACAAGGATCGCGCGTGGAACATCAAAATTAATTGGTACCAAGTATCATCCATTTACTTCTATTTCCTTTGAAGAATTGCCAGGCGAAAAGGTGCAAATAGCCTACATGTGACGGAGCGGAAATAGTCACGCTTAAGATATTTGGGGGAGCGCAAATAAATCAGCGAAAGGCGCAAAGGAAAATTGGAAACGGAAGCAGGCGCAAAAACGATTTGTCTATGGTCAGCAGATGTTAAGAAGAAATAAATTTGGCAACCCTGCAACTTCATTAAGTGAAAAAGGGAAAAATACTAGTGTACAGAATAATTAGAGCTTCTAATCAAGGACCAATTTCACACAGTCGGCAAGTGTAAAGGCTGGAACGAAATGTCGAGAATTGCATGCATTTCCTTCTTGGTGCAAATAGATTGGCGCTAATAGAAAGGTATCTGTAATGCGACCATTGCGGGGGCGTAGGGTTGTTTCAGTTAGAATGTTGTTGACAATAGTGATGTTGACATCAGGTATGCGTTATATATTTTAACCAGACACTTAGCGTAGTATCTTCTTTTTACAGTCTTAATTTCGAAAGTGTGACTCGAAGGCATTTTGTCAGCCCTGTTTGCCGAAAGCGCTAAGCAAGGAACAAACAAACAGATTTAAAATAAACACTAGGTATTGCAACGGATAGTACGTAGATCGTCCATTTGCTCTTTATTTTTCATAGATAAAACACAGATAGTAAAATCGCTCCTTTTTTGAAAGATCAAATTTGGCTTCTATCTTTTGATCTTCAGCGTATTCAGGTCCTTGAAGAAGGGCGAAATAAGGTAGGAAGGTGTCAACGAGCAAGCTTGGATCGACTTGAACATTTTGTCCAAATCACTTTTGACAATAACGTCATTTGTTATACATGCGATGATATATAAACTTGGTATTTCCGTTTATGAGTAATTCAAGCATTGTAAAGACAAGTTCTGTATCCCTCATTACCCGTACTAAATCCCTATTCGACGGGTTACCGACTGTCGGGCACACTGTGTACTGGCCCACTGGGGAGTAGGGCATACTCAGGGCCGTCTCCCCCCCCCCCCGAAACATACAAAAATTATCATTTTTATAGGCTTTTCCCTCTGATCTATGTCTTTTTGTGTCCGACCCGCGGGCAACCCCCCCCCCCCCCCCCCCCCCCCCCTCCGAAATACATTCCTGGATACGGGCCTGGGCACACTGTACGAGATATAGATATTCGTGAATTTTTGTGGGCATGACTTTTTCGACTATCCGGTGTTGTCAGTCGCGATTGTCTGAACCCTAGGCTGGTTTCATCATCAACTTACGTTCACCTCAGTCACTGAGATGAATCGCGCTTCATTATGTATTCAGAGCACGCGTTCATCTTCCATAATAGGGTTGAAACCCTATATTTGGCTTTGCCTTGGACATGCCTCAAGGAGGTATCAGTTGATTAACCATCTCTCGCCTTCGCGTTGCTGATAGTTTTGCATGCAACTTGCCGAATTTGGTTCTCGATGGTCAACCGCATGTCGTGCGTAAGCGCTGTAATGAGCATGGTGATTGCCAAGGCCGCAGCAATTAATGTAACAAAAATCTGGCTTGAAAAGTTTTCCGCCTCGTTTGACAGGATTCGAATGTTAGACTGAAGTTATGGTAACAAGCGCGCCGTGATGTTTTTTTCAAGCCGTCCAAATTTGGGAAGATGAGTGCAAAGACCGTTGCACAAATGAGTCAGGGAGCAGAACAGGTTCTGTACATTCGAGGACCATATTTGGAGATGAACTTAGTAGTGTAACAGGCATAATAGGCCTACTGATAGGTATGCAACAGACTAGTAGTTAAACATCGCCGTAAAACCCATAAAAAATGTTGTCATCCCCTGATGTTGCTTGTGTCTCGGCTCTTCTTCTTGCGCCACTTGTACGTGTGGGAATGGTGCATTTTTTAGAATGCAAAATGTGGTCTATAAATCAAATTTGGCTCTTGTTTATACCTCGGTTTGTACTGCAAATCTTGATTTTCTATTGCCGCTGGAAATTATTGGGGGAAGGAGTGTGTTGCAGATGGCATTTACTCGTGTCCTTTGTCTGGTGCTCTTCAAGAGAGCGTGATCTTCTTCACGAAAAGTTGCCAAGAACTTTGGGAATTACGAACGAAGTTATTGGGTTGTCGATGAAACGTTCCCATTCGAAATGTCGCCTGGTGAAACGTCCCCGTGGCCAAGAGTCTATTGGAAGGGAAATTACACTATTATATTTTAATTGGGACAATACATTTATGAAGCAACCGGTCCCATGTCCGATCTTTGGGGACGTTTCGTCGGTAAGCCAGTGATTAGCGGAGCGTTCACGTCTGGGTGGGCATCTTTCAGCGTAGATCCACAGCGAAAATATGGTTGATAGTATCAGTCAGAAATGGTTCTTGTAGTGCAAATCTTGAAACTTGAGATTGCTCCTTTTACCACGCAACAAGTGCAAGTCCCTTTAACAAGACTGGAAGCTCATATGGCACTTGCAATACTGGGTCAGATGGAAGTGATGGTCAAAAGTATTTTTTTCGCTTTCCCGTTAAGATGCGCCAAACTTGCTAGGCTGGGTCAGAGGATGGAAGTGATGGTCGATTTTCGTTTGAGATGCGCACTCTGAGGGTGCTAAAAATTAATTTCTAAGCAAAACCCTTGAGGCAAAAAGGATGTGCTCATGGCGATCGTGAAAAAGTAAATTTTGCTTAAAAGTATTTTTGTACTTTGCGGTTAAGATGAGTTCTTTAAGGGATGGTCGGATCGGAGAGTGACGATGTCTAACCTAATGATGTCAAGTTTATAATGCTCCAGCATAGTTTTATCGTCCTAGCACATCTGGAAGTACCTTAACTCACGATCACCGGAATTCTGGGTACTCCCTACAGCTCCCCCCCCCCTTTCGGTATCCGATTCCGGTCCGATTCTGTCACTGATGCACCTAGGACTTGTGCCTGTACTCCCCGCCAAGTTTCATCCTGATCGCTCCAACCTATGCGTGTCACAAGATGTCCGGTTCTCCCCCCCTCCCCCCCTAGTTCATCGGATCCGGTCCGGACTTGAAATGGGACATGCTGAGACATGAGGTAGTTCAAGATATCAAGTTTCATTAGGATCCGATAACCCATTCGAAAGTTGTGCATGCTACTAATTTCCGGATTCCGCCGTCTCCCCCTCCCCCCAGAATAGTCAGATCGGGCAAGTGACTGTTTCCAAGTTAATCTGGTCGGGTCCCTGAGATGCCTGCCAAGTTTTATCATCGTAGCCCACCTGGAAGTACATTAACTACGGATCGCCTGAATTCCGGAACCCCCCTCCAACTCCCCCCACAATGTCCGAATCCGGTCCAGTCCTGTCAGTGATGTATCTAGAGCGTGTGCTTGTTCTTCATACCAAGTTTCATCCCGATCGCTCCACTCTGAGAGTTTCACACGATTTCCGGTTCTCCCCTCCGACTCCCTCCAGATTCGTCGGATCCGCCCGGACTTGAAATGAGACATCTGAAACACGAGATCGTTCCAGATATCAAGTTTAATTAAGATCCGATCACCCGTTCGAAAGTTATGCATGTCCCTGTTTTTCGGATTCCGCCACCTCCCCCTCCCTCCACGATGGTCGGATGGGGCAAGTGACTATTTCCAAGTTAGTTTGGTCGGGTCCCTGATATGCGTGCCAAACTTCATCGTCCTAGCATATCTGGAAGTACGCTTACTCGCAAACACCGGACTAACCGACCGACGGAAATGTGATCGGTATATGGCACTTGGCCGGAAGGCAAGTGCCATCAAAATTTGTCGAACTGAGTGCAGTAGAGAACAACAATTCTCCAAATTTTAGACCATCTAGGTCTTATTTCTTTCCCTCTAAAACATTAGAGTGGCAATAATGAATTGAGAACCTTGCACTGATTATTGTGCATGAATGTTTACTAGGTTTAAATTTCATCATAATCTTCGGCGTCATTCGAAGTTACTGCGTTCAGTCATGGTTTCATACCCCAAGAATATAAATTTTTTCTGCAGGAAAAGGTCGTGCTGGTGTGTCGCAAGTAATAGAGTTTAGAACAACGTGAACTACGAATGTCGTCTGCCTATACGAAGTTTTGCAATTTAATTTATTAAACGGTAATTTCGCATTTACACAAAGCATTAAGATCACAGAAATCAATGATTAAAAACTCCAAAAAGTTTAAATTGGCACGGAAAGCTTGTCGCTGGAAGTGGGAGTAAAGATCACCGGTATCCGGTAGCTTACTTGGCAGCGTTGTCGGCGGGAACGCAGGGTGAGCCTAGAAAAAAAAATTCGATCAAGCACGAGTCAGACCAATCAGTCGGCAGCACGAATGAAAGTAATTAATCAGAACTTACTTCATCCGAGCATAAGCGGAATTCACACAGGACGTCTAAGTATTGGCATCAAAAATAAGCTTCGCGACTTCTAGGCGAAAAATCTCAGGCTGTGACAGACTGAGAGCGAATTCGGCCAAATTTTATTTTCTTTCATGCGTTTTCTTTATGGGGGGGGGGGGGACGTCCCCAATGTTGTCGGCCAGTCGGTAAAAAATAGCCGAGTCGGCGCGACGCGATTTTTCGTCAAAACAGTTGATTTTTGAGTCGGTTTGACGTAAAAGTAATCGATTTATTCTTAAAAATAGTCGATTTTCTTATTAAAACAGTCGATTGTTTTATTAAAAATAGTAGTTGTTCTTAAAATCAGCCGATTTTTCGTCAACACAGTCGTTTTTTCTCAATGATAGTCGTTTTCATCTGCAAAAACAGTCGGTAAAAATGACCAGCCAGTCGGTAAATACCTTGCCCCCCAAAAAAAAACATTTTGGCTAGTATCGCCTTGGTTGATGACAATATCGTAAATGACTGGGCAAGGCCGTATCCAGGGGTGGGGGGGGGGGGGGGGGTTAAGGGGTTGACCCCCCCCCAAACATACAAAAATACTCATTTTTATATGCTTTTTCCTCTGATTTATGTCTTTTTTGTCAGACCGGCAGGCAAAACCCAACCGCGAAAGGCACCCCTCCCCCGGAATAAGTTTCTGGATACGGGCCTGTGACTGGGTAACTCTGAACTGAACTGATTAGTGTTCTAGTAATCTAGACCCATCGTTTCTGTATTTCAAATACTCCAGCCTGAAGGGGTTGTTCGGTGCAATTGTGAAAGAGTTGGCGTAACGTAATGGATTGCGTAAACGTAAAGATGACTCGGATTACCACTGCCGACTTCGCACAGCGTCTTACAAGATATTACATTGGGGCACTCTGTTTGTCTTTTAATGCGCTACAGCTTCCACTGTCACAAACTGAAGCCTGAAATGATGTTGGGTAGGAAGGGTATAGGTTAAGTTGAGCTGTCAAAGCTCAGTCTCTGTTGCATACCGATTCGTTTCGAGCCTGTGATCAGCCAATAAGCGAGGCAATAATGCGGTTTCCTTTTCTGTCGCCTTTGACCCGAATGCGTGCAATACCAGCTTAACCAAGAACAGAATGTCAAGGCTCAAACGACAGTATCTTGCACAAACCATTCAAAAGTCAGTCAAACAAAATAAATGGCATTGCTTTCCGCTACCGTGGTGGTACAAAAACTGCACATTCTTAAAAATGAAAATACCAAATTCACTTTTACTACTGCGGTCACCAAATAACTATACAGTCTTGGCCGAACATAAAAAAAAACACATGAAAAATACCAAATAAAAGAAAAAGACCATGGCCGTAGTTTTCCCCGAAATGGCGTCTTTTCTACAATTACAATCGATACAGGACATGCAGGAATTGAACAAAAAGGAGCAGGCTTACCGTGCGTAAAAAAAAGCTAGCATGGCACTTTCGTACAAAATACCTGTAAATTTTGAAATGGTACCAGCTATAGTTATTAAGAACCCACAAAGATGTGTGACGAGTCAGTAAATCGTGGAAGAAGAAAAGGTTACCCGCAGTTCATGGTTTGAAATTCGAATTGTAAAGAATTTATTTCTCTGCAATCAAATAGACTTTCACTAAATTGCTGATCTGACATGAGACAATGTGGCTTGATTGATCGTGTGAGGCCAGCGTACAGTATTAATCATTCCCATGTGTTAGAATAGTCAATAAATTCATGCTAAAGACAAAGAAAATATATGGTAATGCTGAAAGCTTTGATGGATTTGATTAGCATTATGGAGTTTTCGTATCACATAATCTCTGCTATTAAGAGAGGCTTGTCGTCTGTTGGAGCCGCATTGACTCTTGAAGGTTTATAGTGTCATCGACGGTTTTGGCATGACACATTTCCGGTTGCAAAGCTGGTACGGTTGACGAGTGGGTTGACGATAACCGTTGGAGTCCGGCCCTTCCTAAGAACTGATATTAGTTGTAACAATCAGGCGGGGAAGAAGCGCCGAGGCAGTTTTGCGCTGTCGGTGATTCAACAGTTTATTTTTCGTAATTAAATTGAAACCGAATTGTACCAATTATGACGATTTTACTGCGAGTCTCCTCCGTCCTAAGAATAAATATCCGAGCCCGCTGTAGGAGAATCAGTTGTACTCTGTCTCTCTTTTTTACATAACTTGTATATGACTTAATAAAAAGTAGCTGAATAACTGACTCTATCACAAAGCATCTCGTTAGTTTGCGAGGAGCTAACGTTGAGAGCATGGAAGAGATTTGTCAAATTTGGATGATGTTCATCTGCCATAATACCATTTCTGAATATTTTGGGTTTTTTCGAAGTTTTGTAAATATTTTTGAATATTGGTCCTTATGTTCACTCTGTGGCAGGATTGTGCAAATTTTCACCGGATCTTTTGAGGAATGTCCCGTCCATACTCTAAGGATTTTGGTGGCATTACTGACAAGAACCCACGTGGGAACTCACATGAGGTTCAAGTTCACTACTTTCATCTCTAAGTCTGCAATGTAAATTATATTTTATTAATAACCGTCTAGGTAAAGACGGAGTATATAGAAAAATAAAAAGAAAGAAACTAGAACAAAAAACAAAATAATTTCACTAAACCGAGATACTGTGGAGCTAAACATTAACACAAATCCGGTCGGGAGCAGAGCTCGATAAGGCCAGATTTAAAAAACAATCAACTACGGATCTAACTACAAATACAAATAATTAACAAACAGACAAGAATACAGCCTTGCTTACCAACCAAAAACCCAACCAAAAAAAAATCTATTCAAAATGGAATGCAGGGAAGCAATGACAACCAACGCGCACACGACTTAAAATCGAACTAATAATTAATTCTGCGCCATTTTAACAATAAATTTTCCTCCAGCCTATGCTGACTGCGAATCATACTTGACAGTGCAAAACGGATACTTCAGCTGAATTCAGGACCCTTACCAAGAAGGGCCGAAATATAGCTCTAATAAAATTCAGCTGACGTTTACGTTTTGCACTGTCAAATATTTTAAGACTATCCCAGAAGACGAGATTTGCTAAATTAAGTGTAGCCTAGTTGTAGAGCATTGGCGGAGTAAAATATAACTCAGTTGTCTCGAATCCCAGAAACCATGATTCCATAAACCCCTTTGGCTATCCTCTACCCATGATCATTAGCGCGAGAGCGATAATCATCCTTTTGAGGCTAACTTTACGATCCTTCCAGTTTGATAAGGAGGATAGCCATTTGACAGCTGAAGTAGAGCCGAAAGACTTCAGCCTAGGCCCATTGTCAATTAGCGGATTCGTGTTTCTGCCGCGCCCGGTGTGAAATTCGGGTGCGAATATTCGGCTGAACATGAATCACTACAGTAATTTTCAGACCAGTCTTGCAACTGCATCGGATTTTAGGGTCTGGCAAATTTGACTCGGTGGGAACCAAAATCAATAAACACCGCAAGGGATGTAAGTGCAGATGTGGGTGGAGATTTATAAATGTTTTGTTACGTTGCCTCTAAGTGGTTATGTGACGAGTAGCATATTAGAATACTAAATATAACAAATTAGCTTTCTTGGGATAATTCGGGTTTTTGAGACTAGTAGCCTATCTGTCCCTGTGGTCCTATTCAAAACTCTTGATATCTCGATCTTGGTTCAACTCGGGTTTAACCTTCGAGAACTTTCTTGTGTTTTTATGAACTTCAGACATTGGGGTTTGATCTTTAAGACTGGCTACTACGTACTAAACAAAATAGGAAACGGGTGAAGAGCGGGCAGATTATTCCGAGTGTTTACTGGATCGTTGTAATCCAAGAGATAAATAAAGTAAGTGTGAAAGAAAAGAAATGAAAGAAAAGAAACCGACTTCTCTAAAGGAAATACTACGATCCCTATACGGTTCCGAAGAGTTGCGCATTTCCCCACCGCTCGACGCCACAAAGATTTAGTCAGCCGAAGGCTTCCTATCAGAACTCCCAAGTGGGACAGATAACCATTTCAGGTAGTGAACTTGGATTCTTGTGAGCTAACAGGTGCAGTACTGTATCCAGGAATGCGAAAGGGCGTCTCCCAGCGGGTCGAACCTAATCCATATTTGTGTTGTTATATGTTCCCCTAGATATGGCCTTAAATAGGCGTAACAATCTTATTTGAGCATTATACTTCAACACTTTGGTTTGGTCCCTTTTTGGGATCCCAAAACGTAAGTGGAGGGATACCTATGATCCCTTGTCCGTCCGTCTGTAAGCATGATAAATCTCGAAGGGAACGAGATATTCTGATGAAAGTTGGTGTGAGGATTTGTTGGGTCGTCGGACAAGTAAAGTTCGTAGATGGGCTTTGTAGCCCTACATTTAGGGGTGTGGGAGGGGGTTAAATTAAGGGGCAAACAAAATATTTTGAAACAGCTTATGTGATATGAGGTAAGAAGACATGCTGAACACGATGGTGAAAACCATTTTGTCATCGGACAAGTAGTTCGCCCGGAATCCGGCCAAAACCGGAAAGTTTGTTCGAAGGAAAAGATTTATTTGAAGATGATTAGACGTTTCATTTAGGGGTAAGAAGACGTGCTGAACATGATGGCGAAAACCATTTTCCCGACGGACAAGTAATTCGCCCGGAATCCGGCCAAAACCGGAAAGTTTGTTAAAATTAAAAGTTTTATTTGGAGTTGATTAGATGTTCGATTTAGGGCAAAAGACATGCTGAACACTTATGTGAAAACAATTTTCTACCCGGACATGTCGTTAGCCCGGAATCCGACCAAAACCGGAATTGTTAAAAGTTAAAGTTTTACATGTAGTTGATCAGATATCCGATTTAGGGGTAAGAAGAGATGCTGAATCTGTGTGGAAGTTTTGCTGAATCTGTGTGGCAGGAAGTTTTCGTCAAAACAGATATGACTTATAGGGGTAAACACATGCTGAATCCATATCTAAACTTGGTTTTCTCAGATGATTAGCTATTTGGCCTTAATCTGTTTCTGATTTTAACAGTAAAAATGTTCAATGAGTTTGGCAAAGACAAGACCCAGTTGTCTGGATCAGATATTGAATTTTTTGGATCCCGTCGAAACCTTTGGTCTTGTTTTCTAGTCCATGGTAGTGGTAGATGGTAAGATTCTAAGTTCTGTGGTTTTCACTTTGGGAATCAGACTGGATCCAGTCCGGCCGGACTGATAATGCAAGATCGTAGAACTCTTGCCCCGGTTTCACTTGTTCTCAACCCACAGTCTATGGTGTGCGATGTTGAGTGGAAACCATGTTTCTGCTTTCCAGTGGAAAGCTTCGTTCTAGCATTTAAGCACACCAGTTAGGTTGAAGGTAGACTAAAATCTATGTCTGACGGTTCCTTGCCCCATAGACAACATATCTACGAGCAACAAACAGGAAAAATATCAGAGATAAGAACGTAGCATTTTATTAGCTTTTGGCACAAGGCAACTGTGCCAAAAGTAAGCATCTTTCCACTTTTATATTATTCAGTTTTGGTTATAAACCGGTCGCTCCTGCTATGCCAAAAACTGTAAATCCCCAACCATGAACCCAGATCTTGGTTTCGAAAAAAAAAGAAAACAAGTAGCCCTTGCTATTTTTACGACGTGACAAACTCTACCACCATGTTCCAAATTTCAGTGACTACACGCCATTGTAAAATATTTAACTACCGTATCACTCAAAGCTGGGGACAGTTACTGGAACGACAGGAACAAGAAGCTAAATTTGCCATCATACACGTCTACCAGACCAGTAGCCTAAACACAGCGCATAAATTTGGCCAGAGAAAAAAATGACACAATAAACAACGAGCGTAGATTCGAGTTATCTACACCTTAAATTGATCGCTTCCGTGGAGATGGGTACAAATCGTAGATAAGGAGGGCTTGACACTTTTTGTTCGTTACAAATATTTTTTTTTGCATTTATTTAAGAAAAAGCAGTTTTTTTGTTGAAATCAGAAGTCACCTGAAGGTGACTGAAAGGAATGCTGGAACGCAGGAGGAACAAATTATCGAATTAACTGCCCAGTTTAATGTTCGGCGACTCAAACAGTGGGCGTTGCGTTTAAAAGCCCTTGAGTTGTAGCATTTATACTGCTGATTCGATCAGCTCTAAACGAGCTAAAAACAGTAATTCATTAAAAGTAGATCAGATTTAGCATCTCACATCGGTCATGTGGTTGATCGTTAGCAATCATTGTTGATATACCAATCCTATCGAAAACCGGAACCTGGGGCTTGAATTGCTAAATGAGGTTTCGTCAGTCGATTATTAGGTTTGGGAGATTTAGTCAAAGTGCGGCCAAAACTGGCAAGTCCTATCACATTGTTTGTATTTTAGTATCTCCCTTTAATTGAGCCCAATCTGTAATCAGTCTTGATCACTCCCGAATTTGTCCGGATCGTCCGAGGGGGGCTGAGAGCAGAAGTGGCCGGACTGTTTTCTTTGTTTTGTTTATTTTCCTCTTTTGTACTCCATCCTTTTTTTTTTTTATGAAATGACGGGTGATACATAAACAAAAAATCCAGCATGCTCTTCAACACAGTAAGCTGAAGCAGAAATAAAGGTAAGAAGGTAAGGAATCAGCCTGATCTCCGATTCTCTGCCCTCAGCAAGGAGTGCAATGGGCAGTTGGGTGCTAGCCATCCTGTACTTTCGCACAACCTTCCTGTCACCTTGCCCAGACCTCTCCTTGTACCCATTCGGACTGTGGACTTCGGCTTGTCTTACAGGGTTACGCCACAAACCCCCGCCCGAAACCTAACAGTAGGCACCCTCGAGACTCGAACCAGCGACCCTTCGCTTACGAGCTTTACGCTTAGGAGTTCGGCGCGCTAACCATTCCGCCACGAGCGTCCTTGTTGAAAAATATGAGTGAAAAAGACCTATCCTTCCCACGCATCAAAAATGGTCGGAGCGCCGCCCTGTTCGTGTGTGCAGTTTCGGACGTAGAAAACTCTAGCAAATACGGTGCAAAGCCAGGCGAGCCAGCGCTCGTTAACGACTGGTTGAGTTTCAGTAAGGATGTTCATGTCCTCTAGTGGAACTAGTGTCGCTGCGGTTTGACTTTGTGTCACTTTTTCAAAGTTCACGCATTACTCTCTAGAATTATTTTGCTCTGAACCACGCTGAGTCGAAAAATACTGCCGATTCCCGACGCAAACAAGCCGAGCTGGAGCTTACGCGGAACATTACAATTCGTTACCTCTACAAACAAGCTCTTCGCAGTAGAGCCCTGAAGAAGGCTAAGTGTAAACAAGAAAAAAAAGGATATCGCCTAAGTCTCGTCGGGATTCTGAAACAATATGACGTCAGGTCTGACGTCTTGAAATTAAGGAGCTTCAGTCTTATTTGTTCTTGGCGGGGTCCAACGTGCAACCATAAAGACTGAAAGACGCACATCTGAAGGAGGTTTTTTTTTCAGTGAAATAGTCTTTTTGATCCCGAATCGGTTGGGCATGACGAGCTCCGAATGCTATACTATCAGTGCACCTCCATTCTAGTCGCTAATTCTGATTAATACTCATAGTGTAATGCAACAAATATGCCATGGACATCATCTGAAACAGTTCTCTCCGGCACAACCACTGTAAACCGTCTATCTACATCAAATTAACTAGTAAGCTATTTAAAAAAATGGCAAAGTAAAATCTGTCAATTTAGTATTCACAAACTGGGAATTCGGTCAGCAAATACCGACCAAAGACTGTCTCTGAAAACCGACTATTTACGCAAGAATAACTCAGCTGAAGTAGAAACTAAGCTAAGTACATAATGAAGCGTTGCCTATAAATATGAAAGGTAAATGCCAATAGTTGTCAAACTTAACAGCTAGAACTGAGAAGTGGGATTCGGAAAAATGGGATTCAGACGAGGACATTGTCATCTTAGTTGGAGATACCTCACCAGAAAATGACAATAAGTTTCGGGGGTTGGCTAATTTATCCTTCACCAGTTGCAATGCAGATGGAATAGTTTATCGCATGGTAAGGTGTGGAATAGGCCAACTAGAATTTTTGACAATCAGATAAATGATAGAAATAATACCCGACGATCAACTATCCTGATGAAGAGGGCTGGATGGCATGCTGCTCGTATAAACAGTAATTGTTTGAAGTGTACAAATTGATTTTGACTCATAAATACACAAATTGGAATGGTTATGCTCTTGCGTGCTTGGTAGGTGCATCCATTCGTAGCGCATATTGCTTTGCTTTTTGCATATATTTAAATTTGGGTCACGTATCTCCTGAGTTGATAGCCAAAATAGATGCCATGCCCTTGAGACTGTTAGATATTATGAGAATGAACTAACCTCAGTTGTTATTCTAACTTATCCTCTTCTTTCTCTTAAACCATCCGGAAGACTTGGCTTCCTTTGGCTGGGCCTTCACCGGCCGCCCGACGCTCATTTGGCTTGGTGCTACGGTTTCATCCTCGTCAACCTCTCTCTTGCGGGGAGGTCGGGGAGGTTTACCCAATGGCCCTGTAGATGCCACTGGTGGTGGTGGTCCTTGACGATTGCTGTAACAGAACTTTCTGTGAGAATAAGCAAATTGACTCTAAGTATTGTATTTGGCTTCCAACCAAAAGGATTAAGCTTTAAGAGTGCAGGTTTCCTTTCTTGGATGGAATTCCTCACTGATGAAAGTGATTCAACAGTCTCATGAGCATCCTTGATCACGTAAGGCCTTCAGGTTCTTCTGTATATCAACCGTAGATGAAAGACGAAAGCGTATTGCGGATCAAAGGGCGCTTCCCTGTGCAACAAAGTAGGAAAAGGTCTGTGCCAGATCATCTTGCTTAAAAAGACCCGCCCCCCCCCCCTCCGATTCTACATTAAGCTGGGAAGTAAATGATGGGAAACTTTAAATACTTCATCTAATTTCTACAACTATCAGCCGTGGATACCCTCTAATTGTTAATTCATCTAATCGAATCACGCGAAAGTCGTATAGCCTGAAATAATTCACAACAGCTGGAATGTTGTTTGAATCTCTTTAACTGCTCATTTATTTCGGTTATCGGTTATAAAAAACAAAAAAACTGGTTTAAAAGAAAAAAGTCTTTTTTGTACCTTATATTATTTTTGCTTATTACTTAATTATTATATTTATTTGTCTTTACTACGCTATTTTCCTCTTCTTAAGTGCGTAAATAAAATTTCATCATCATTATTATTTGCCAAGCAAACTGTGTTCGCTTTTCATTCCGTGGCGCTGAATCATTTTTCACCCGTTTCAAACAGGACTGACGACTAGATAGTACTTCAATCAATACTGAGTACAAAAAAGTAAGGTTCATTGACGAAATGACAACCATATCTAAACAAAATTACGCTGCGGTTTTGCTAGCGCTTTACTTGAAGCTAGGAAGGGACAACTGTGGTTACTTAAAGATTGGTAAGTTCGCTTTTGTCGGGCGATAAGAAATTAGTGGTAATGAAGTCAATGACGCCCCGAAATAGTGTAGCTCTAGTCTCTAGGTCTTGGCGTCCAGCTTTGGCATGACCTTGGATAAATAATTTGCCATTTTGGCGCTGAAACATAACTCGGAATCTAGAAACGTGAAACTGCAGTAAAATCGGCTGCGTGTCTGTTTTTAGTTTCTCATGACTTAAGAAATAGTGAATGGAGGTGTCTGTCACGACACTGCGTTCTGTACTGCCCGATGAAAATTCTCAAATTGACAGGTAGTGTATTATGTTCCCGGCTACGAAGTGTTTTTGGGATCCCAAAACGTAAGTGGAAAGTTAAGTAACGCAAAAGTTGTCTGTCCGTCTGTCGCACGATAACTCTCGAAGGGATTCAGATATGTTGATGAAACTTGGTGGGTGGATTATTTGGGTCAAAGTACAAGTCAGGTTCGAAGATGGGCTCTGTAGCCCTATATTTGAGGGTGGGGGAGGGGTTTCAAATTAAGGGGTACACAAATATTTTTTTAATGCTATTGAAATAGTTGATTTAGGTTTAAGGAGACATGCTGAGTTCGAAGATGAAATCTATTTTCTCGCCGGGCAAATAGTTCGCCCTGAATCCGGCGAAAACCGGAAAATTTGTGAAAAGTAAAAGTTTAATATGAAGTTGATGAGAGGTTCGATTTAGGGGCAAGGAGACGTGTTGAGTCCGAACATGAAATTTATTTTCTCGCCGGACAATTAATTCGGCCGGAATCCGGCTAAAACCGGAGAATTTGTTAAAAGTAAAAGTTTTTAAATTTGATAAGATGTTCGATTTGCGGGAAAGAAGACATGCTGAATTCGCATATGGCAATCATTTTATCACCGCATGTATAGATCGCTCGGAATCCGGCTGAAACCGGAAAATTTGTTAAAAGTAAAAGTTTAATCTGAAGTTGATTACAGGTTGAATGTAGAGACATGCTGAAGTCCTTTTTGAGCTTTAGTTTTTTGCCAGACAAGTAGTTTGTCCGGAATCCGGCCGAAACCGGAAGTTAGGCAGATGTAAGGAAGGAAGGAGATACGACGTAGGCTATAGGGTAAACCATATGCTGAATCCATATTTGAATATTTGACAGCACAAAACGGATGTCTGAATATATCTGAACTTGTTGAAATTAAGCTGGCGTATCCGGTTTGAACTGTCAAATACGAACTTGGTCTTCTCCGATTATTACCATTGGCCTTAACCTGTTTGTAAATGTTAAAAGTAAATATGTTTAAGAAGTCTGTTGAAGACAGAATATCTACAAGACCGAATTGTCGGGAGCAAATATTTTTGGGATTCCATCGACACCTTTGGTCTTGTTTACTTATGTTGAGATTTCAGACCGGTAATAGGTAAGTAAGTAGGCAATTTATTTATGACCCCATTTTCACGACGTGGAGTAAAATAAGAAATTAAATTATTTTTTCTCAAAACACAGTTTTTTCAAAACTAGTGGTTAGTTAGGAAACAAATAACGTCATGTGTGGCGTGAGCAGAGTGGTAGGCATATGTGCCAATACATTAAAAACAATCACACGGGGAGAAGCCCGCACTGCCCAAAACACCTGTCATCACGGACAACCCAATTCGGTCAGCAAAGCCAACAACAAGGTCAACCGGCTGAAAGAGAACCTCTCCCTACACTTCCTACGAGATGAGTTGACATTATAATTTTCTTAGAAAACGGTTGATCTGATAACTTTCTCCCGCAGCGCACATTTTTGACAATATCGTTCTTAGAGCACCGTAATTTTAAGCTGCCTCTTGCAATCATCTCCCACTAGAAATCCAGACGACGAGCCTGCATGTTATGCTCATTATACATGGAACGTTTCTTCCAACCTTTCACCTCCAATGAGCACACATCGAGCCACACATGTCACGGCTTCCACATGCAACTTAGCCTGTTCATGTTCTTACCCAACAAAATCTCCCAACTTTGACATTCATAAAAGGCATCTGAGACAGGTATTTTTTTAAACAGATAAGTGATCAGGTCGTCGCCCCGGCTGAAAATCAAGTATTCGATAAAGCACATCTTACATGATGAGTGGCATCTTCTCACGTAACGAGTAGTCCGAAAATGGAGTGATTCTGCATTCAAACTTCCTACTATGGTTCATCTATAGCGCATAAGGGCCCGTGCGGGATTCTAAGATGGAAGATTACTCTATCGCGCAACCAAGTGAGAAGCAACTGAGATGAAACGTATGAAACGTGAAATACCAGTACCCACATGCCCCAGTTATAAGTTAATTACATTGCAAAACACTTTTTGGCAGATGCTCGTATTTGATAAATGGTTGCGGAGGCGAGTTTCTTCCTAGGACCCTAACCTCGGTAGGGCCCAGGGGATCAAGTGACAAAATGTAAAAATATGACGTATGAAAACGTTTAGTAGGCAAACGTTTAATTTGTAAGTCTGCCCACTTTTGGTAGTTCTTGTAATTTGCTTGATCAAGCGGTTTAGGTTCTCGATAGTATGGTAAGCCGACACGTTGAACCGATCTGTCTGCTTTGTCTTGCATGGATGATACTACCGACGGAGTTCGGTGAAAACTGGAGACTCGGTAGGCATCAGGTATGTCTTAGTTGGATGTCTGGAAATCCGAAATTGGGATAAGAAAATATATAAAATGAATCTTCCTTCGTTTCCTATGAAGTTGTTTGGTCGGACGGGTTTCCGGGCATCCGTCGAAATTGGGAAAATCGTCAGTTCTAATTAATAGCTGGGTTTTTTGCCGTCATCCTGTTAACTGACCTACAAGATTTCCCACTATAAGTCGTTTTCTTCCTTCGGTTAACCGACCTAAGTTTTTATAAGCTGTTTTATGGTCCATTTACACACTGCGTAAAATCCCAGCGTAGTTTTACGCACGTTTTGAGCTTTAAAAGATTTCTAGCAATACGGACGTATTTAAAGACAGAACGGACCAATTTCTCTAATACGTTCGTATTGATAGAAATCTTTTCAAGCTCAAAACGTGCGTAAAACACGCTCGGATTTCAAAATACGCTCGGATTTTACGCAGTGTGTAAACCTACCATTATTGGCTCCGTTTTCCGGTCGGTTAACCGACCTGTGGACTGAGGCGGGAGCTCCGTCCAACCGACTTACGCTCTTGGCACGGCGCGAAATTCAAAATTCTCATTGGAGATATAGGCGCCTGACGTGAAGACGCCATTTTTTTCTTATAAGCCGTTTTTAGAGCTCAATCGAACCGACCGGCGAGACAAAAAACGGTCAATAGTGGCGAATAGGTAGGTTAACCGACCTACGGAGAAAAGGCTAAAAACGCAACTAATTGTCTTTGTCCAGCTGTTTGTTTCCGTACAGAGACAAGAAGACTGCTTTGGAGTATTACCGGGTAAAAATGGTAGATCACTTTCTGATGTAAACCGGAAAGTTCAAAAAGTGCATAAGCTTATAACTATGGTGCTTATACAAATAAAGAACATGGTGGATCAGAATATCCCCCGATTTTTCGAGTAGCCGGAAATTAAAGGCAGAAAGGAATCACCTAATGGATCTGATTAAGTGGCTGATTAGGTATAAATAACATGATTACAGTACGTAGCGAAGACTGAATATTTGTAAGACCCTACAGTCTGGCTGAAGAATTCCGACAAACTATTCTCCTTTGGGAACCCATCGAAGCCTTTGGTCTTGTTCCTAAAGGGACTCTGTTACTGCTTTGAACAGCTTATTCTATATGTAGCTTACGTGGCTTATCAGCGGGTATTAACCACTGTTAAGAGGTCACCAATCCGTTGCTTTCTTTTCATCTCACTTCCTAAACGTGGCAGTGCTTTTACATCACTACCAAGTAGAATGTAAAAGAAACTGTTGCATCACTGGAAAAGCAACTGACGGCGATACAACACAGTTGCAACCGCAACAAGAAAGACTGGTATATCCGCGTTCTACTTACAGTTAAAAGGGTTGATTCAGAAGCATTCTCGTATTTGCAATGTCTTCGATGACCCACTTTCAAGATGCTAGTTCAAACCAAGACTCGATACAACTAACGGACATCTTGTTTCGTGATTAGCAAAGTACACTGCTAGTCAGCTTGGCATCGCCAAATTAGGTCTCAATATAACAACCAAAAAGAAAGAAAACCATTTATGCATGTAATTGATATATATATGTAAATAGAAAGAAAATAAGACTAACCATTTGATAATGCTTATTTCTTTCAACACAATTTCTCCACAATATCATATGTTTAGAGCTTGTTTTAACATTCTGCTTCAAAATCCAACGCATCTCCAAGAACAAAAGGCCCGTCCTCTATACTCACAAAATAAGCGTTCCTAGACAAGTTAAGACAAGTTATTTTACTCAAGTTACTTTCTGTTCATGTATTGTAAATGTCCGTTTGCCAACAGGAATATTTCTGTGCAAGC
The DNA here is from genome assembly GCA_023053575.1 of Branchinecta lynchi. Taxonomy (NCBI): domain Eukaryota; kingdom Metazoa; phylum Arthropoda; class Branchiopoda; order Anostraca; family Branchinectidae; genus Branchinecta; species Branchinecta lynchi. The sequence continues at coordinate 12,026,515 of JAKZAP010000011.1, read as the reverse complement.
CTAATTTTCCATTTATGTCCATTTAGAAGTTTTCTATACGCGAGCGGTGAGTTCAGAGATTTTCACGTTGGTGTACGGAAAATTTCTGTTTCGCGAGAAACGGAAAGCTTTCTGTTTTGTTTCAGACATTTTTACGCTGGTAACACAGAAATTTTCCGTTTAACAAGAAACGGCAACTTTTCTGTTGAGGCTCAGAAAATTTACGCTACTGGACAGGATTATTCCGTTCTGAAAGAAAAATAAGATGTGGTAGATGTTCCTTCAGCCCAAGCTGCCTGTGAATCATATTTGACGGAGCAAAACGGACAAGTCAGCTATATTTTATTAGAGCTATATTTCGGCCCTTCTTGGCAAGGGTCCTCCTCAGGCTCAAGGCTTTCCACAAGTTCATTTTCCAGCTTGAGACGGCCAAGAAGGGCCGAAATATAGCTCTAATAAAATGTAGCTGACTTATCCGTTTTGCTCCGTCAAATAAGATGTGGGTTCTCCCCGCACCGTTCAGCAACAGGACACTTCAGTATCTGAACGATTTTAGATTTATTTGTATGCTGGGATACGGAGCTTTTGTTTTTAGCAAGAAACGGGAAGTTTCCGTTGAGCTAAAGAAAATTTACGTTAAGCAACAGGAAACTTCAGCACTTGAACAATTTATATTTATTTTTATGCTGTTATACTAAATTTTTCTTTTAAACGGGAAGTTTTCATATTTATTTCTACAGGGTCATTAACTACTAAACTAGTACACCTAATAGTGTAAAATTTTAATTCATGAAGATAGCAATAAGTCAACGAAAATGCTAGACAAGCAAGTGGCATACCAATGGCACTTAGTAAATTATCTGATTTATATTAACGAAATAATGAATAATCGGCAAGAAAGAGGGACGAACTGGTCAAAAGAGTTTACAACATTGGTTTCAGTAATTTGCGAGTAATGTTGGCTGGAAGGTAAGCTGAAGGAAGGTACAGCTGTGTTCGCAGTTATCATTTATATCGAGCGGTAAAGGATTCTTTCTCCTTTTCGGCCACATCAATTAATCCTTTAACTCACCAACCAAAAACTTTTTGGCAGACGGGTAAGTATGCATGCCTACAAAGAAGAATAAATAGGTATAAGAAAAGAAACATGCATACCTGTAGTTAATCTCGAATTTTTCTCTATAATGTCTGGGCTTCCAGGGGGTCAAAACAGAAAAAGATCTTGAGACATTGCGAGCGCTTTTTAGCTGCGCGCCGTGCGCCTGCGCCACGGGGTGAGCCATCTGAGGATACCCTTCGCGCTCAGACGAGTCATCGCGCCGGCGCTGTACCATTCCAGTGACAGGGATGTCAGCTACCGTCGTCGCATGTAGATACACGGACCTCTGCGAGGAGCCACTAGCAGCTTGGCTTCCTAAAAATTCAGTTCAATTTTTACTGAAGCCGACACTCGATAGCATCAGCTTAATGGGAATTACAAACACTTGGTGAAGAAAATAGCATACTTGAGTCAGAGGCGTTCCTAGCAGAATGTTTGAGGGTGGTAGCAAGGTATTTTTACCGACTGGCTGATCGTGTTTACCGACTATTTTCGAGCGTTTCAAGAAAAATCAAATGACATAAAAAAACGTGGGATCGACTAAAACCAGGAAGGGACGCGAGAAAAGCAGGAAGGGCATACTAAAACAAGGAAGGCTGTCGCCAGAATTCGCCGCACCGTTCGCTTCCTCTATTTAGTATTATTTGAGGGGTCGGCAACTTTTCAAATTCAAAGTTCACTATACCTCCTCGTTTTAGTATGCCCTTCCTGGTTAGTCGCCTACCGTCAGAACGAGAAATGAAAAGGTAAATTACAATTTTTATAGTTGCCGACCCCTCACTGAACTTAATTCCTACCCATATCAGGATACTAAAACGAGGAAGGGATGGTGAACATTGAATCTGATAAAAATAATACTAAATAGAGGAAGAGAACAATGCTGCGAATTCTGGCGACAGCCTTTCTGGTGTTAGGATGCCCTTCCTCGTTTTAGTATGCCCTTCCTGGTTTTAGTGGGCCTTCCTGCTTTTCTCGCGTTCCCTTCCCTTCCTGGTTTTAGTCGATCCCCAAAAACGTCGACTGTTTGTAAGAAAGAAATAGACGTTTTTTCCGACCCACTCCCCCCTTCGTGTCGCCTCTGTTCTTAGTGAACTGAAAAACAAAAGTGCTCCTCAGCCGGGATTCAAATAAATCCCCTCTGTCTTTCTAGGCCAGTGCTCCACCACAGCAGAAGCTCTCCTGAACAGCAAAACCAAGGCCAATCAAAATGCGGAAAAATATCTACCACACCAACATCCCAGTCGAGCAGCAAAAAAAGCACCCCTGTCCAAAATCAAATCACAACATCAACTCCAAGCAGGAACAGTGATGTCCACCAGATATGCAAACAGCACTTTCATTGTTCTTTCTACCAATGCTGTATTCCAATCGCAGCATGTTGAATTAAAGGTTTCAGAGAGAGAGAGACAAATAATGTAATATATAATGGAATTTTACAAAAGAAAATTTTGACATCATAACAGACCTACCACGTGAAAATCTATATAGATTTGTTTGTGGCAGGACTAAATAATTTAATCACTTAGCCTAGTTATATTTTAAACAAAAAAGAAAAGGGAAAAAATAAATGCAGTACTATACATAAACAACTACATAAATACATTTTTTGTTCAATATTATATACAAACAGAAGACAATTAAACCTCGTGGCAATCCAGAACCGATTCATACCCAAGGTAGAACTTCGAACCAAGGTTAACTTCGGACATCGAAAAAAACACCCAGACTGTCACTGAAAACAACCTATTCAAGCCGAAGGTGAGGTAGGTTATGAAAAATATCTATCGAGCACAGCAAGGTTGATATTTTTAAATGGCCATCGAGGTTGTTATTCCGATATCAATCGAGGTGTTAACTGTTATAACGTTTTCGAACAGAACCATTAACAATTAACCATACACAAAAGCTCTGTAAGTTGATACGACTTCATATCATCCTGGTCTGGAGGCAAATTATCAACACGACCAGGTGGAGTTTTGGCGAAGCCCACTTGGAAAATATATTGCGGGGCACAATTGCAGTAACAGCTTGTATCTATTATATTAAAGAGAAAATTAAACCGAGTGCCGCAGGCGAACATTTTTGAAATCCTTCTTTTTCTTCCTGTGGGCTAAAATTGAACTGCTTCTCTCACAAATTCTATCATTTACCGTGGATTAGATACCGCGACTCTAAGAAGTTCCAGAAACAGGATGGAGCGAATCAACTACTGTAGTCTAGTCAGTACTGCCCATGATAATATAAAGTGAGCGACGCAGGCGATATTTTTTTAAAGTTAGCCTTTTCCTGCCAAATTTAACTATTTCGATCCTGATAATTCTTTTAATATTTCGAAATCCCAATCCTAAAACTGTCTTAAAACCCCAGTCAAATGACGCGCCCTTCCACAAAATAGAGAATTTTACAAAAAGCGCCACAGGCGGAATTTTCGAAACACTTATGATTAGATCTTCTTTTTGGGATCCAAAATAAAAGTAAGGGCAATCGATGAAATCATAGATCAGTCCTTTCGTCTGAGACTAGTGCTTCACTCGACCTCTTCCAAGTTTCGAGGTTCTTGGTAACTCCCGAATCCTGGCAATTATATCGAATAAGTTACCGAATCCCAGTTATACCGAATAAGTTTAGACCAATAGCACGTTCGGGATTCTGTATAACTACCGTATCCCGGCATACCGAACTGTTTTGGTATCGAAAGACTACCGAAAAAAATTCCTATTCGGTATAATTTCGTCGAAACTGGAAAGAAAGTCGAGATTCGTGGTAACTACCGAATCCTGAAAATTATACAGAATAAGTTACCGAATCCCATCATGATACCGAATAATTCTGGACCGATAGCTTATTCGTGATGTGTAACTGCCGAATCTCCATAAATATACCGAATAGTTCTGGCATCGAAAGATTACCAAATAATTTCAGTAAATTCTCTCACCGATTTCGTGATAACTACCGAATACTGGCGATCATTAAACCAAATAGATTTGTACCGTGGGATTCTGTATAACTACAGAATCCCCGTAAGCATACCGAATAGTTCTGCTATCGAAAAAATACTGACCCTCCCCCCTTCCCCCTTGTGACGCCCCCGCTTGCGACAAACGTAGTAAAATAGATCCACAGTTGGGTGAGTAGAAAATCTGCACTCTGCTCACTAGCCTACCTCATGGATCCATACTTTTACTATATGTATCGCGGGTGTTAATAGTGAGACAATCGAGGATGTTCAGAAACTAGTCCACCTGGAGCGGTGAAATGGAATAAGCGAATTGCAGACAATTTTGCTCAGTATATTTTTGTTGACGTTATAACGTTACTGTAAGTCGATAAACGAAAGAAAAACATAAGTGCCATTGCTGGCACAAGTTAGTTGCCGGAAGTTATCAACCCGGAACTGGATATTTTTAAAGATAAATTGCTCTTATTGTACTGTCCAGTCAAGAAGGAAGAAAGTTACTTTTTGCTCCATCGTTTTAACCTTGGCGCTGATTGTCAAGTGCTTGGCTGTTGCACTCCACACTGCTGTGAAACGAAAAATCACTGCAAGCAGTTAATTAAATAGTCAACTGTCGAGTAGGAACCTTTGAATTTTACGGCACTTCCGACGAAAAGCCATATAGAGCTATCGGTTCGTCTGTCTGTCGGGCGCTGGTGAATTACGTTTGTCAGAGGTTTTATAATATATAACGCGCATTTGCGCATCCTTGTGTTAAATGATGAGATAATATAACTGTTGTGACTTTTAAATGTTATTTCTTATACTTAGAATAGCATCTTCTCATCTTCAACAACTCCTTCTTCCGTAGAACATGCGGACACCAGAGCGAAATAAAATGGATGGAGCACAAAAAGAGCTGTATAAATTTCCTAAAACTTTCCGATTGTAGCGCAAGCTCGGAATTCTACAACCCGCCCCTGCTAAGTTTGAAGAAAACCCCCGGCACCGAATTCGGAAAAAAAAAGAAACCGTATGCGTCTGAATGAACTGAATAAAATTTATCCGAAATAGCCCAAAGGCCTATGTCGGAAAAGATATTTAAAACAAAAAAACATTGGATAGCCTATACGTTGCCATTTCCTCAGAAAATATCAAAATAGGAAATTCATGGGCTGGAAGATGAAAGGTGTTCCATACAGATTACTCGCGCTTGCATACATTGATTGAAAAAAAAAAAAAAAAAAAAAAAAAGCCCGAGAACGTCTATCCACATCTGGCAAATCTCATATGAGATCTTAGCTCTTGCTTTTCTGAACCGATAAGATATACCCAGCAATAATATAATGTGCCTAACTTATTGCGAGTGCATGGATGTCTGCAATACGTGTATTCTATTCAGAAAGATAACGCTCTCAAACTTGCGAAAAATTGCAAAAGGTCGTGAGCAAATGCAACATAACATCTCGGCTACAGACTAAGCTATATTTCGACACGGGAATTCTTTCAGTATTCGATTCTCAATAACATGGCCTTCAACCTTAACCGAATTGGCAGCTTTTAACCTTCTAAACTGAACATTCAGACACGATGCAGATTTATAAGTTACGAAACTGAATGCGATACAATTCGGTTCCGATTAAACAGAACCAACGATGACAATAGCTTCGGCAAAATGGGGTGTGACAATAAGCGTTCAAACAGAAGCAGACTTTGAAGCATAAAGAGCGTGGAATTGGCTATTCTTTATGAGAATCTACAGCCACCCGCGGTGATGATAATCAGAAAGGTCGCGCATCTGGGTTGGTGACAGACATGTTATCTTAGTTGCTATAGCCTACTACAGCTGCACTCCATACCTTCCCGCTTCCTAAGCTTCAAAGTAATGCTTTTGTAGTTTTGTAGACATCCCATACCAAACAATGTAACCTTTAAACGCTTAACAGAACTACATCCTGTCCTAGGATTACCTAAGGATTAGAAGAAACAAAGGAGTAAGCAACAAAATGTAAATAAAAGGATAAGGTAAACAAGAGCTACGAGCTCATATGGCACTTGTTACGAGTAGGCACGGCTCGGTTACGTCAATGATATATCTAGTGTTTGCTAGGTGTCTTCCCACCAAGTTTCATCTCGATCCCTCCACTCATAGCGTTTTCCAATATTTCCAGTTCTCCCCTCCAGCTCCCCCCAAAAGTCACCGGATCCGGTCCGGATTTTAAGTGGGTCGTCTGAGGCATGAGGTCTTTCCAAATATCAAGTTTCATCGAGATCCGGTCACCCGTTCAAAAGTTATAAATACCTCAAGATTCCGGATTCCCCCTCCCTCAACTCCCCCAACAGTGCCCGAATCGGCTCGGTCATGTCAATGATGTATCTAGTGTTTGCTAGGTGTCTTCCCACCAAGTTTCATCTCGATCCCTCCACTCATAGCGTTTCCCAAGATTTCCGGTTAACCCCTCCAGCTCCCCCAAAAGTCACCGGATCCCGTCCGGATTTTAAGTGGGTCGTCTGAGGCATGAGGCCTTTCTAAATATCAAGTTCCATCGAGATCCGATCACCCGTTCAAAAGTTATAAATACCTCAAGATTCCGGATTCCCCCTCCCTCAACTCCCCCAACAGTGCCCGAATCGGCTCGGTCATGTCAATGATGTATCTAGTGTTTGCTAGGTGTCTTCCCACCAAGTTTCATCTCGATCCCTCCACTCATAGCGTTTCCCAAGATTTCCGGTTAACCCCTCCAGCTCCCCCAAAAGTCACCGGATCCCGTCCGGATTTTAAGTGGGTCGTCTGAGGCATGAGGCCTTTCTAAATATCAAGTTCCATCGAGATCCGATCACCCGTTCAAAAGTTATAAATACCTCAAGATTCCGGATTCCCCCTCCCTCCACTCCCCCCACAGTGCCCGAATTGGCTCGGTTATGTCAATGATGTATCTTCACACCAAGTTTCATCTCGATCCCTCCACTCACAGCGTTTCCCAAGATTTCCGGTTGCCCCCTCAAGCTCCCCCCAAAAGTCACCGGATCCGGTCCGGATTTTAAGTTGGTCGTCTGAGGCATGAGGTCGTTCCAAATATCAAGTTCCATCGAGATCCGATCACCCGTTAAAAAGTTATAAATACCTCAAGATTCCGGATTCCCCTCCCTCCACTCCCCCGACAGTGCCCGAATCGGCTCGGTCATGTCAATGATGTATCTAGTGTTTACTAGGTGTCTTCCCACCAAGTTTCATCTCGACCCCTCCACTCATAGCGTTTCCCAAGATTTCCGGTTGCCTCCTCCAGCTCCCCCCAAAAGTCACCGGATCCGGTCCGGATTTTAAGTGGGTCGTCTGAGGCATGAGGTCTTTCCAAATATCAAGTTCCATCGAGATCCGATTACCCGTTCAAAAGTTATAAATACCTCAAGATTCCGGATTCCCCCTCCCTCCACTCCCCCCCCCCACAGTACCCGAATCGGCTCGGTTATGTCAATGGTGTATCTAGTGTTTGCTAGGTGTCTTCCCACCAAGTTTCATCTCGATCCCTCCACTCATAGCGTTTCCCAAAATTTCCGGTTGCCCCCTCCAGCTCCCCCCAAAAGTCACCGGATCCGGTCCGGATTGTAAGTACGTCGTCTGAGGCATGAGGCCTTTCCAAATATTAAGTTCCATCGAGATCCGATCACCCTTTCAAAAGTTATAAATACCTCAAGGTTCCGGATTCCCCCTCCCTCCACTCCCCCCCACAGTGCCCGAATCGGCTCGGTTATGTCAATGATGTATCTAGTGTTTGCTAGGTGTCTTCCCACCAAGTTTCATCTCGATCCCTCCACTCATAGCGTTTCCCAAGATTTCCGGTTGCCCCCTCCAGCTCCCCCCCAAAAGTCATCGGATCCGGTCCGGATTTTAAGTGGGTCGTCTGAGGCATGAGGTCGTTCCAAATATCAAGTTTCATCGAGATCCGATCACCCGTTCAAAAGTTATAAATACCTCAAGATTCCGGATTCCCCCTCCCTCCACTCCCCCCCACAGTACCCGAATCGGCTCGGTTATGTCAATGATGTATCTAGTGTTTGCTAGGTGTCTTCCCACCAAGTTTCATCTCGATCCCTCCACTCATAGCGTTTCCCAAGATTTCCGGTTGCCCCCTCCAGCTCCCCCCAAAAGTCACCGGATCCGGTCCGGATTTTAAGTACGTCGTCTGAGGCATGAGGTCTTTCCAAATATCAAGTTCCATCGAGATCCGATCACCCGTTCAAAAGTTATAAATACCTCAAGGCTCCAGATTCCCCCTCCCTCCACTCCCCCCCACAGTGCCCGAATCGGCTCGGTTATGTCAATGATGTATCTAGTGTTTGCTAGGTGTCTTCCGACCAAGTTTCATCTCGATCCCTCCACTCATAGCGTTTCCCAAGATTTCCGGTTGCCCCCTCCAGCTCCCCCCAAAAGTCACCGGATCCGGTCCGGATTTTAAGTGGGTCGTCTGAGGCATGAGGACGTTCCAAATATCAAGTTTCATCGAGATCCGATCACCCGTTCAAAAGTTAAAAATACCTCAAGATTCCGGATTCCCCCTCCCTCCACTCCCCCCACGGTGCTCGGATCGGGGAAGTGACTATTTCCAACTTAATCATTTGGGGTCCCTGATACGCTTGCCAAGTTTTATCGTCCTAGCTTATCTGGAAGTGCCCGAACTAGCAAAACCTGGACAGACCGACAGACCGACGGACGGACAGAAATTGCGATCGCTATATGGCACTTGGCCGAAGGGCAAGTGCCATAAAAACGTAAATAAGCTCTTGAAAAATGGGCACATTTATTTTTTTAGCGATTAGAAACTGGTTTCGTTTCTTTTTAAGCCGCCGTGAGAGGTCTTGAGATCTGCGTATTATCCACTCTAAAGAATGGATCAGACTGAAAAATATCACTCTTCAAGAATGTTACTACTACTCCGTTCGAATTCAATGGTCTTCATTTCCGACATACATCAAAGATGACCACGAGCGATTAGGCTGATAATTGCAAAGGTAGTGATCAGGTAAACTGCCAATCATCGCATGTTATCATTTGTGCGTTGTGAGCAAACAGACATAGGCCAATACGTAAGAATCGTGCAGTCCGGAGCTAACAGTGAGTGACGGAGTCAGGATTAAGTCTGACGTAAAAATAGGATACGATCTATCTGACCTCAGCAAGAGAGATCTATAAAAAGTAATTGCTACTTTCAAAATATGTCAATCACTAGGAGGATAATATGAACGTTTAAGAACGCAATAATGATAACTAGATTACCGTGCAGATTCTCACGATAGTTCCATCAGGTCTAATTACTGCTCCGGACTAGCCCTGTCACGAAGTTACTGTTTTAAAATTATACAAGGCAATTAGATAAAGGACCAAATAGGACTAAGAATAACAAAAAAACGTGAGCTGACAATATGTCTTTTTTGCATGATCTTCCCTATTCCTTATAATAAGTCAATTTACTAAATAATCACGTAGAAAAGGTCAATTGAATCATTCGTATCTAACGAAGAGTTGGTCTTGGACTCAGAGCAAATCAGGAATTTATACATGACACATAGTTTATTATTGCGGCTTAAGGATTGGATTTCTTCTAAACTTGGTGTTGGAGTACATGCACAGGCCGCAGATGCACCAGGAAGCCCTATATTGTGTGGGTGGTAGCCTGTAGGTTTTCAAATCAAGGCAAGAACATTTGCTTGAAGCTAATATGATAGTCGATTTAGAAGTAAGGGGCCATATCTGAAGTTTATTTCTTGCCGGAAGTATCTGGCTAAAAACGGGAATTATGAGAACTAAAAGCTTTCTTCGTTCTTGTTTACATAGCCACAGTGGCTCGAACGATTATAATCATTTCTACAAACCTAGATGAAAGTATTTAGCAAGGACTTTTCTACAGTATAAGAGTTGTCCAGACGTTCCTTTGCTAGAGAGTTCAGACCATTTGTGAAGAAAAAGGAAATTCAAAGAGGTCACGAAATCTATCTAAAAGAATGAGCTGAAACACGACGAGTCGAAAGATCGCACTGGTCAGTCTTGTGGTTCTCAGACAAAAGTAGACGGCCAACGCTGTGACAGATTGTTGCATTAAAGAAGATGACTGGATACTTTCGACCTCTACGCCATCTCGCTAACGACTAATTCTCATAGTCAAGATTTTCGGGAGATACCATACCATCTATGTATAGTCTCTTAAAAATCAGAGATTGACCAATCAATGAACGGTAATGACTAGAAACTAATCCTCTATTGGGCGATGGTACCCTGATTCGCCATATAGGAAAAGCTGCAACCCTCTTACCTGCTTCGCCGGCTTCGCTCTCCGAGCTGTTCAACGAACTCGACAACGAATTTGGTATTAGCTTCGGGGGTTTGAGATAGTCCATTTTTGGTTCCTTAGCGGCGGACACGCTACTCGTCGTCCGCTTGATGCTGGAGTCATTCTTCAATGCCGACTTATATGGCTTGCCGTTCTTTTCAGACTCCAAATCGGTGTCGCCAAAGTAGCGCAGATTCTTTCTGTTTTCTTTTTCTTCCTGGGCGACGCCATCGCTGCCTTTGCGTAGGCGCTCGGTCGGGTATTGTTCCTTACGTTCTTCTCTCTGGTTGAAACCACTGGACACCTTGTTGTCAACAACCTCACTAGCCAAATAATGACGGGAGTTGCGAAGAGTTTCAGAACGTTCTAGGGTTTTTGCAGCTGGCAAATTGCGGTTTTTCTTATTTTTGGCCTCCAGCCTGTTCAGGGTAAGGGACGTCCAGTTTCCATTCACATTGTCGGGTTCATCCTCCAGTGCTTTTCGTGTCGCCATCTCGCGTCTGTAATCACGCTCACTTTCAGAGAAATCCGAGTTTCTCCGCTCGAGACAGTCGCGCGTCGGCTGTACCTGGAAGAAATGAAGGTTTTGATGGGTTTTGACTTGAAATACACTCAAGGACATAATATATCTATTTAAATTTATTTCAAACCATCCCCGAACTCCGGAAATCAATAGTAAACGACGTTGTTTGAATTCTCGGAGAAGATTTGTCAAGATGATGTAGTTTCGGGCCACATAATCACAGGAGAGACGCTTATCCACGTCGTGTCTGATTTTCTCAATAAAGGCAGATTACTTTTTATGCGAAATTGGCCCAAGGGAGGAAATCAAGCACAAAAGTGTTTCACGAAAATACCGTATCGAGCACCCTGTGAAGTGTTATAAAAGAAAAAAAAGTGAATTTGATTTAAATTTTCTGCCAAGATGTGTTATTGTATTCGATTCTATTGCCTATGTCCTTTAATGAAACAATGACTGATAACGGATGCGTCACCTACTCTCTATTTCGGCCCTTCTAAGCAAGGGTCCTCGTCAGGCTGTTGAACGTCAGGGACAAAGTCGGGAGGAAGAAACGAACCTGCAATCTATTGCAGATGGCAGATTCGTTTCTTCCTTCCGACGTTGTCCCTACGTTCAACAGGCTGACGAAGACCCTTGCGAAGATGGGCCGAAATATCGCTGACAAAAGCATCATAGCTGATGTTTCCGTTATTAGCCAGTCAGCTAGGACTCGAGGAGTATTTATGTCCTTTAAGATGAGCGCACGCACAGTCTTAGAAATCGCAAATAAAAACATAATACAAAGTAGTTCCATTTCATGCAGAAAATGTTATATAAGAAAAAAGGGAATTTTATTGAAATTGTCTGCTAAGATTCATTATTGTGTTCAATTTACTGTCTGTGTCCTTCAAGCAACGTGTTCACACAGTCGGATAGATTTCGGATGCGAAATTTTCTTCAGTATGGGGAAACCTGCATGTAATGCGGTACAAATTTTGGAGCGAAGGAGGAAATTCGTAATCCGACTGCGAAATCGGACTTGCGTGTGCACGTACCTTGAAGGCCAATTATATTCCTTTCTAACGTGGACATAGGGGGCTCACTCAAACTAGGAGGAAAAGGGTAGTGATTTATCACTTAATTTGGTGTTTTTTTCTGTTTGTATGACCAAATTACTTAATTTAAATTTCTATTTTTTTTTAAATAAACAGCGCCAATAAAACTACAAAATTTCTAGAAATAATCACGAAAAATATCCAAACTGCTCCGCCACTTTTTGTTGGTGATTTGGTTTAACAAGGGTGATTTACTTATGTCTGGTGTGGCTGACGATAATACGGCAGCGGGTTTGAAACTGGCGGACCTGACTTTAAACAGTTTTAAATATGGCTACACTGTAAAAAAAAAATCTTGCAGTATTTGCTACTGGGATTAATCTTATCTTTATTGAGATAAGATTACCCCTAATTCGGATAAATCTTATCTGAATAAAGATAAGATTAATCCCAGTAGTAATTACTGCATCCTTATTCGAAGAAACTTTTTACAGTGTAGGCTTAAGAGGAATGGAAAAGAGCCAAAGAACCCTGGTTAAACGTTGACCAAAAGTAACGTGTGATTGATTACGTTATGCTAGCGCATCTAGTGGCCAAAAAGAACTAATCGGAAAGGAATTTTTCGAAGGGCGTATACTTTTAACCTCCACGTCGCAAAGCTTATGTGACGAAAGGTTCATTGCCCAAGGTATAAGTAAATCCGCCACATTTTGGCAAAACCATTATCTAAAGATAATCTCACAGCGGTCATCACAGAGAGCACGACATCCCCGTTGAGAGCCAGTTACCAGTCCACGGGAACCAGAGCTTCTTAGATGATATCTCAAACTTAATGAAGATAATTTGGGAGGCACTTTATAATGAAAGAATTGCCACCACTGAAAAATAATTAACGAACCAGGTTACAGGTGTCTTGGCCAACCCAGCTGATTACCCTTTCAGTCAGTCTTATAGGTATGGAGGATCTACTTTCGAATCCCGCTCAGACGACGTTGTAAGGTGCGTAAATTTGTTTCACAAGCCTTAAAACTTTTCCAGTAAGTACTTTACGGTCCAACGCAAGACCTTCATATAATTATAATTTATACAATATAATGATTTATTGCACAAAAAGCCTGACGCCATGGCAAAAAGTTAAGGAAAAGAAAACACTTAAAGGACCTGTCTTACCTATAGTACTAATGCAACCTACTTCCACAATCACCCCATATATTTCTAAACCAGCAGATCCCAATTTCGTAGGGTACATTCTAACCCCTCTAACGAAACCACGCTGATTTTCTCGCTTGCCGTGTTTTGCTACCTTCGATGTGTATCACGCTGTCTGCGATTGTCTGCGAGAAGTTTTTCCATCAGAAAAACAGATTATGTAAATTGTTTCCCTTTTTCGCCAGAAGTCAAAGGGTCTCCGAATAGGCTTAAAACAGCCAAAACCGTGGGTTATTTGTTGAAAGCACAGCATAGTTTAAAGTATTCAGATACTTTAAAATATTGTAAGTTGAAGAGTAAATAGTGCGAGGGGTCCTTTAACGAAATAATGAATATTGACAGTAGAGCTATGCTTATTTGAACAGTTACTTAAATGTGAACAGTGCAGTTTTGGGCTAGATGGTAGAATGAGGATCCAAAATACCTATACAAGTATTTTAGAGGCCCTTAATTACCTAATTCGGCTATCTGGTAGTTAACTTTAGTCACAGCAAGTGCATGAAAACAGCAAACGTCAACAAACGTTCAAACAGGCATTCCTCAACTGTAGTAATTAGACTTTTCCAAAAAGTCGACCAATAAGATAGAAAGCAAAATTTTCAAATAAATATGAAAAATGTGGAATCAGGAAACCGGAAATTTGTTATTTTTCTATACCGAGATAGGCCCTTGTATCTTCTTAGAGTTAGCACAAAGATAGAATCTGAGTATTTGTGGATTAATAATTTGACACACAAATTTGTCTTAAAGTTAACACGGTCAAATTAAAATCTGTAGCTGGGACAGGCTTTACGGAACACAGGGTTGCCATACATCGCACGATAGTGTGAATTGTCATCTATTTTGTTTTTGTTACTCCTTCCTACGTAGGACATAAAGTCACTCTATTTCAGATAAGGTACAGAATGTGTCATTTTTGCAGCAAGGATTCCGACCAGTAAGTGACTATTCTAAGTGTTTCCATGAAAATAGGATCAACACGGGTCATTTTTGCAGAGGCGATTCAGACCAAATGTTACCATTTCACGTTTTTCATGAAAACAAATGTTCACTCCCAATTCACTTTCTGTTTTCAGCCGCAAGTTACTCTCTAAATATTTTTGGTGTGGCAACTCTGACGGAACATGCTAAAAAACTTCACTAGCCTTACTAACACCTTCTGAGCGGTTCTTTATTATTGAATATTCACAAAATTCTGAACATCCGTGTAAGCAAGGCCCGAAAGATGAACATATATACGGATAGAGATCCATCGGGTTCTTGATGTAGTCTTCAACCAGACCTGAGGCATTTTGACCCTTCAGCAAATTGTAGACATGTGTGCATGCGCGTATCAACGATTGAAATTCGTTATTTGTGTGTCAGGCGTTTGTCTATACCAATCAACTTGCGATCTATTTTGAATCATCAGATATAATATAAGGATTACACAAAACATTCACTTTACTGGACGAGACTCAGTCTCATCTGTTCTAAGTTTAAGTCTGGTCCCCTGGAGCGTTGGCTGTAATTAAAAGTTAAAACTACCCCTCTTTGATACCCTCCCAGGTTATTTACTGTTTTGTGGGGCTATGCCTGGCCTTGGCACGAACGTTTCTGTTTTCAAAATTGGCGACAATGTTCGACCACCACCAGGTCTCATGCATCACATGTCAGGTGAGCTCTTACAACAGTCAACGCTACAGTATCGGTGAAACTGGGACCGAACTTCAACTGAGGTAAGTTTTGTTTATTCCCTAAATTATTTTGCGTGTCAGGTGTTCGTCACAGGCAATCCATAATCCTGGGTGAACCCGACGATGGCATGGCCCATCCATAAACAAAGCATGCGTGGTAGACTCTGAACTACAAGAGCACTTACCGTCACAATCCAAGCAGGGTTCTCGGATCGTGAGCTATTATGATATCCAACTCGCTCCTTTCTTTGGTAGTCACCATTTTTGCTAGTCGACGAATAAGAGGATGAGTCATACTCGGGCGTTGGCGGCGTCACCGAACCCTGATTAAAAAGCGGTTACAGGTTATGAAAGCATTGTTATATCGTGATCGCCCACTTTGTGAGAAGGAGGAAGAAAATTTGGACCATTTCCTCCATAGATGACAAAAACTTTCTGATTTAAGGAAAATTTACCTAGAGGGTGTGATTTTTTCACTTCCTGAAATTTTGGGCAATATTAACTCTACCGTTATTACTCGAGTGGGCGTGTACATAGATTAATCTTTAGAGTTAAGAAGGAGTCTGATTGTTTAAGTTATATTTTTGTTTTAGTTTGTTTGTGTATATGGCCCGTGGGCTTTTGAAATACACTGATCTATCTATCTATCTATCTATCTATACTTCGCCTTTTTGGAATATGAAGAAATATTCCATTATTCGTAAACAAACAACTCCAGTCCTGCATAACCCAATAATTATTATGTGAATTTCAACTTGATTGTTGTGCCTCAGCTCTCGGAGGTATCCTAAACCGATTTGGTAAAAAGAAAGGAGGTGATTAATCGGATTCGCTAATCTATTTCAGTCAAGATGATCAAGAATTACAAAAGGAAGCTCCTGTGTGATTCCTTCCTTTTATAAACTGTTGATATAAACAAATAATCATGAGTAGTGTGACAGAGTTCTCATAGCTCTTCAAACTTTGCTTTTGTTTTCTTCCTTTCCCTTTCTATTATTTCTAACTTAGCAATTCGCCATGATCTCTGACAGAAAGGCTTAAATGAGCGTGGGTTTTCAGACATTTACAAGTACAATCTGGGACGAGATCCAGCGTTGTGTTTTCTTTTATGATGTCACTTAACACACCAATTCTGATGGGAGGAACCGTCTTTGGAATATGGAGAAAACTAATGAGTCACCGAAGACTCTGCCAAGATGCCGTAAGCAAGCGCCCATCTGGCTCAGTGCGAAGCTGGCAAGTAGCAAACCTACTCCCGGAATACAACCGGAGGCCATAATTTCTGTGGGTCTGGACGCCCGGGAAACCTGTGGCATGCAGCGAACCGCGTCACAAACACCAAGGCTTTATGCTTCAGAATTAGGTAGTTAATACAGCTGCTGATTCGCACATTAAAGTTAAAGTAGTTTATGGAGGATAAACTACCCGATTATGGAGGTCCGACACAGCAGTTGCTCTGCCGGTGCCAGCAGAAACCAAGGCGCGGCCACTTAACATCCTTGCTTGTTATCTAAATCAGAGCAAACAACCATTATCGGAGGAAACAATGTTTAAGCTTGAAGAAAGACAACAAACCACACCCTGTCTTTGCTGGAATTAACTGATTTAGTAGCCTACTTACAAGGTCAGCACGACTTCGTCGAATGGCAGCACGATTATTGGTTTCGTCGCTCTCTGATGTTTCCATCCGATCTGGAGATCGATTCTTCCCGAACCCTTCACGCCGGTCATGCCGATCACTTAATCGGTAATCATCGCTATAACGGACACTTCTTCGCGGCTGTTCGACGCCGTAGCTTTTTGTCCGGTCTTGACTAGCTCGTTCTGGACTAACACTGGCATGAGTTCTTCTCTTTCCTTCAAGTGTGCTAATGTCGGGATTGGAGAGTACCCTTCTACGTTCGTCTTCGTATTTTGGCTCGGGACTTTCCACGTTGGGAATGTTTTCATCCGACATAACTCCGGGTATTTTGCCAGGACCGAAAATGGCTGTCAAGAACTTATCTCGTTGCCGACGGATCCTTTCCTCTCTTTCAGGGTCTTCGTGAGAACCAGCGGGAACTTTATCAGGGGAAAGGCTTCTAGCTCGACGCTCGTATTCGAGCAAAGCTTCCTCAGCATAACGCTGTTCGCTTCGGTGACGTCGGATCGCATCTTCAGATTCATCCTTCTTCTTGCGACGCTCCAGCGTCGCTTGTCTTGAGGATGACATTTCATGTTCTCTAAATACTGGGCGAGCGAACTGCAAGTCCGATCCCTTGTATTCGACGAAGCGCGACAGTGGGTCTCGTTCATCTTCTGGTGCTTTTTTATATTCGAAAACAATCTTGACCTTTCGCTTTTTGTCACGGTTCTCAGGCTCCCGCTGAGACGACACGCGCCCGATGGTTGATGTGCGCTGGGCGAGTTTACTCTGATTAACGTCTGTTGGTCGATTTAGTGTTAACTGTTGATTTTCGGCGACACTGGTCTCAAAGCGTTTTTCCTTTGCACGGAGAGGCCTCGGGGGTGGCTCAACTGCACTAGCCTGCCGCACAAGACGAGTTGATTGAATACCGATCGTCTGCGATGTATCACTGGCGTCTCGTACCAACTTTGTTGAATTAAGCTGTGTGCCATTTCTTGCTTTATTCCTGCCATCAGGGTTCTTCTTGTCAACATTAATCATGATTTTTGTCGTATAACCCGTTGCTGGTTCTTTTAAGGGAGCTATGTACTTATTCGGCAATTGCCCGTCCCTTGACCGTATTGGAGGACTTGGCTCCCGGGTTGTTGTTAGTTTCTTTGATTGCTGCGTATAACTATCCCGTCTTGGATCAGCTCGGTTTGGAACCTGGCCAACAGCAGAAGGCCTCAAGGTATTATCCTTAGTTGGCATATGAGCTTGAAACTGCTGACTTACCTTGTCCCGCCCCATAATCGAGTCTTTTTCCATCACTTTTTGGGTGGAGTGGTAAATGTTTCTGTCGTCTTCGTAATGGTGTTTGAATGAGTCATCCTCGCCATATTTGAGTACTGGCGACTGAAGGTTCACCTGAGGGGATGAACCACCAGTGTAAGAAAAAGGCCTGTTCCGATTGTGTGTGAATCCGATCGAATAAATTGGCTCAATCACACCCCCAGGCATGGAATGAAGAGGATCTGTTTCATTCCTAGTGTAGCTGAGCTGTCGATTCGTCACTGGATTCCTTGGACCATTATCGCTACCTTGGTCTTCCGAGTAACGGTACGACCTCGGTGGGCTACTAAAGCGATCAGTGTCGACACGTCGCTTTGGAAGCGAGTCGAGCTTCGGCGGTATTCTGTCTATATATTCACTAGAGTGCTGTCGACGCTGAAAAATCTGCTCGTTACTGTTTTTCACTGGCATACTTTTGTCGCTGAACCGCAACCTTTCTTTAAGATATGAGTTGTTCAGTGTCTCTTTGCTGGTTTCCAAGATCGTATCGAGTTTCTCGCCAGAAGCAGAGTTGCTACGCAGCAATTTCGACTTAATGGCGTTGAGCTTGTTATTTTTCTCAAACAGCTCCTTCTTTTTTGGCTTGGAGTCTAGCTTGTTTTTTGTCGACGGTAGTGTCTTGGACCAATTATTCCCTTGATCTTGATTGTTCTTCTTCTTCTTGGGGCGGTCAAGCGAACGGGTATCGAAGATGACGGGAGCGCCTGAAAGTAATGTTCATGGTCAGTAATGAGTCCTGGTTTTCTGACATGAAAGGCAGATATGGCAACACTTTCTGATGGTTGCACTATTATAATCTGACTACTCCTCAGATGCAGATCATCGATTCTGGCTGTAGCGGGCTAGAGACGGAAAAATGATTTTACGATATGGTAACAAAGTATTAGCAAAGTATTAGTTTCGACATTCACTCGAAGTTTCATCTCGCAATATGTGTTCGGATAAAAATCTGTCCAAGCAATTTCTTTGGAACTATGGAAGGGAATGGCGATTGCCTTTCAGGTTTGGTAACATGTTAATCCGGAATGCAGATGACCCCCTTTTGTGAGGACAGCCCTCCTCCGTGAAGAGTGACCCTCTTCTGTTGCGCATTTGTGTTCATGTTTTCATTTGTCCATTGACTGGAATGAAAACTTGTTATTATAATTGCAGAATTTCTTCCTACCTGTGACGATGCAGTCTGCTCCTTGAACTTGCTGAAGGATTCTCTCCGCCTCTTTGGCTAAATAATCCTCATCGTACTGAGGAGGCTCTTTATAAACGTTATACACCACCCGTCTATTGTCGCCTTCAGGCAAGTATCCAAGAAGATGTCCCTGCTTATCAACCACTGCCCCACGAGGGATACGTTTCACATTAATATCCTTATTGAACGATACACGTTTAGTTGAGGAATCCTCCGAGTGTTCCGACTCGGTACGATACACATTTCGGTGCATGACTCACGCAACACATACCGACAACGCTTGCTCAGCTGTCAAGATCTCAGAAGCGACTACGTATTCAGCTGCTGTCTTGGGCGCAGATCTCAAGGCGGCCAACATCCCAAGTAATGAATAACCGAGGCGTAAATACCAATAAGCCGTGATTGCCGACCAGGTTATACAACAGGTCCGGTAGTTATGAGGGTAAACATACCCAAACAAAACATGATGACTTTGGAGGAACGTGTGAACACTGCTTTGCAAACACTCATAAAAATAGTTCTCTTTATGAAATGTCAGCTTGAAACATTAAGGATGATAGAGAGTGACAAACTACCATGGGAACTGAGCAGCAAGGAAGTTTAAAATGCCGATAAGATAACACGAACTTTTGACGCCTACATGGGTTTTGAAGCAGGTGGGTTGGTTTTTCCGGACTCATATGCGTATACGCAATATCTCTCAGATTAGTTCTCTTTTGGCCGCTAGGTGCGCTATCTCAAGAAAACAAGGACACGTTACTTCTTGGTGGACGTTTATCCAGGTTTGTTTGGCTATTTTCAATTCCTCTTAGGCCTAGCCTTGTTTAAAATTGTTTAAAGTTCCTCTTCATCGGTTTTTGCTTTACACCAACTCTGTTCTGTCAAGCTTCATCACGTTTGTCATTTCTGGCTTCCGACTTCAGTAGTGAGGGCTCGCTGACTTTTCCACGGGGCTAATACGCGATTCGATATGAAGCGAAACCCTAATCGCTTATTCACCCTTCAGATAACTTATTTCAAGATCTCACGTGTAATTGTTATTGTTCCTCTAGCACGTCTGGCGGCAATTCTTCATCGGATTTTATGAAGGACGTATAGGATCTACCGAGATCTAGTTGTTAAATCGAAGATGGAAGTCCCCAGACATGACCGGGTGGTATTTTCTTTGAACATCCTGGCTGCAACGATAACCCTGCAAAAGTTTCCTGAAAAGCATTATCTGACCCGAAAAAAAGCCACATGTGAACGTACAAATTTCGAAAAGCTCTTCCCACCAAACGGAGTTTTAAACAAAAATATCAGCTGGATGGATAAGCTGCGAACAGTTGTTGACAGTAATCTCGGAAGTTAGCTCCAGTATCCGGTCGGATCCGCGAGTGATTAACCATGGTTGATATTAGTAGGCAGGGCATTGAAGACACGGGGCGATTTCCTATCTAAATCGCCCCGTTTTTATTTAACATGGGATTCCCTATCCAAATGGCTCCGTTTTTGATTGGTTGGTTTTGAGGCGTGGACCGCCCCCTCTTTTGTTGTAGCATTGTGTTCCATCTGGGTGTCCCCGGCGTTGGCTCTTTAAACAAGAGAGGGGGGCATTTGAATTAGTATTGATTTGTTGAGTTCCAGGTGTCAGGCACTGATCGTTTGTTAATGTAGCTGAGGCGCTGGTAGTCGCAAGGTTGAATATTTTTGAACGATGAGCGGTAAAAAGCCGCTCATAGTTTTCCCCAATGCAGGTGAGGCGCTGGGAGTCGCAAGGTTTTATATTTGTGAACGATGAGCGGAAAAAAGGCCGCTCATAGTTTTCCCCAATGCAGGTGAGGCGCTGGGGGTCGCAAGGTTGAATATTTGTGAACGATGAGCGGAAAAAGGCCGCTCATAGTCTTTTCTCACAGGGACACTACTGTTGTTCTAAGGCTCTGATTGGTCTGATAATTCACTCATTCCGCTCACGCGCTTGTTTTTAAAGGATAGCATAACAAATGAATGTTACTTTTACAATCATTTGTCAAGTGGAAGTGAAAGGATCTAAAAAAATGAGCTACTTGTGTCAAATGTGCTATCGTTTTATAGAAGACAGTTCAGACAAATGTGACTTGTGCGTACGGCCGTCATCTCTTGATCCTAATTGTCAACTATGCTACAAAGCGACTTGCGATTTCCACAAAGACGAACAGATGGACAAATGGTGTTTCCTTTGCATCAGAGCTGTATGTCACGCCCACGCAAGCTTCAACGCCATATGCCAACACTGTCATTCTTACGAAACATGTCTAAGAGGAAGTTTCATCGCCTTTGACCCAGAAGAAGAAGAAAATTCATTTCTGTTCACTGTTAAAAAGTTTGAAAGTGGAAAATAAACTCTCTGTGAAAAAAGTGACCCCAAAAGTCATCCTTTCTGTTTTTTTTACTTGTTGTTTTTCGTCTTTGAGCAAAATCTGCGAGTGAATAATTGACCTTTTAAGTGTTTGTGTCTGTAATTTTTATATGGGAATTCAATGGGAAAAGTGTAAAAACCGTCTTTTATGATTTTCGTACTTGCGTTTTTTCGCCCTTGCAGTAAAATGTGACAGTGAAAATCGATCCTTTGAATTTCTGTACTTGTTGTTTTCCGTCTTTCTGAATAAATGTGAAAGCTAAAACGTTCCCTGGGACTACAATTCAAACGAGTTTCTAGAAATTTTTTATTTTCACTACGACACATCTAAAGAAAATACAATACACTGACATACTTAATAAGACATAGACATTTCACTACAAACTTCATTCAAGCACTTCATTTTAAGGCTATCAAACTTGACGGCATACAAAGTACTTAGAACACTCTCACTGACGTAATCATTGACCAACAGATGATCGGAAAATAAGCTGACAATAGAATGAAAGGAATATTTACGCATACGGAGTAAAATAAACACTAAGGCGTGAAAACCACAGGACTGCGTCATTTCATGCTGAATCTGTCTCCTATTTTGGCTGATGTTCTTAAAGTTGGATATGTAGGGGGCTGTCGTTTTCCACTCTCTGAAATCCTTCCCGTAAGAGCAAAAAACTTCAATCCTTTTGCTCGAGTATAGGATCAGAGATATCCAGTGGCCGTAAACTTGCTCGGATGTAGCCGTGTTAGCCACAATTAGGGCGGGATAGCTAGAAATCTTCACTCGGTGTAGCCAATCAGCGGGTAGGCAGTGACAGTCGAGAAGCCTCGTAACAGGATCATCTTTTAGGAGTTTTAACACTTGCTGTGTATCCATCAAGGGGCGATGGACATGAATGGTATGTTGTCAGGTGTTATTTCTAGAACCGTCTCGTAAAAGCCAAGAACAATCAATGTGGTTGCATCGGCTAAACCTTCAGTGAAAGTGAGATCAAGGCGCAATTGTCCACTTCTAACAAGGCTCATATCAGGACCACCACTGATGTCAAAGACCATGATCCCTCGTCCTTTTATCCATTTTTCGTAAGAAATCCCATTCTCAAAGAACTGTTCATCTTGACCAAGACACTTCATTGACATCTCGTACAAAAGTCGGTAATTACTCTCAGTAAAGTTCATGGAGTAAGCTGGTTGGCCATTAATTTGAAGCTGTAGGCTTTGTAGGTTATTGAGTTGAAATGCAAATGGATTTTCTGTAAAAGCTCCTAGCTGACCAGCCGACTTGACCATCATAACAGCAAGCTTAGATGGCAAGGAGTTTGATGGCGTAACGTCATTCTCCGAGAACGTTAAAGATCCTTTGGACATGTTCCTTGCCATGCTCATGATTTTTGGAAACATTAGTTTAACATTGTTTCCTTGACTGCGAAGGCGCTCAACAGCTAAGCCAAGGCTTGGAATGACATTCACTTTCTTGACGTGCATGATGCACTGTTGAATCTGAACTTCACCGTCAGGCGACGTGTCCAACATTTTTCTTAGCAGGAATTTACTAGGCGAAGGGAATAGTTTGACTTCTATTCTCACATTTGGTGGTAAGAATTGACCGATCTGGAAGAATTCGTGAGATGGTCTTCCAACAAGGTGAAGTATCTTGGTAGTTTCAGTCTGCAGCTCGCTGTCCAAATTGTTGTCCTCCTTGTGATAGTATCCTACTCCACTTCCTCGAACTTTCTTTGTTCCCAGAGGGGTCATGAGCTCCCAGGACAACATTGAAGTGTATGCAGACAAGTTGTTGCCGTTTGATATCATCTGATCATTCATGAATACTTGTACGTTTTGGAAAAGAGCATTCAGTACCCCATTTTCGTAACACAGTTTGTCATCTTCTTTTGCCTGTTCTCTGTTGACGACAACTTTGAGTTTCACTTCAAGAAGTGTGTTTCTCAAGTCAATAAAATTGGATTCGGTTGCTTGAAACTTGAAGTGTATGGGCGATCCGGGTGTTATAGGAACGATTGGATAGTTGGGTTCATAACGGCTGTCTTTAACAGAAACGTCCACTGAAGGCGAGGAGAAAAGAGACATTGCAGACGAAATGCTTGGCGTAGCATCTTCAGACGGTAGGTAGCTCATTCTAGCTCAAAAAAGTCTTTTTTCGCTCTCTTTGCCTTTTTCTTACGTGTTGCCTTGAGCTTTGCTGGCATAAGACTAATCAAGCGTCGCTTAAGAGGCCTTTTAAATCCCCCAGATCCCTTCTGGATCTTTTCCTTTACATTGCGGATCGTGGATTTTATGTTCTCCTGAAACGATTGACCCAGGTCTTTGCCCTGTTCATAGTCGTTAAGAGTGTTCGACACAAGATCCTTTGCAGTTGGTACAACGTACTTTCGAACAAGAGGAAGGGCGAAACGAAAGATTTTACCAAACCACTGAGATAACGCACCATAGCCCACCATCTGGTCCTGACGACCTCCATAGTATGAAACACCATTTCCTCTTTGTTTAAGTGTAAGAGCAAAACAGTCTACCGATGGACAATTGAAGTGTGTTCGCTTCGTCATTGTTTTTGGAAATGAACAGTAAGTGATATGACGCCTCTATTTATATTCACTAAATTTCCCTTTTCGTCTCGGAGACTAAAAGTAACAATTTCAATATCTTTCATGGCAACGTCTACATAGGTTAAGTTCTGGAATGAGTAGTGCAACACTGCATCGGACGTCGTTTTCCTCGGAAGTACGCGGAGAACTGGTGCTGTGGTGTTCCCGATTCTACTGTTGTGGACCATGTCCGAATAGACAATAAGTGAACTCCAACTTAAGCCTAGACCAGGCGGGCTTTTGGCTTCAACACCGTATTTCATTTCAAAGTCCGATTCCGTGTTTACTGAAATGACAGCGCGTTGGTAGCCAAGAATACTCCGGAGCGCCTCTGTCATTTTTATTATCTCTCCACCACGAAGACCAATCACAGAAACTCGGTCATACGTGTTTACGTATACAAATTCGATGCCTTTTATTCCTCGATCTGTTCGCAGTCCTTCATTTATATCTTTTAATATTTCTTCGACCTTAATATAGCTTTTTGCACTGGACAGTGTGATAGACATGCCCTTTCTGTTACTTGGATCCGTCGGGTTTTCATAGGAGACGTGGATTCTGTAGACTTTGTCAGTTCTAAGAATGTCGAAGCTGTTCGTCATGTGCATTTCCACCAAACTACATTTCCACTCGGAACTATCCAGCTTAATGGGCGGCGATAGACGTGTGATGAAGTTACTTATTTTATTTTGACCATTGTAAACCGGATCTTCGACATCAGAAGAAAAGTGACAGTAAAATGAATCTTTAGACATCGCGCAAATCGTCTTCGTTAACCCAACTGTCGAATTCAGGACCGTATGACTGCCACCTCACAAGAAACTGATGCTTTCCTCCTCGTGTTCGCTTCTTAAGTATTTTTTCGATGTGATACTGCGATGGAGGAGAGACTGGTTGGATTTCATGTATATAAAACCCACCAAGTATAGATTGTTCGTTCATGTCTGAGAGGGCATATGTCACAGGCTCGGTGCTGTTCACTTTACTTATTATGAATATTTCATCGGTAAAGTTGTGTCTTCCTTTCTCAAACCCGCCTTTGGCTCTCGATATGCGCACATTTTGACCAATAGTCAGATTGTTTTTAGAGCCTTTTTTCTTTTTTTCACTACTGTACATGTGATCAAACAACTGTGGGGTATTATGTAGACCAACGTCTGCAGGTGCGATTCCTTTAAGGCTCCTATGCCCACTCTTATTATATTGTCCAACCAGGGACTGAATATCTTTCACGAATGAATAAGTATTGTTAAATGTACAGTAGCGTGAGATGTACAGTCGCAGCGTTCGGATAACGCGTTCTGCTATAGCAGCTTTTAAATGCGAGTGGGTATGGTATAGTTCCATTCCATGATGTTTTAGCAGTTCTCGCATCTTTTTCCCCAGAAACTCTTTACCTCTGTCAACATGAAACTTTTTAAATGTTTGCTTCTTGAAAATAATCGAGAGCTTTTTGCTCACTTCACTGCTGGTCTTGGAGACAAGAGGTTCGACGAACAGATAACGACTGAAAACGTCAATGACGATGAGCAAGTAGTTGAAAGGGGCGTTGGCCTTAACGTAAGGCCCATCAAGAACCATAAGATCGCTCTGAGCTATTTCTCCTCTGTAGAAAGCTATAGTTTTTCTGTATTCTTTTGCTCTCAAGGCTCGATTTCGATGAAGGGTATAAGCTGCCTGCTTCTTGAGAAACTCTTTAACTGTTTTCAGAGGAAGACCACTCTTTCTAGCCAAAACCTCCGGAGACCCCAGTGCCCCCACACTACCGACATTAGAATAAATACGACTTAAAACTGCATCCATTTATTGTTGAGGGTGATTGGTGATGAATCTGGAGAAACTGTGTTTTGTGGAGTTTTTACGGGCGACAGAAGGAATGATCTTTTCAAGGTACTAGCCACACTAGGTCTCTTCGTTGACTGAGGGGTGGAAGAGATCGTAGGTGTATTATCTATCAGTGAAGAGAAGTGACTCGTTGAGATATCATTTTTGCTCGCTTGAACATCATGCAGCAAGAATCTGTTCTTTATGAGGGAAAGTGGAATGGAAGACTGAGCCAAAAAATGAACTGCATGGTCGTCAATAGCATATCTAGTTTTCCTCGAGGATACAGCATCGGAGACAAAATCGAGTGTATTGTAAGTTCTCCCATCTACCGTAAGCAGTCCACTTTCCGCTGAATATACAGCTCCATCCACCGTCAACAGATGGTTTAACAGAGCTTCCCCTTGTGGTCTCTGAGAGCGAGGAATGAGCTCTAAATTAACCTGAACGAGGTTAGAGGGGTTTTGTGGCGATGCTGGAGGTGTAGATGGGGCGACAGTCGAGTTTACTTCACTTTTATTCGGTACGATATTCACTTTGAGCGGTTTAGTTGTGGTCTCTTTGTATTTTTCAAGTCTCTTAACTGCAGACTGAAAAAGCAGCAATTTTTCTTCATCCGAGATCGATTCGTCATTTAATAGTCCAGCCATATCATTCTCAAAGTGTTGTTTAGGCAAGAATGAAGCATCAAAAGGGATAAGTTTGTAGGCACGAGCCATGTTATCCCCTGCTGAGCAATCCACCAACAAGACTCGTAACTATGGGTAGCAATATGCCGAAAATACTTCCACCTTTCTGTATTAATTTATTTCGTTTTTGTTTTGAGCTAACTTTCTTTTTACTCAAATATTTTATAATATTTTGATGTTTAAAGCACCGCTGCTTCTGACAGTCTGGCATTTTTACGTTGCAGTTCACTACATTTAAACATATTTCGGAGATAATATCAATCAGTTGTTTGTCAGAATTTTCCAAAATTGCCCGTCTCAGTTGCGGTTTAGCTTTGCTTAGTACACTCAGAAGTGCCACATGTTCTTTAACGCGCTGCATCTTTAAGACTAATTGAGCTTTTTCTTCGACCCTTCTAGATATACAGTTACATTTTTGTCAAACACATTAGAGAGCAACATCAGGTTACGGTCTTTTGCATTTAAGTTTATGCACAGATGACCAAAGACTATAGAGGTGGCATGCTTATAGGCTTCAAGAAGGTAATGAGGATTTGTGGGGAACATTTGTTTTGCCAGATTCATTATAGAGGACTCGTCTCTAGGCTGACGGAACAGAACAAAGTAATTGCTATTAAGACTTATCGTGCGAACACTTTTTGTAGCTTGAAAGAGATTATGAAGTATAAGAATACAGGACAGATTCCTATGGTGAGACTGCACTGTCCACAAGTCGAGCAGAGCCTCCGAATGCTTTTCCATCTGCGTGGCCAGATCATCAAACACCAACAACGAATCTTGAGGGAGATTTTCTAGGATGTCAAACCCTTGAATGAAATGCACGTTTGGACTGTGCTTCCTAATGTCATCGTAAGTTGTTTGCCAAGTACGATAGCAGATGTAGACACTTTTATGCGAAGGAGCAATAATTTCGTGGGATTCTTGTATAAGGCGAGAGACAAAAGTAGATTTGCCAGACATGCTTGGTCCAGCAATGATCATACGGTAAGGACTCTCAAACTGAAAAGCTTTCATGTTGAAAGTAGTCAAGAAACTGAGCTAAGGATTCGTATGTACGACACTTTTATTCAGTTCACATATCAACATATAGAGAGGGGGGTGAATAATGAACAGTCTCAGATTATATACACTCCCCTGATTTACACCCCCGACTCGGCATCGGCAGAAACTGCCGATGCCGAACGCAGCGCCTGGCGGAGGGCGCTGCGCCCTGGCGGAAGGGGCGCGGTGGAGGGCGCAGCGCCCGGCGGAGGGCGCAGCGCCCGCCGGAGGGCGCGGCACCCTTGCGGAGGGCGCGCAGCGGCCCGCGGGGGGCATCGGAAGGCACTTTGTGCCTTCGTGCTATCCAAGTACATTGATTAGACATGCAACATGCTTGATGCTGCAATTATCATACGGTAGGAACTTTCCAACTGCAAGTAGACAAAGAACTGAGCAAATGGTTCTTATGTACGACACTTTTATTCTTATACACTCCAAATATTGAAATACGGGCACGAATAATGTACGCTCTTGTATCATATACGCAACAAATTCGTAAGAAAATGGCAAAGAGAGCGAAAAAAGACTTTTTTGAGCTAGAATGAGCTACCTACCGTCTGAAGATGCTACGCCAAGCATTTCGTCTGCAATGTCTCTTTTCTCCTCGCCTTCAGTGGACGTTTCTGTTAAAGACAGCCGTTATGAACCCAACTATCCAATCGTTCCTATAACACCCGGATCGCCCATACACTTCAAGTTTCAAGCAACCGAATCCAATTTTATTGACTTGAGAAACACACTTCTTGAAGTGAAACTCAAAGTTGTCGTCAACAGAGAACAGGCAAAAGAAGATGACAAACTGTGTTACGAAAATGGGGTACTGAATGCTCTTTTCCAAAACGTACAAGTATTCATGAATGATCAGATGATATCAAACGGCAACAACTTGTCTGCATACACTTCAATGTTGTCCTGGGAGCTCATGACCCCTCTGGGAACAAAGAAAGTTCGAGGAAGTGGAGTAGGATACTATCACAAGGAGGACAACAATTTGGACAGCGAGCTGCAGACTGAAACTACCAAGATACTTCACCTTGTTGGAAGACCATCTCACGAATTCTTCCAGATCGGTCAATTCTTACCACCAAATGTGAGAATAGAAGTCAAACTATTCCCTTCGCCTAGTAAATTCCTGCTAAGAAAAATGTTGGACACGTCGCCTGACGGTGAAGTTCAGATTCAACAGTGCATCATGCACGTCAAGAAAGTGAATGTCATTCCAAGCCTTGGCTTAGCTGTTGAGCGCCTTCGCAGTCAAGGAAACAATGTTAAACTAATGTTTCCAAAAATCATGAGCATGGCAAGGAACATGTCCAAAGGATCTTTAACGTTCTCGGAGAATGACGTTACGCCATCAAACTCCTTGCCATCTAAGCTTGCTGTTATGATGGTCAAGTCGGCTGGTCAGCTAGGAGCTTTTACAGAAAATCCATTTGCATTTCAACTCAATAACCTACAAAGCCTACAGCTTCAAATTAATGGCCAACCAGCTTACTCCATGAACTTTACTGAGAGTAATTACCGACTTTTGTACGAGATGTCAATGAAGTGTCTTGGTCAAGATGAACAGTTCTTTGAGAATGGGATTTCTTACGAAAAATGGATAAAAGGACGAGGGATCATGGTCTTTGACATCAGTGGTGGTCCTGATATGAGCCTTGTTAGAAGTGGACAATTGCGCCTTGATCTCACTTTCACTGAAGGTTTAGCCGATGCAACCACATTGATTGTTCTTGGCTTTTACGAGACGGTTCTAGAAATAACACCTGACAACATACCATTCATGTCCATCGCCCCTTGATGGATACACAGCAAGTGTTAAAACTCCTAAAAGATGATCCTGTTACGAGGCTTCTCGACTGTCACTGCCTACCCGCTGATTGGCTACACCGAGTGAAGATTTCTAGCTATCCCGCCCTAATTGTGGCTAACACGGCTACATCCGAGCAAGTTTACGGCCACTGGATATCTCTGATCCTATACTCGAGCAAAAGGATTGAAGTTTTTTGCTCTTACGGGAAGGATTTCAGAGAGTGGAAAACGACAGCCCCCTACATATCCAACTTTAAGAACATCAGCCAAAATAGGAGACAGATTCAGCATGAAATGACGCAGTCCTGTGGTTTTCACGCCTTAGTGTTTATTTTACTCCGTATGCGTAAATATTCCTTTCATTCTATTGTCAGCTTATTTTTCCGATCATCTGTTGGTCAATGATTACGTCAGTGAGAGTGTTCTAAGTACTTTGTATGCCGTCAAGTTTGATAGCCTTAAAATGAAGTGCTTGAATGAAGTTTGTAGTGAAATGTCTATGTCTTATTAAGTATGTCAGTGTATTGTATTTTCTTTAGATGTGTCGTAGTGAAAATAAAAAATTTCTAGAAACTCGTTTGAATTGTAGTCCCAGGGAACGTTTTAGCTTTCACATTTATTCAGAAAGACGGAAAACAACAAGTACAGAAATTCAAAGGATCGATTTTCACTGTCACATTTTACTGCAAGGGCGAAAAAACGCAAGTACGAAAATCATAAAAGACGGTTTTTACACTTTTCCCATTGAATTCCCATATAAAAATTACAGACACAAACACTTAAAAGGTCAATTATTCACTCGCAGATTTTGCTCAAAGACGAAAAACAACAAGTAAAAAAAACAGAAAGGATGACTTTTGGGGTCACTTTTTTCACAGAGAGTTTATTTTCCACTTTCAAACTTTTTAACAGTGAACAGAAATGAATTTTCTTCTTCTTCTGGGTCAAAGGCGATGAAACTTCCTCTTAGACATGTTTCGTAAGAATGACAGTGTTGGCATATGGCGTTGAAGCTTGCGTGGGCGTGACATACAGCTCTGATGCAAAGGAAACACCATTTGTCCATCTGTTCGTCTTTGTGGAAATCGCAAGTCGCTTTGTAGCATAGTTGACAATTAGGATCAAGAGATGACGGCCGTACGCACAAGTCACATTTGTCTGAACTGTCTTCTATAAAACGATAGCACATTTGACACAAGTAGCTCATTTTTTTAGATCCTTTCACTTCCACTTGACAAATGATTGTAAAAGTAACATTCATTTGTTATGCTATCCTTTAAAAACAAGCGCGTGAGCGGAATGAGTGAATTATCAGACCAATCAGAGCCTTAGAACAACAGTAGTGTCCCTGTGAGAAAAGACTATGAGCGGCCTTTTTCCGCTCATCGTTCACAAATATTCAACCTTGCGACCCCCAGCGCCTCACCTGCATTGGGGAAAACTATGAGCGGCCTTTTTTCCGCTCATCGTTCACAAATATAAAACCTTGCGACTCCCAGCGCCTCACCTGCATTGGGGAAAACTATGAGCGGCTTTTTACCGCTCATCGTTCAAAAATATTCAACCTTGCGACTACCAGCGCCTCAGCTACATTAACAAACGATCAGTGCCTGACACCTGGAACTCAACAAATCAATACTAATTCAAATGCCCCCCTCTCTTGTTTAAAGAGCCAACGCCGGGGACACCCAGATGGAACACAATGCTACAACAAAAGAGGGGGCGGTCCACGCCTCAAAACCAACCAATCAAAAACGGAGCCATTTGGATAGGGAATCCCATGTTAAATAAAAACGGGGCGATTTAGATAGGAAATCGCCCCGTGTCTTCAATGCCCTGCCTACTATCCCAGTTTTTTCCTTTTTAAAAACAAAACCACACAACACAACAAAACCCAATTTTGACTGCTCAAAAAGAGAAAAAAAGAAAAAAACACACAAAAAACAATTTACCATCAAACATCAATTTTATATTTACAAATTTTAACTTCATTCTATTTTTGCTTTAATTAAAATTTATTATTTTTAAAAAAACTTTCTTAAAAATTCACGGTCCATTTTCCTCTTCCACTCTAATCTCTCTGTATTCAGAGTCACCATTTTATCCAACGGCGTTTTTAACTGTGATAATGTAATCGTTTCACTTTTTTCCGTCTCTTCCCGACATGGACACACAGCTTCACTACAACACAGCACATGGACATTTCTTTTTTCCTTTCGGGCTCTGTCCCAACACATGATTTTGCTCTTTTCCTCACTTGTTTCTACCTTTACACCTTCCTCTGCACACAATTCAAGAATTTCTTCAAATACGCCTTGGTTCCACCGACATTCTAAAAACTCGTGTAACAAACCGTCAACAACAAGAGAACCACACAAAGGGCACTGAGGACTTCCATTTCGTATGAAACGGCTGATTCTGTTTCTTAAGCTAACATTCCATGTATCAAGAGAAACATAACTTCCTTTTCCCAGTTCTGAATGGGCAGCTCATGCAGCAGCGAAAAGCAGCGGTCAAAATCAAAGGCCGCCTCTGAGAGCGGAATGCCAAAATATGTCGACCAGCCATAACAAGAAAATCGCTAATTTCAGGGGGCAAGTAGTGGTATTTTCCAGAACGGTATTTTTGAAACCATTTTATCGTGGCAAGATCATTACTAGTAAGAGTTTTGCTTTAAAGGGGTCCTTCGACAGTAACGTACTGGGCGATCTATATTAATTGAAAACATGTCTTTGGTCTCTAACTTTTGTCTTTAAAGTTTAACTGAAATGCCAACTTACTTTTGTGTCATTTTACAGAATACGCATAATTATTTGGATTCGTAGTGCCGCTCAGAATACCTAATGCCGTCCCCAAAACGCAATTTCTACTATGACGAGGAAAGTTTGAATTTCAACACAGACGCGGCTTTTCAGTGGCCAGTGGTGAGCTTGGTGAAGACTACTGAGTACCTTAATACGAATTGTTCGTAAATCTTTTTCGTCAAGCATACAACACAGGTACAAGCTCATAGAGATACAACAAATCCTACAGGGAGAATCCACTATTCAAAAAATCGACTATTCGTGAATAGCGGAGCAGCAAAGTAACACATTTTCACCGGGTCTTCGAGCCTATTTAATTGAATAAGCGACGGGTAACTAGGTTGTTTGTCTCAGCCCTTTCCGGTTAAGCTTTAAAGGACCTGTCTTAACTATGATACTAATGCAACCCACTTCCATAATCACTCCATATATTTCTAAACCCGGAGACCCCAATATCCTACGGAGCATTCTAACCCCTCTATCAAAACCACGCTGATTTTCTCACTTGTCGTGTTTTGCTACCTTCGATATGTATCACAGTGTCGACGGATGTCTGCGAGAAGTTTTTCCATCAGGAAAACCAGTTATCTAAATTGTATCTCTGTTTTGCTACAAGTCAACGGGTCTCGGAAAAGGCTTAAAACAGCCAAAATCGTGGGTTATTTGTTGAAAGCACAGCATAGTTTAAAGTATTCAAATATTTTAAAATACTGTAAGTTGAAGAGTAAATAGTGCGAGGGGTTCTTTAGGAATTTTGTCTTGCA